>JANHMN010000004.1:116277051-116319197 GCA_030674055.1 Rhabdomys pumilio
TATATATATATATATATATATATATATATATATATATATATATATATTGTTTATTTGCACAGTTTGGGTATAGCTCTCATCTCATCAATTTATCTGAGGCCATAAAAGTGACATTTACATTTACATCAGACTTTATAGTAAAAGCTAGTAAGCATCTTTGACCCTAGTGAAGGAAGATAAAGACCAAAGGATCTTAATTCTTTGATGGCCAGACAGTCTAGCCAAAATGACAAGTCCCATGTTTAGTCAGAGATTGTTTTAAAATAACAAGGTGAGGAAAGATAGAAGAAGTAACCTGAAATCAAGGTTGGACCTCCACACATGAATTCATGGTTAATAACATCTATATACACGTATACATACATGCAATCAACAGTCTAAAACTAGAAATATGTGTATATGTCCACAGACATTCATTCACATTCTAAAAGTTGGGAACACCTATACACACATATACATACATGCAATAAACACAGTCTAAAATTAGAAATATATGTATATGTGCACAAACACACACACACACACACATTCTAAAATGTGAAAATGTACAGCAAATTATTCTGATGCAGATTCAAGGCTGAGAAACTCTAGTGTAATAATGATTTTTAAAGAAATTCTAATTTTCTAAAGATTAATTTTAAAACCTACTTTAAAAGTTATGCCTCAGTGTTACAATTCACAAAACTGAACTTTTGGCTTTTGGAAGAAAGTATTCTATCAATTTCATCATTAAAATTCCAAGAATGAGGGACCATCTATTATTTAACATATCTTATTTATCCTATTTATAGCTCCTGTGCTGATTCGTTGAAATAGAAACTTTGAAGCTCTGAGTCCTTTATCCTTTAAGATAAGACAACTTTATGACAAATGATAGTCTTGCAGTTCACATATTTTAAATGCAGATTACATTCTGAATGCTCACAGTCCATCAATTTTCTCCTCAGCTATAGAGAGGTTAAAAATACATTACCTGTTTCAGGCATCTTGATAACTTCTTAAAGTGGAATTTATTAACAATAGAATGTTTGGTCTCAAAATACATTTTATTTCACAGTGGACTTGAGTATGACCTGTCTTTTTTTTTTTTTCAGAAATGTGTTTCTTTTCTTTTCTGTCTACATCTTTTGTACCCCATGATCTATATAATGATTCCATTATTTTCAAAGTTATGTGACTTTTGTGGAAAAATAAGTTATTGAAAGCAAATATATCTTCAATATATTAATATAAGTCCATAAGGATATTTAAGCTAGACACGTATGAAGCGGTGCATTGAACTGAATTTACCCCTAGACACTTCATGTACTTTCTCAGGAACAGATATAGAATAGTTTTATGTAAATTCAAATACTAACAGTCATCACAGGGTAATATTGCTTTTGTTAAGATATAAGAACTACCCTTGGTTGATGAGTACTAATTCAAGATAATTTATAGTACATTCATGTTCAAGTCAGTAGTTGTTCAAATAAGAATTTTTCTTTATATAAAATTTAGCCTTTAATCTTTTTTTACAGTACAGATTTTATCCCCCTCCCAGTTCACCCTCTGACAGTTCCACATCCTGCACCTCCTCCTTCCATCTCCAAGAAGATGTCCGCACCCCTACCCAACTCCTGGGGCCCTAGATCTCTGGAGGGTTAAGTGCATCTTCTCTGGCTAAGTCTAGATATGGAAGTCCTCTGCTATTTATGTGTTAGGGTCCTCTTATAAGCTGGTGTATGCTGCCTGGTTGGTGGCTCAGTGACTGAGAGATCCTGAGGTTTCCAGGTTACTTGAAACTGCTGGTCTTTCTATAGGGTCATCCTCCTCCTCAGCTTCTTCCATTGGTTTGATTCTTCCTCCCTAATTCAACCACAGTGGTCACCAGCTTCTGTCCATTGGTTTGATGAAAACATCTGCATCTGTCTCTTTCACCATTCCTGACCTTAAGCTATACCACTACATAGCAATGTAATAAAGTCTGCATGCTATTGGTACAGACAGACACATTGATCAATGGAATAGTATTAAAGACCCAGAAATAAAACCACACACTTATGGACACTTGTTCTTTGACAAAGAAGCCAAAATATATAATGAAAAAAAAGAAAGTATCTTCAATAAATGGTGCTGGTCTAACTGGCAGTCTGTATGTAGAAAAATTAAAATGATCCATATTTGTCACCTTGCACAAAGCTATTTTACTTAACAACAACAACAAAATAAAAGAAAAATATGATTGATTAAAAAGCATGACAGATATTGACTTTAAAGTGGACAAATTCTGCCAAGTTCATTGTGAAGATTGGTTGAAAACAAAGCATTTAATGAATATGAGTTTTAAGTGCATTTAAGAACAGCTGGAGGCAATCACATAATTCTCAAAATTTTAAAATATTGATGTGTGAGAGTATGTGAATCTAAAGAAAATATTGCAAGCAATCTGGTAAGCTAGCAAAATATGTGCCCTAAAGCAATGTTTGACAAGATGAACTGACCTACAGTTACAACATTGTATGTAACAGGATCTCAAACACGAGCTCAGTGAAGATTGAGGCAGAAACAATAAGTACAACAACTAGAAGCAAATATGGAAAATATGACATTTATGGGCGAGTAAATGGTTAATCAATACTGATAGATTATTCTAAAATGTTTGGTAAGCAAAGGCAGGGTTAATACTTTGTTTATGTTCCATCACATTGGCAAGTAAAATATTCAAAAAGCAATTAAAACATTTATTAAGGACAAAACTTACCCATTCTCCAACTGTTTTCAAGATGGTTTCAAAATAGCCTTTGAGTTGATAAACTGAATAAGGCAACTTATCCTCCCCAGTGTGCGTGAGCTTACTCCAATGTATAGAATAACCTAGCTGAACCAAAAGTTGAGAAAGGGGCCACTACTTCTGTTTTCACTTGACCATGACCTTAATCTGTGATATCCACCTACTCCTGGTATTCATAGTACTTCGACCTTGCATATACACTATGATTGACACCACTGTTTGTCTGTATCTTGTGCCTTTTAATTAAACTACATCGTATCTAAATTCTATTTTCTGTGAACTGCAACGCTTTTTGGCCTCTAAACTTACATGAAAATATTCTTCATAATAAGCACACAGGTAATAGGAACAGTTGGAAAATGAAGCTTCAAATTCTTTGTGTCCTTTCTTGTTAGTGTGAAAAATTGCCCAATAGTAGCAACTTAAATAAGGATTTAGGTTTGCCCTTGGTTTAGAGACACAGTCCATCAAGAAGCAAAGGTATGATTACTGCTATGTGATAGTCTATGTCATTTACAAACAGGAATCTTTGGCAGGAACTAGACATTGTTATAATCTTCAATTCTGGATTGAGTGACCCAACTCCTTCAAATAAGCCTCACAACCTACAGCTTCCATAACCTCTCTAAAGTATACCACTACCAAGAAACAGAGTATTGAAACACAAGAGTCACTGAAGGATATTCTACATTCAAACCATAAGAGCTATTGAAGTTGGGAGAGGTAGTACTAAGCCAAGTAAAAGATCCTTTGATAAATTATGAATAATGCTAAGAAACTTAAATATTTTCTCTACCCTTTGAATTTTTTTTAAAAAGAATAATATATCTAAATGCATAGTAATACTGTAGAACAAAAAAAATAATCAGTATGAAGAACTTATATTAAGTTTCAATTAATGCTATTTCTTAAGATTTTTTAAAAATGTATTCACATACTCTTTATTCAATACATACAATGGTATGCTCTGGCAAAGTGCCAATTATTGGCCCAGGAATGTTTCCTAAGGGGAAACATATTTTCTCAGGAAATATATCCAGCCACTTTGCTGAAGCCGTTTATTTCCTGTAGGGTTTTCCTGGTAGAATTTTGGGGATTGTTTGTGTATACTTTCACGTCATCCCTGAATAGCAATACCTTGAATTCTTTGATTTCAATTTGGATCTCCTTTATCTCCTTTTGTTGTCATACTGATCTAGCTAAAACTTCATATTCTTTTTTAAAAATATTTTTTGTTGGATATTTTATTTACATTTCAGATGTTATTCCCTTTTCCCATTTCTCTCCCCCCACAGGAACCTCCTGTCCCATCTCCCCTCTTCCTGCTTCTATGAGGCTGTGCCCCCACCCACCCATCCACCCACTCCCACCTCCTTGTCCTAAAATTCCCCCACACTGGGACATCCAGCCTTCACAGGACCAAGGACCTCCTCACCTACCTATGCCAGACAAGGCCATCCTCTTTTACATATACAGCTGAGCCAATAGTCCCTCCCTATGTGCTCCCAGGCTGGTGGCTTAGACCCTGGGACCTCTGGTTGGTTGGTATTGTTGCTCTTCCCATGGGGCCCTTAAACCCTTTCAGTTCCTTTAGTCTCTTCTATTGGGAACCCCATGATCAGATCAATGGTTAGCTGTGAGCGTTGGCCTCTGTATATGTCAGGGTCTGGCAGACCTCTAAGCAGACAGCTATATCAGGCTCCTGTCAGCAAAACTTCAATTCTCATTTTGAATAGACAGGGAGAGAGGGAGTAAGTGGGCAGCCAAGTCTAGTCCCTAATTTAAGTGGGATTGCTTCATGTTTCTCTTCATATAATTTGATGTTGGCTATTGGCTTACTCTGTATTGCTTTCATTATGTAAACATAATGTATGTACCTTGAATGTAAACAAGGTATGTACCTTGAATCTGTGTTCTTCAAGACATTTAACATAAAGGAATATTAAATTTTATTGAAAGGTTTTCAACATGTAATGAGATGATTGTGTGATTTTTTTCTTTGAGTGTGTCTATATAATGGATTATTTTAATTGATTTTTATATATTGAAACATAACTATCTCAGGAATACAATCTGCATGATCATGGTGAATGATTGTTTTGACGTGTTCTTGGATTCAGTTTGTGAAAATTTCATTGAGTAATTTTGCGTTTATAAACATTAACAAATTTGGTCTAAATTTTAAATTTAAATTTGAGTGTGTGGTTTAGGTGTAAGAGTAATTGTGGCTTCATAGAATAAATTATGTTGTTTTTTCTCTGTTTCTATTTTGTGGAATAGTTTGAGTATTGATATTAGCTCTTTTTTGAAAGTCCCATATAATTCTGTATTAAAACACTGGGCTTTTTTTCCATTGAAAGTCATTCAATGACTGCTTCTATTTCCTTAGACATTATAAGACTGTTGAGATAGTTTACTTGATCTTGATTTAATTTTAATAAATGGTATCTATCTAGAAAATTGTTCGTTTCATTTAGATTTTCCCATTTTGTGGAGAATAGATTTTGAGGTAAGACCTAATGATTTTTTGAATTTCCTCAGTTTGTGTTTTATCTTTCCCTTTTCATTACTGATTTTGTTAATTGCAATACTGTCTCTATGCCTTAGTTTGGCTAAATGTTTGTCTGTCTTGTAGATTTTATCATAGAACCAACTCTTGGTTTAAAGGCTTTGTATTGTTCTCTGTTTGTAATTGATTGATTTAAGCCCTGATTTAGAGCATTCTTTGTTGTGTGTTATTGTGTTGATCAAAATTGTAAGAGATTTATAAAAAGAGAATTCTCTCTCTCTCTCTCTCTCTCTCTCTCTCTCTCTCTCTGTGTGTGTGTGTGTGTGTGTGTGTGTGTGTGTGTGTGTGTTTATGAATTATTTATCAGAAATAGTACTTTCCAGGAAAGGCCCTGGCCAAGATGAGGAAAGGACTTTTGGCATGAGTGCAGCTGGATATATTTAGGAGGCCTAGAATTCCTCTTGAGTAGTGGAGTTGCCTGAATTTTCAGTTGCGTTGTTAGCTAGTAATTTGAAGGCAGAACATATTGAAAGAGCCAAAATATTTTCATAGCTAATGGAAATGTTTATTTGTGCCAAAAGATATTGGTAGTTTTATATCATTCATTATAAAATTCTGATATAATTTAAAATAAATAGTGCATTTGGCAAAAGAGAATGACTATTAATATATCTATCTGACACATATAAGAAACATATTTATTAAAAATGGCTGTGCTTAAAAACTAGACCATCCATTATTTCTAATAAGCAAACAAGTTGCAGAAAAATGTATCTATGTAGTTAGTTATATTTTTCAATAATAATTTGATTGCACTAAATATATTCAAGTGCCATAAACAAATAAAAATCGATTTAGTAATGCTTGATTCTGTTTGAGGGTAGATCATTGGGCTTAGTATTTCAGGAGACACATCTCTGGGTGTTTTTGAAGGCATTTCTGAGAAGTTTAACAGAGGAGATTTATCCAGAAGGACAGACTTACTCTGAATGATTGGTACCATCCTACAGGTTGGGATCAATGACAGAATGAAGAGGAAACAGTCATCTGAGTTTCATAGTTCTGTGCTCTCTGCTTCATGATGAGGACACAATGTGCAGTTGCTTTGTGTATTGCTGCCCTGCCTTCTTTTTCATGATGTGGCTGGTTTTCTTAAACTGTGAGGCAAAACCAATCTTTTTTCCCCTTAAATTATCATATATTTTGTTACAGCTCTGGAAAAGGAAAGTAGTACACAAGCAGTCTAGGATGTCTTCACTATCAGTGTGTCAATGTCAGTAGCATCTTTAGGATCTTTGTTTCAGGTGTTGCGTGTGCATGTTGACTCTATTACTCATTAACATAACTTGTAACGGATTATGAGCTAAGCTTTGAATCTAACTCATCAATCACAAGTTATTGTAAAGATGTTTTAACAAAGTGAAATACTTAATGCTCTTTTTATCTCCACCATCCAATATTAAGAAAATTATGAAAAACAGATAGTTAAATTCAAAAACAATGAATCAGAAGTTTGGTACTCATCCTTTTGCTATGTTAGTATTTGACTAATAAAAACTGGAACTATGCTTATGACAGAGTGTCCTTTGCATCATTAACAGAAACTTAACAGTTGTAACTGCGCATATGGGGAAAGTATGGAAATAATAGAGTATTAAATGAAGTTTGGAATATAGGTTAAATATAAAAGCAAATGTTTCTGTAAACGATGTCAACAATTTAGGTAGTATAAGTTCAGTTACCAAGAACTTACTCTAGATCTGAAAAATAGGTGTATCATAGAACATTTAATTATGTTTTTACAAGAAAATATGAAAATGGAATTTTTTCCAGAAGAAATAAATTACAATGCATTATTAATGTGATGAGATCTCCTAGAGAGCAAAACAGTTATTTAGTTACTACTACGTTGTAAACAATTTCAATGTTCAAAGATGAATAGTTAGCTTTCAAAAAAACACAGAAAAAGACAATAAACATTTTTTTGGAGTAACAAAATGGCTCAAGTAACGGCGCTTGCTGCAAAGTCTAACACCCCGAGTTTGATCTTGAGACTACAAGTTAGAAGAAGAGAAAGAATCCTTACAAGTTAAACTTTGACTTTCATATTCATATCGTGATGTGATTATGTCTGATGTGCAAATATACGCACACAAAAAATGAATAAACAAGTACAATTTAAGTACTTTACTTTTCAATATATGCATTTAATTATATTTTTATAAATTGTTAATGATATATTTGATATCTAACATAATTATCAATCAATTAAAATATTTTCTAATTTTAGTTCTCTATTAATTAATATATTAAAAGTATTCTTTGTAATTGTCCTGTGAATTTAGCAGCAGTTTTTTGTAATTGAGCTATATAGTACACAATATTGTTAACATGACAACTCATAGTTAGTTACTCATGCAGGAACTGTTTGACATAAAAGAAACTCCCGGATCAATTTGCCTATTCTCTACAGAATGCCTGCATCTAGTGATTATAGATTCTAGAAATATAAAATGATACATTTTTGTAAGGGTGGGTATTGCTATATTCTCATCATTTACAGACCCATTTCCTAACTTCAAGCTCTTCAAAATGTTGCTAATTTGGAAACATAGTCGTTGAAGGAACTATTTGTTAATGTGTGATTCTTCTAAAATATGATGAAACCAATTATCACTAAACCAATATAGTGGTCATGCTTATAGAAATGGAATGTTAAAGAGATAAACACACACACACACACACACACACACACACACACAGAGAGAGAGAGAGAGAGAGAGAGAGAGAGAGAGGGGGGGGTATTGAGTAATTGAAGTGAAGTTACACCAGTGTGGGTAATAATAATAGCACCTGTGTAAGCACACACACATACATGTACACATACAGGTGATATCATGAGATGATAAAGGTAGATTTCTAAATGATTAATCTAAAAGAAAAAAAAAACCAGCCATAATAGCAAGTGGCCATTAGCTAGGAGGCAAACATAGAGCAGATTCCTATCCATGGTGTTGAGAAGTAACTGATATTATTAACACTGTAGACTTGGACTGTTGCTTCCACAACTTTGAAACAGTGATAGTTCTGTTCTTCAGTCTGTTCAAGTTTTTGTGCTTTGTTGCAGCAGGCCTACTGGCAATAAACTGGGCATACATTTTTTTGTAGTTTTGTGATACCTGTCCTGATCTGTATCAAGGCTTAGGCTGTCAACGTTTTTAAGTAACAGTAAGGTTAGCAACAGAGCTCTTTTCTCATATTTCCATAATAGTGTTGATATGGATATATCTTTGAAGTTAATATAAGAAATGCAACACAATTTAACTTTATTTCCACTCTGATTTTAATTACATTGATCTATGAAAACTTACTTCTATTAATTTCCCCCATATTGCTTTTCTGTGAAAATCTTAGTTTTCATTTTACATATAAATTTACATTTTTATTGCTTTTAATTCCATTTTTTTCATCCCAGTATTGAATCCTGAGTGACATTTTCAGCCTAAAGATTTCAGAATATTTTTCAACTATGTTCTTTGATAATAAAATTTTAAAATATGTTTAGTTTGATTCCTTCCTCATGAGAGAATTTTATTGAGTATGAAATTTTAGATTGATAATTTTCTTTCAATGTATTTTATATAATTTATATTATATTTCATGTTTTTCTGCTTTTATTTTTTCTAAAAACCTCACTCCAAATTAATCTTTCATTTTATATACATCTCACTTGAAGGGAATTTTTTCTCCAATTGTTTCAGAGATTTTTATTTTCTTTTTCCTCCTTTTGTATTTTTTCCTTTGGTGGAGAGTTATGCCATGAAATGTCAGAGTTTAGATTTTTTTCCCTATATCCACAGGTTTTGATTTCTTAGAATAGCTGCTATGCTCAGGTTGCAATTCTTAGTATTGGAAGAGACAAACAATGTCTGAGGCATGTAGCTCAGTTGGTAGAGTTGTTTGCCTAGCATGTAAGTTGCCCAGAATTCCATCTCTAGAACTGTATAAAGCATGTATAAAGGTACAAATCCATAATCCTAGAGCTTGTAACATGAAGGCAGGAAGATCAGGTATAGACGGTCATCCTCACCCACATACGCAGTCTAGAACACAAGAAATTCTATGTCAAAAACATACTCAAAACAAAAAAAAAAAAGAAAAAAAACATTTTAAAATACATTATATAATCTATACCATGTTTGTAAAATGTATAGTCTTTAGTAGTATGTTCAAATATGTACTTTCAAATTTTCAACTCCATAGTTTGCATCTTTGAGCTTTTAGTTGTCATTCTTAGTCTCTAATATGAAGTTGATAACTGCTTTGACATTCAGAAGAGGACACTAACAGGCAATAAATTTTCCATCTTTTTTTCCAACAACTTTTAAACACAGCAATGTAGAATTACAGATTAAGTGAGAACTACTCCAAATTCCATGTGTCCTCATCATAAATATATAGGCCTTGGAAACATCCTTCGAACAACATTCTCTTGTTTCATCTGCCTCCTTTGGAGAAAAAAAATTGTTTTATTTTTGATTTCTTGGCCCAGAGCTTCTAACTTTATAAGGTCATAATAAGAAAAAACTATAGTTTCCAGGCCAAGAATTATATATGGGAAAAGATATATTTCATTTCATCGTTATGGATACATAACTCAGATCTGGCTTGGTATATTTATTATCAGTAGAGTTTTCCCATTACAAACAAAGGGGAATGGTCTTTCAGTACTGAAATTATTTCCTGACTGACAAGAGCCACTATAGTGACATAAACTGGATCTGCATTGTAAGTTTGCACATACAATACACCAGTGATGGTGCCCATAACCTTGAAATAGAAGTAGCTGAAATACCCAATTCTACTCACTATTCTGTGAACAACAAATACTCTAGACTTTGTTTTGCCACATTTATAAAACACGGATACCACTTGCTTTGTAATGTGAAGGCTAATTACCTAAGTGATGCAGTTAGTTAGTACTAACCATTGTTTTAAAGATTATCACTAGTAACACCCATTCTCTTTAGGAAAGAATTAAGTATTATAGGTCATATTTATACCTTTCAAATAACATGGCGGTCAACATCATGTATTTATATATAAGAAAGATACCTTTTTCAATTTTACAGTCTCCTAATGTAGTATTGAAAGTAATACATTTACGTTTTAAAGGTTTAACCAAGTTAAATAATAAATCACAATTTAATGGCATAGTAAAGGCCATAAATCTGTAGATTTTTTTTACATTACTTTTGTGTATTATAGAAGAAAAAAAGTTTTATATTATTAAAGATTTCCGTTAAAGTTGGTCACATTTTCTTCTTGCCTATTACCCAATTTACACAATGCCAAGGAATAGATTATATTTAGAACAGTGTAGAAAGTATGACTTTACATATTTGAACACCACATCTTGCATGTGGAATTTATTTCAAATAGATCCAATACTTCTTTTGTGACATTTTTTTTTTTAACCTACTACAGACATGTCTCTGGATGATGGGGAAGTCCTGCTTTGCTCACTATGATAGTATTTATTTCCATCATGTGTTGTCTACTAAGGCTGAGATGTTCCCTTATCATACCCTAGATTTTTGGCAGTCAGATTAGAAAGATTAGATTAAAATAAATAATTGAAAAGAGTCATTCTGTATGAACAAATGCCCTAAGGAGGATCTCAATGATTACATTGTGGATCATTTGCTTTCTATTATAACAAAATATTTTAAGTGAACAACACTGTTCACTTTGTTTGAATTCAATTTTATTACAATTTTATTCCACTTAACATTTTATTTTTAAGAAAAGAATGAATAACATTTTTATTATATTTTAATATATTATTTTGCACTTGTCCTGTGGTATTTAACATATAAATCAGGTAAGCCAAATCTAATGTTTGTTATTATCTCACTCAGGATGATATTTTCTTGTTCTATCCACTTGCCTAAGAATTTCACAAATTCATTGTTTTTGATAGCTGAGTAATACTCCATTGTGTAAATGTACCACATTTTTGGTATCCATTCCTCTGTTGAAGGATATCTGGGTTCTTTCCAGCTTCTGGCTATTATAAATAAGGCTGCTATGAACATAGTGGAGCATATGTCCTTGTTATATGTTGGAGCATCTCTGGTATATGCCCAGGAGTGGTATAACTGGCTCCTTAGGTAATGTTATGTCCAGTTTTCTGAGGAACCGCCAGACTGATTTCCAGAGTGGTTGTATCAGCTTGCAATCCCATCAACAATGGAGGAGTGTTCCTCTTTCTCCACATCCTCACCAGCATCTGCTATCCCCTGAGCTTTTGAAATTATCTATTCTGATTGGTTTGAGGTGGAATCTCAGGATTGTTTTGATTTGCATTTCCCTGATAACTAAGGATGTTGAATGTTTCTTTAGGTGCTTCTTGGATATTTGAGTTTCCTCAGTTGTGAATTCATTGCTTAGCTCTGTACACTATTTTTTTTAACAGTATTTGGTTATCTGAAGTCTAATTTCTTGATATTTTATATATATTGGATTTTATCCCTCTATCAGATGTAGGATTGGTAACGATCTTTCCCCAACCTGTTGGTTGCTGTTTTGTCCTATTGACAGTGTCCTTTGCTTTACAGAAGCTTTGCAATTTCATGAGGCCCCATTTGTCGATTCTTGATCTTAGAGCATAAACCATTGGTGTTCTGTTCAGGAACTTTTCCCTGTTCCTTGGTATTGAAGGCTTTTCCCCACCTTCTCTTTTCTTTGTTTCAGTGCATCTGGTTTTATATGAAGGCCCTTTATCTACTTCAACTTGAACTTTGTACAAGGAAATAAGAAAGGTTTGATTTTCATTCTTCTACATGCTGACCTCCAGTTGAGCCAGCACCATTTGTTGAAAGTGCCATGCTTTTTCCACTGGACAGTTTTAACTGCTTTGTTAAAGATCAAGTGACCATAGGTGTGTGGGTTCATTTCTGGGTCTACTATTCTATTTCATTGATCTACCTGCCTGCCTTTGTACCAATACCATGCAATTTTTATCACTATTGATTTGTAATACATCTTGAGGTCAGGGATGGTGATTACCCCAGAAGTTCTTTTATTGTTGAGAATAGTTTTCACTATCCTGTTTTTTTTTCTTATTCCAAATGAATTTGAAATTGCTCTTTCTATCTCTATGAAGAATTAAGTTCAAATTTTGATGAGGATTGCATTGAATCTGTAGATTGCTTTTGGCAAGGTGGCCATTTATTAATCCTGTGTTAATTTATTATTAATTTATTAATCCTATATTCATCCTGCCAATCCATGAGCATCGGAGAGCTTATCATCTTCTGAGATCTTCTATTTCTTTCTTCAGAGACTTGAAGTTCTTGTCATATAGATCTTTCACTTGCTTAGCTAGATTCACACCAAGGTATTTTATATTATTTGTGACTATTATGAAGGCTGTCATATCTCTAATTTCTTTTTCAGCCTGTTTATCCTTTGAGTAGAGGTGTCTACTGATTTGTTTGAGTTAATTTTCTATCCAGCCACTTTGCTGAAGTTGTTTATCAGGTTTAGGAGTTCGCTGGTGGAATTCAGACACTGATGTGGATGCGAGGAAGTGCATGCTGACAGGAGCCTGATATAGCTGTCTCCTTAGAGGTATGGCAGACCCTGACATATACAGAGGCAAATGCTCACAGCTAACTATAGAACTGATCATGGGGTTCCCAATGGAGAAGTTAGAGAGAAGACTGAAGGAGCTGAAAGTGTTTGTGGCCCTGTGGGGAGACACCATAATATCAAGCAACCAGAGTCCCCAGGGTCTAAACCACCAGCCTGGTAGCACATAGGGAGGGAACAATGTCTCCAGCTGCACATGTAGGTGAGAATGGCCTTGTTGGGCATGGTGGGAGAAGAGGTCCTTGATCTTGTGAAGGCTGGATGCCCCAGTCTGGGGAAATTTGAGGGTGGGGAGGAGGGATTCGTTTGTTGGTTGGGGGGTGCATCTTCATAGAAGCAGGGGGGAGGGAAATGGGATAGAAAGTTTCTCAGTGGGGGAGAAATGGCGAAAGGAGTTAACATCTAAAATCTAAAATAAAATATCCAATAAAAAAGTTAATCTAAAAAAAAACAGATAGGCTTGGAGAGGGGCTAACATTGTAATTCCAGCACTGAACCATAAGTTGTAGATCCTTCACAGTCATCCTAAGATACTTGGTGAGCACAAAGGTAGTGGAACAAACAAACAAACAAACCAAAAACAATAGTGGACAGCACCTGTGGAAAATAATCTGGGAATTGTATTTGACCTTTAAATAGGCAACCAAACCTGTGCATTTGCACTTGTGCATTAGCATACATACCAAAAGGAAGAAAATAATAAAGTTGGGGGCAGTAAATGTTACATATTTTTCAGTTGTTTTACATGGGAAATATCCCAAATGTGTTAAACCTCTTTCAATAATAATGAAGATTAAAACCATCATTGAAACATAAATAAAATACTTGTGAAGATATCAACAAGATAGCTGGAAAATAAAATAATTGATTGAAAGATGGATATAAAATTTATAGTATGTTTCAGCGAACAATGAACATAAAATAGTACGTTGTCTTATTAAGTTTTTGCAACTCTGTTTTACTATATCAACAAGAGTTTGGTCACAGTGCCTATATGTAGAAATCTGACTCAGATAATAAGAAACACAAGGTGTTTGGAATCAGTATACTCAGTATGCTATCTTTGTGGAAGAAAGTATTTGATGCCTCATAGAAAGTTATATTGTTATGTTTAAAGCTTTCATTAAAATTCAGAAATTTGAAAGTAGGGGTGTAACAGTGGGACAGGGGAACTGGGAGTAGACACTAGAAAGTCCCAGATACAGGAACTCAAGAGGTTACCAGGACCCAACAGAGAGGGCATTAGCTAAACTACCCAACAAGGGGAGCTAGAACCTTTAGAGACCATACCCAGTGGACAGGCATGGCCCTGGTTGAAGGATGGGTCACCAACCCACCTCAAAAATATTAATCCAGAACTCCTCTGATCAAAAGGAAATGCAGATACACAGAGTAGAGACTGAAGGAAAGGCGATCCAGAGACTGCCCCAACCTAGAGCTCCATGTCATCTGCAAATACCAAACCCAGACATTTTTATTTGTTACTATTAGTTTTATTTTCAAAGGACAATACTTTAGGTATTTTTGCTGATGCCTAGAATTGCTTACAGACAGGAACCTAGTATAGCTGTCCCTTGAGAGGCTCTGCCAGAGCCTGGCCAATACAGATGCAGATTATAGAGGCAAACATCTGACTCAACTTGGGGACCACAATTATTAAATTAGGGTAAGGACTGAAAAAGCTGAACTCATTTGCAACCCCATAGGAAGAACAACAATATCAACCAATTAGACCCCCAAAGCTCCTAGGGACTAAACCACCAACCAAAGGGTACACACGGGGTGACCCATGGCTCCATCTGGATATGTAGCAGAGGACTGCCTTAGCAGGCATCACTGGGAGAGGAGCCCGTTGATCTTGAGGAGTCTCAATGACCCAGGGTAGGGGAATGCAACTGAGGCAGTGTTGGGCCATGGAAGGGTATCCTGGTTCTTGGGTTGTGGGTTCGGCCATGTCCTCAGAACCCAGGCTCCTGACAAGAGGCCTAATCTCCGGTTCCACCTTTACCATTCAGTCGCAGTACACAGGTGGGCTCGATAAACAGCCCCCAGGCCCTTGAGAGATTTACATACTAATGAGGTACCTGAAGACCAGAGGGTGGAGCAGACTAAACATTCCTCCCCCTTTTTCCCTCTCCCCTTTTTCAGTCAGGCATGGCCTGGGATTTGTGGGGTATGAATCCAGATCCATTCACCATCCGACATGCCAATAAACTGGTTTTGGAAACCCAAGGACTTCCTCATGTGTTGGGGCCGTGCTGTGAGGAACCGTGGAGAGGCTTTTAGTTAATGAGCAGCCAGGCCTAACTTCTAGCTGGAGGAACCCAGAGTGTTCCCAGCCGACTACCCACAACATGGCGGGAGGAACCCTGCGTTCTCCAGCCATATTTTCCCACAAGGCAGGAGTGTGTTGGGCAGTGGGGGAGCAAAAAAAATAAAAAATAAAAAAAAAAAATAAAAAATTAAAAATTTGCTAGAATGGATATAAAATAATTTTCAAAATACTTTTTAAAAGTTGATATTTATAAATGTTTCCAGGGTAAACCCTTGTTGCTGCATGCTTTAATGTGTTATTTCCCCTTCTTCTAGTTGTGTTATAATTACTTGTGTCTCTTTGTTACAATAAAATTGAGGATTAATATTAACACATTGAAATTTAGTCTTTCTAAATTTCACTTTAATGTATTCGTAACTAAGAAATCCACTTGTTATAAACTTTCTAAAATAATAAATTAATTTTTCTTTAAGAGATAGAACAGTGTGTTTACATCTTCAAAATGAATTCCTTTTGTCTGAATTTCAGAAAGACTGAAATAAGGATTCTCCGATGTTAGTGTATTAAATTTCTTTGATGACAGAGCAAACATTGTACAAAAGAACTTATATTATAGTCTTATTTTTTGCAGACCCTCCAGTAGTTATGTTTAAACAGATGTACCACAGATGTGGAACCATCTGGTGGGTCAATGAAAATCTGCCATGTCTATTCTCTGGCTTGAACTGTGGACTTACTGACATCTAATTGTTAGGTAAGGACCATCCATGAAATAAGTTAATGTATTGCTTCAAATGATGTATTAGTGTTTACTTATCCTTTATTTCTAATAAGTGTATTCATATGTGCTCACTAGAAATAGCTTTGTAACCCTGGTTACATTCTATTTGTTTTGGATATGGTCATACAATTTTCACTGGCCTGTATGTAATCAAGCACTCATTGTGGGCTAGTTTCCATTTTGTTCTATTACTGAGTTTTGTATGCTCATTTGAGTTTAAAAAAAATTATCTCAGTTGTTCATACTGAAAAATACTAATTCATCAAGATCTTAAGACTTGGTGTTTCTTGCATTACTTTCAGGATTCTTGGAAATTATTGAAATGTCTTGCAGTATTGTGACAAACCTCATAGAAGTCTTCATCTGGCTCCTCCCTTTCAATGGGATAAACATGTAGGACAAAGTATACATCAACTCCGTGTTGTAAATTTATGCTTTTGTGACTGTAGATGTTTCAGGCATACAAGTAATAGAAAATTGAAAAATTCAAAGATTATATAGCCCAAATTTTAAATTTTCATTTAGTGTATATTTCATAAACAAAACTGTAAAACCTACAACTTTCATATGTACTGTCTCTATTATTATGAGCCAGGAGATATTTGTAAGACCAAGGAAATAGTTTATAAAGCTAAAAATCAGACTCTGTATTAGATTTACCTGAATCAGGAGAAATTTATATGATTTTTAGCACTTGACAGAGTATTCAAAAATCCTGAGGGAAATGCAGATTGGACTGTTACATTTAGTACTAGGCGTTTGTGATGTGTGGCGCCAGTAAGAGACTTCTCAGTTCTGAATGGGCAGAGGTTGTATGACTCAAAGATCAGTTTGCACAGTGGGAAGCTGTAGAACTCATCTAATATTTATCAAGATGTATACTGTAATGAAAACAGCATAGAATCTATACACCACACAGAGAGCCTCAGCTGGGAAAAGAAAGGCAAGACAAAGAAGTATAATGAAATTGAGGCCCTTATACTGTGAGGTTCAGCCCTCTTCTTCAGGCTTGTCTATGATTTGTTTATTTTTCTGGCAATACTCACATTTCCCTTGAAGTGGGTTTGTTTTCAATACATCATGAAATACTCTGATCATCTGGTTTTTGTTTACTTGATTACTAGTTCTCTTTAAAACTAGCTTTTCCTACCCAAAAGAGTGTATTTTTCTTTGCATTATACTCAGCCCACACATCTACATTTTAATCAGGTTATACTAATACTAAATATTAACTCTGGCTCAGAAACTCATGACCACTCCTTCTCCTGCTTGTGAATCAATAAACATGAACTGTGAGTTTACACTATATCATTATAGTTCAAAAGCATGGTAAAGGAAGGTTCTGAGCCATGGATATTCTATTCTACAATATTTTTCATTGTGTGTATTTGCTAAAAAACAGATTTATTGTAGATAAATCCACAAGATGCTTTCAGTGCTCTACTATAGTATCTAGAAATTTCTCAAAGCATTTTGCATGGCGATCAGTTCATAGTGAGTTTCTAACTCCTTCACCACAGAGGACAAGTATTCTTCCAAGTTTCCAGCCAAGATGCTCACAATAGGCTTCATCTTTTAGCAGCTGTTAAATGTTGTAATGGCTGCAACAGTGCATGCTGGGACTTCTCCAGATGTCTTTACACAGTGGTAGATCTCTTCTTCCTAACAGACAATGAAAGAGTAAGTCTGACACAATATCTATGAGAACTTTGTAATCTCTGGTGTGGTGTAGATTTTTCTATTTCCAGATGGAAAATCCATTGCTTTGCAATGTGTTTTCACCTCTTAATAGATACCAGATTGTAATGAAATATTTCTTTGTAATTATGCCTTCATCTACGTTTCAGATTTGATTCTCTCTCTCTCTCTCTCTCTCTCTCTCTCTCTCTCTCTCTCTGTTTTTCTTCCTCAAACCTCCCAACAAACATTTAACGAGCTGTTTTGCTCCAGGTATTCATTCCTGCAAATATGATATTTCCATCCCTTCAGTCTGACTAAATACCAACAATGTTCTGGCGTGACTCACTTCAACAAGGGAGGGTAATTTTTTTTAAAGTATTAAAGCACTTGGAAAAATTTCTTTCGAAGTTAAGAAGCAATTATCCCTGAGAAGATTTTAAATATAACCTTTGCATGCAAAAATGCACCTTGAGTGTCTTCTCTTGACAAGTTATAAGACAAAACATAAGTGGACAATTTTCATTTGCTTGTTGAATTCAAAAAGAACTCAAAATGAAAAATTAATAGAGTATCCTAAAGACTATATCACAAGTGTGATATTCTACTACAGAGACTCTACAATGAAGGTATTATGATGGAGGTTCAATTAACTATGTTTTCACCACATTGACCAAGACCATGTTTAAGGAAAAAGCTTCCTTTGTCTCATAGTTTCTTCCAAGGTTCGGTGGGTAAATAACACAATGATTGTCACTGGAAAGATACTCTTAGCTTCTTACAGCAGTGCCAAGGTCCAGTCTTGGCTTGGTTGGAGGTACTGAGAAGGGACTATGTGGGAGAAGTGGATGAAATGACTGAAACTCAGTGATGAGGTGCAAGCTGCCAGCACTATTGTCTGCTAGAGAAGGCTCTCTGTCAAGATAGCTCTCTGCTCAAGACAGCTTTCAGCTCAAGATAAGTATCGATAGTTCTTGAGGTTTTTGGGCAAAAATCAGAAAACCTGGTAGAAAAAAAAAAAAAAGAAACTAAACAAACCATGTTAGCTCTCTAAGTAGAAAAATTCTAAAAGAACTATATTAGCATTCTACGTAAGTAATATTTTGGTTCCCCAACCAAATTCAGAAACCTGCTAGAAAAAATATCTTGTATTTTTCTTACCAAAGTCAGATACTTTAACAGACAGATTCCAAAAAGAAGTGTGATAGTTCTCTAGACTGCTTTTCTCTTGCATACCAAAGCCTAGTATTTTATTTACACATCAATTCAATCATTTACTGTATATTCCCTTTTGATTATTCTGTGACTCAGCATTTTATGACCTTAGCCCCTTGATTCTTAGAAAAAGACAGCAAGTACGTATGTTTTTTTTTTTTAATATAGCAAATTAGCTTAGAGATCTGCCTGCCTTTGTAAGCACAAACAATAAGCCAGCTGGACGATCTTATCCTAAGATCATCATTCCCTAAATCTTTTTAGCTCCTAGCTGCCTCTGTTCTTTTAGGCCCATGAAGTCCCTCATACAATTTATAATGCACTGTTATATTTTGCATAGTTGAGAAATCATGTAAAGGACAGCTCTTTCATTGATTTCTGCATTCTTGAACTCATGCTTTCAGAGTTCTTTCCTACAGCCTCATGAACTGTCCTGAAGGTCTTAGTGTCATGTAGACATATTCTTGCTTCCAAGGGCAGAAACTATGTCACACAATCCCCTTTGTAGCCATGCAGGTCTCAGCACAGCAGAAAGAAAATGTTGATTTTATTTTATGCTACTGTAAACGCATTTTATTTACAGAGTTTATATAAATATGTAACAAAACTTAATAAAGATTTAATAGGAATGTTTTCTCAATCACACTACTTGAATGGATGGATAGTCTAGATGGAAAATCAGAGATCTTAAGTCTTAAATAAAATGGCCTATACCTTGTGACAGTTGCATTGCATATTTCCCTATGAAAATTCTAGTATGTATGCTTATGCTAAGTAGGCATTGAAAGAACAATTATTAAAATCATAATGGTAACTTATTATCACAACTTCAAGTTGAATTATTTTCAATAAATTCAACAGAAAGATTATTGCTGGTGACTGTGTTAGTGAATCAAAATGCTACATTAGAATCCCAGGCCAATGTTTTTCATTTCAATCAATTGAAATTCAATGTATTATTTTTGGGGAAATTTATACATTTGTTCATATACAATCTTTATAGCTATATATTCTTATACATCATATACCCCATGAACACTTCAACTCGCACTCAATTTTATGTTGTCTCTTTTATCATTATTCTTTTAAATGTATCAAGTACAGGTGATACTGTCTATATAATCATGGTTGTATGATCTTTCTTTTGAATGTGATAAACTTACTAGGGGTCACTTCTATAAAGTAAACAGACTTTTCTTCATTAGCAACTATCAATTGTTACTATCTCTTTAGCTAAGGATAGAACATAGTGCCCACCTCCCCTCTTCATCCTAGAATTTTGTCTGGCTTAAGTTTGCACAGGTCTCATACATAGTGTCTTACCTGTTGTGAACTCATACAAAGGATTTACATTGCTGTGGCTGGACAAGACTCTATTGTATTAGTCACCCACCATTTCTGACTTTTACAATTTTTTGCTCTTTGTTTACAGAGGTATAACCACTATGAAAATAAGTTTGTATATTCCTCAAACTAGAAACGGATCTACTGCATGATTGAGCAACACTGTCCTTGGGAATATATCCGAAAGAAGCTGTATGCTACTATAAAGATACAGTGTCAACCAATTTCTTGGTGATTTATTAGCAGTGGCCAGGAAAATTATTAGCAGTGGCCAGGAAAAAGTGATTAGATGTCTGTTAACTGATGAATAGATAATAAAATGTGGAATATCTGTACAATGGGATATTACTTAGCTGTTAAGAAAAGCAAAATTGGGAAATCTGTTGATTGATAAATAATGCTGAAAGTAATCAACATGAGTAAGGTAACCCAAACCCTTATGGTCTTTTATAAGACTATTTTGCATTCTTTCTCACATTTGTGAATGTTAACTTTGAAATTTCAGAAATGTGTGTTTCATTTCAATTATCCATAAAGGTTAGGAAATTACTAAGTTGCATAGAAAAAGAGGTTTTTAAAGGAAGAAAGATGGAGTACCGTAGTTAAAGGGTTAAAAAGGAATAATAAAGTTCAATAAAGTTAAACTATTGTTGCTTGTAAGACATATCACAATTCAATTTAATATTTCTTTATTATATTTTTATATAATTTCAATTTTAGTAATTTGAAGGAAACTTTATATATTATGTTAATGAGTTATTGAAAACAAGAGGTTTCTACACTTTTTTATTGGATATTTAAATATTTACATTTCAAGTGTCATCCCTTTGCCCCATTTCCTCTCCCTAGAACCCCCTATCCTATCACTCCACCTATTTGCTTTTATACCATTTCAATTACATGCAAGTATTAAGATCAGTTCTAGGTTGAGAAACTAGCAATACAATAGATGCAAATAGCCAAGGAACAAGCAAGACAATAAACAAAATTAGTCAGAACAAGCATGGCAATAAACAAAATAATAAGAACACTTCCATGATCACTGTTTCTAAGGGCTTATCAGGATGACCAACATATCTCAGACAACGTTTTATAGTTTAAGATTAAATGTAACCTTTGATTTGTTTCGCCTAACCTGCTGTACAGAAATTACATGGTTTTTTATTCCTTATTACTGTTGTTTACATTTTTCATGTCTTTGAATATCATACCATTGGTAAATATAATAAATATTGCTAGTTTTTTCATAGCTTAGACTTATTTTTATATAATACAAATATAATATTATATATTAATTATATATTATATTATATATGATATATGATATATTATATATGATATATGATATATATTATAGGTTTATTATATATTAATTATATGTCATATATCATATATTACATATTACATATTATATATTAAAAATTAAGTTGTGATCTTAAAGTTTATTGCTGGACTGTCCAGCATGCCTGTGCACCCACAGTCATGCAAATATTCTAAAATAATTTTAAAATATTTTGGCTGATATAATATAAATTGCATTATTTCTCCACAAAGAGACAACTCTGAATCCAAACAAACAAATCTATAGGCTAGTGAAAAGAGAGGAAAGACTGTCTGACATGCCTTTTGCCTTATTTTACTATTTTATTCTTATTTTATTCTGTTCTTAGATGTTCATTCTTGAGCAGTTCCAGATATTGGTTTTCATAGATTATACATCTGTTGGCCCAAAATATAAATAAAGATAATTTGAAAGTGAAGTAGTAAAAAAGGAAAGAAAATCCAGATATAGTCATAAAACTTGTCCATGAGTAAAAAGGGTTAACAATGGCGAACAATAAAAAAGCTTGTGTGTGTGTGTGTGTGTGCTAGTTTTGTAAAAGAATAATTGGAAAATTTTGCAAAAAATAATTATTAACTAAATGTGCTAATAATAAAGTAAGCTGTAGCCCAGTCTGTCTACTGCTTATACCATTTTTTGTTATGTGTCACTATGTATAACTTCTGAAGGAGCATTGTTAAAACCTCTTGGTGTATTTTTTTACTTCTTCAGCTCTCTTTTGTTTGATGTGGTTAAATGAACATTAACAATTACAGACTATATGCAAATATATTTCTGGTAGACATTTTAAGGGGATGATTTTAATTTCATTTGTAGAATGGTTTTGTCTAAATCAGTAACAAGCTGCCACACTCTGAGGTATAGGTTACTCTTTCAATTAACATGTGTTCTGTACTAGTGACATTTATCTCAAAGCAGGAATGAAAAAATAGTCTGGAAATGTCAACTTGATAAGGTTTTGCCACAATATGCCTATTCTGTGTTCACTAAGGATACTCAACATGTGCTCTTACCACAAAATTACACCTTCTTCCCTTGAAAACATTCATGACCTAATCCTCAAGCATTCAGATTGTAGTCATGGCACATATCACTTTAGAACAGAAATTGCTTTCATAAGGACTTTTTCTACATTCCCTTTCTTATTTCCAAGATCCTATTATTTGGTTTCTTATTCATTAACTTTAGAAGTAAATGCTGGATCTATCCCTTCAGTTCATTTAAGGATAGTATCCATTACAGACTCTCACCACTTGCTTTAGAAGCTATGTCTTCCAAATTTAACATGGTGTCTCTACTTTTGAGTAGGTCAATTTAGACTTGATTTTATTTCATTGGTGAAAAAGTATCTCGATGTCCTTCTGAGGCTTGGTTCAGTTCCCCTGCCTTTTTAGTTTCCATGAGTGATGGTTCCTAAACACTTTTGCACTAACTCTGAAAAACATCATTCCTCATCATTGATGGTATAAGCAACCACAGTCAATTTTTCTCTTTGTAAAAGAATCCATTTATACACTGTCTGTTAACAATAATCCTAAGGTGAATTGATTTTGAACTCATTTACTCTTCAGGTTGACCATGGTAATAAACAGCTAGAATGCCTTTGAACAGAACCATTTTATACATATTCAAACAAGATATCAATACTTGACAGAAGGAGATAATAACCGTGCTTTAACCATTGCATTAACTGTGCTCTAAAGCCCAGTATCATTGAGAAGATAGGCAATATCCTTGCCACATGGCTCTGTTTTCATTAGATTTTCAGTCTAGACAGGAGCCAGAGCTGATAGTCTCTGGTTTATTTCAAGTATCAAAATATAAAATCAAATTAGAAAAAATATTTAGATAAACTTCCTGAAGATGTGGAGCATTATTAATTACAATTGCACAAGTGACATTTTGAGTACATGTTCTCTCTGTTAAATTTGCATTAATATAAAACAGAAGTGTGCAAATCACAGTCCTGGGAAAGTAGGAGTACTACATTTTTATTTTGAGTGATAGCTGCATACTTAAATTGGTATAGAAAATCATGAAAGACATTATGTGACACCAAGGATAATTTCAAATTCATTTTATTATGAAATGCTTTATATGTTTTCATTTTATCTATATCCTTTCTTTAGTGCAACTTATTTGGAAATGAAGTTATGAATGAAGATAAGTAGAAAGTGGCAGAGTAGAAACGAAAAGATTCTAACATTCATCCATGTCCATCTTAATGCCACAAGTAACTTTTAAACATTGGTTTTCTCTTCCTTAAGTTTTGTTTTGATTTCACACATGAGTCTAGTCATTCCCCTTTCACTAAAGTACTGATACACATTCATTCATTACAGTACTTGGTCCATATATCAATTTTACTTTTAACCTCAATCTAAAAATGTTGTAAAACAAAAAATAAATCAAATATGTTCAAGTCATACTTTAAAGTTTGGTAGTTAAAAAGTTGATAGAATTTTGAACTACAATTATCTCAAAGGCTTTTTCCTAATGTAGAATTTTCTGTACAGCCTTTGAATTTTACACATTGGATGCTTTTTATCCTTTTCTATTTTTATAATTCTGTCTTTGGTGCTTTAAAATACAAAATGCATTAAGACTCTTTGTAATAAACTTAGAATTTAAATGCACTTCTTTTTATTCTCTGTATTTCCTGAGTACAAGAAGACACAGTTTTATAGATAAGTAATTATCTTTTACTTCAGCTGTTACTGTGCTTAGTGCTAGCTCTGCTACACTGACACTAAGCCATAACCACAAGTTAATGCTGAAAATGGTTGATTCAGTGAGCTCTTTTCTGGAATGTGTGACACAGGGAAGCATCAGAAGAACTCAGGAGTGCATGGATTACCTCTACATCTTTCAGTTGACTGATTCATTTCCATGAGTACATAGCAATGCTCTTAACTGTAAAAAGCAAAATTAGATTATTATGCTAAGTATTTGACAATGAGTATGACAGTACAGAAAGAAGAAAAAGTACCTGTATAGTTTATATTATGACTTTTTATTAATATTTTCATACAAGTATGAAAGTATCACATTTGCATAGATTGTTTCCCATGGTGAAGAGACCTTAATTATTGAGTTGATGTTTTTCAAATAAGTGTATTAATCATGGAGGTTGATCTGAGAACAAGAATTTGATTCATTGAGAGACAGGCTGCATTCACATACCATATCTTATGTATTCCATTGTGTGCGACAAAATTAGAGAGGTGGTTAAAGTAGATTAGAATTCTAATAAATAGGCAAGTTTTTGGATGTTTCTTTAGTTATGAGAAATAGCAAATGGACAAACTCTTATTCATCTGTTTCACATATAATTTTTGTTTGCAGAGTCAAAAAATATAAACATTTAAAATGAAATTTACATAGTCATCAGTCTACAGCTATTGTGGAATATCTGATTCACAGAAAGTTAATTTTATATCTAATAAAATAAACATAAAAATTGAATTTAATCATTTGCTTTGAATAAAATCCCCACTTTAGGAAAGCTTATATTTCAGTGTTATCATCCAAACATATGACCATTTATTTTCGCTCACACAGTTTCATCACGAAGAGTATGAAATGCATGTTCAAATAGTGCATCTCAGTATGCTGGAGTTAAATTGTTATGCTATTTATTGTTGTGCTGGGCTGAAATTTGAAAGAGACAGTTGATAGAGACATAATTAAAATCTTCCTTGTCAAGAAGACTTATGAATTATTAAAATCCAGATCCTATTATTCATTCTTAAATTGTTCTTTTTAACTTCTTGTTGCCACATGTGCCGGCCCTATTAAAATGTTAAGCAATTACCCTTCATAGGTCAAAGCGGCACCTACAGGGCCTATATGGAAGGCTGAGATAAGGGCTTGTGGCTCAGCTTAAAGACTGCTGAACTGAGACATTAAGAACAGGCAGGGAAGAAGCCATTACTTTGGGGCTCTCTAAGCAGCTAAAGGAAACTTATTCAAGTTCAATTTACATTAATTCTTATGTGCTTTTGTTTGTTTTTATGAAGTTCATTCTCATTTAACTTCAAAATGTTGGCCTATCTTTTTGTAAACACACACACACACACACACTTCATGTACTTATATTTGTATATGTATCTATATGTGTATTATGCTGCCTTAAAGTCCTGTTTTCATACTCATATGCTAATATATATATATATATATATATATATATATATATATATGTGAAAACATATATACATTGACTCTACGCATTTAAAAATAATTCTTAACTACTTTTAAATTTTATTAAAATATGTTAATAAAAATGATTTTTGTTCACGATGATTTGCTTGAAGGTTATTTTAAAGCATAGCTTCTTTGATGTGTTTATTTTTTCAAGGCAGTTATTTCCAGAGGGCAGAATGATTTATTTAGTTAATGCTTAAGTTTAAAAACAATAATAACCATTGCATTATGGAATTTTCTACATGAATTCTATGGCTGGACCTTCATAAGTCCCCTGGTCTAAGACGATATATTACACATTTCTCTAATCTTTGTGACTATGACTTTAAATACATCTCCAGATAAGCTGAACTTTGGCTTATATGCTGCTTTTACAGAAGAGCTTGGACAAACACGACCACTAATGCCTTTTTTTTTTTTTTATTCACACTGTTCTTTGCCAGTCTGCATGGGAGAATAGGCAATGTGATTCCAAGCATAGAACAAAAAGGTTGTTGGATGTAAAACAGTGTTACTTTATCTTAAAGCCATAGTCTTAAATGTGGATGGGATTTGACATCACTATGCTATAATTCTGCTAAATATTAATGGTAAGTTACTAAATTTTAAATGACATATATTCTTTATTCAGTATATTTAACAAGCAAAATGCTCCTTCAATCAAAAGAGAGAAAAACAATAAGACACAAAACTAAAACACCACCTGCCTACACACACACACACACACACACACACACACACACACACACAGAGGGTGAGGAAGCATGTGTGTATAGACACTGAACAAAGCATTTTCATACATACTTCCATTTAATCAAACAAATCCATTTAGGCTGTAAGCACTAGTATTACCACTACTGTTTATCATCAGACACATGATTAAGAAAACGTGATAAATACATATTCTGTGGAGTTTATTTATCAATAAGGAAGAGCTAAACTGTCTTTTTCAGAAAAAAAATGTGTGGAATGTGAAACACTGTGTGAAGAGAAACTTGCTAGACTTAGAGAAATACTGCATAGTCAAATATGCAAAATTTCTGGCTATATATGATGTATATATGTACGTGTTTATATGTATAATGTAAAACTAGAAAAAAAGACCCCTTGGAAAGTAGCAGGGCTCATAGAAAGGGGGATAAAGAAAAAGTGTGATTAATAGAGATTAAAGTATGATAAATACTATATAATTTTCTCATGTGTGCTATCTAGTCTTTTTTTCTCTAAATTATACATGAAAGTAAAAACAGAACATATGGTTTAAGACAGGATAGGAAGGAGGAACAAAGAACATAAGAGGGAGTAATAAGTGGTGAATGGGGGCAATGTAAAACAGGAGACATGCTCATTAATCCTCAACGCAATCTATTTTAGTGATTGAAATTAATTAGAAAAAAAAGAAAATAGGGAGTTATCAGTAGTTTATTCTCACCTCACAGCCTGTAGATATTAAGATTATGATTTTTAACTCCTGCCTTTGCTAAAGTTGTTACTCAAGTAAGTGGGGATTTTATCTTTATATAAAATCAGATCAGGCTTTCAGCTTTTCTCTCAAAAACATGGATGAGTGGAAAACAAAAGCAGGCAGTTATGGGGTCAATAAGATACAGAGAATGCAAATTTCCAACTTGATTCTAACATAATTTCATCCACATAAAGACATCCTCCATGACTTGGCAAATTTGTTTGTTGGGCCAAATTCTCTTAACTTCCTGCGTGAATGACATGAGTTGAAAACACATTAACAGACAAACTGTTTAGATTATACTTTCTTAATTATTGAACTTTAGTATCCAAAAACGTTCAGCCCAACCCCTCACCCTGCATATCAGAAAGATGCCTCATTGCTTATTACCAAGCACTAAGATTATCCACAAATGTTGGTGTTTTATAAAGTAAAAACTCATAAATACAGAAATGCACATGGAATGTGCTTCTTACAAGAGAATGTGCCAATGGTTTAATATACAAGAGTAAGAAAGACTGTGGAACAAAAGGTGATAAAGTAAAATATGTACTTCATTAACAAATACTCATTAAAATAAGTGATTAGAGATGCTGCAGTGCATCTAGTTCAGTGGTAATGTATATGATTAACATATGGACAGATAGAGATCAAGGTTAGAACCTTAGCATGCACATACACACATATAAACACACACCTATACATAAATGTAGGACCTAATAAATTTATTTAGAGACTAAAATTATTTTGAAGTTGGAGCATCATGCAAACAACCAAAGTCCAAAGGAAGAGTAAGCAATCATCAGAATGTAGTTAACAGATACTGTATTTTTGAGGTCTATAAATGTGTTAATGACTACCAAATAATTATAGAATTGTCCTTCATCACTGGTCTCAACGGTTCTCTATGGCAGGCCCCAAAGACAAGAAGTAGTTTATGTTTTTAAAACATTGGCATAGCGTAAAGTGGATAAAGCTGTACCCTGTGTCCTCAGGGCAGGTCTGAGGTTAAATATCTTTTGCAGGTAAGAGAGTCTGGGAAGAAATGTTTAATTGGCTACACCATCTGGCCTTTAGGTATCTCATTAATATGGAGATCTCTTGATGCTCTGCTGCCTGTAGTCAGGCCCTCTACCTGTGCTATGTGACCCCAAAGCCACAAACCTTTCTTTGGCAGGGGCTGTGGATGACTGAAGCTAAGTGAAAGGAACCAGGGCCCAAGAACAAGGCTAAACTCCTACAGTCCCATTAGAATCACTGTAGTTCAAAGCAGTGATCAAACTAGGTACCCCACTGCCTCTCACAGCCCACCGCCCCACAAAATGTTACTGAAATTAAAGACAAGTTTCTTGATTAGCAATTCTCCTTGGCTAAGTTGGAGATACTCCTCCATACATCACTGTGTTTAAAGTTCTAGATAACTGAGTTGAGAGACATTAGATCTTGTCTGAAAAGCAATCTATAACAGAACTTCAATACAGTCTCTCCTTAAAAGAAAGGCCTCAGTAAAACAGAAAAAAAAAAAAAACCAAAATCAACAACAAACAAAACAAAACAATACAAACAAACAGTGGAACTAAAGGAACATTTGCAGCAATTTCAAAACCATACAAAAAGATCTGCAGAAGGGTACCAGGGACTTCCTACTACACCTAGGGCAAAAACTGAAGACAGTGATATAAAAAAATTCTGATTGATTTAAGCTTTTAAAAATGTTTTTCTTTGAGGACTCAAAATTCACTTGACATTAGTATTTTTATGTGAACTTTTAAATACAGAATTTAAATAAAATGATATCTGATTGACAACAGATTTTTCTTTGAAACTTGAAAGATCACACATTTTTCATACTTTTATTCTTTTTTTTAAAGATGAAATGATAGTTGTTTCTACACAATATGTGGGCAACAGCTCAGATCTTGAAATATGATGTGAATATGTACATAACAAACTTTATTGTGATACAGAAAATAATAAGACCACTATTGGATGTTTGAGAATATTGTCATATTGAGGAAAATCTAAAATGTCAGTATTTATCACTGTTCATTTTCTAACATAAAATTAGAAATATAAAAGGAGTCACAAATGATTTGAACACTTCGAGTACAAAGATTTACTACTAAATTATCAATGCAATTATGGATAAGCTATGAAACAGAACTTGATCATAATTTCAAAGTGATGGGTTTAGAGTGAGGAGAGTACCACCCCATTAAGGCCCTTTGAAGTGGTGGGAGGTAACCTAATGCAATGACTTGTCCTTAGAAAGGAATGTTTAGATTGTTTCTTTTGAAGCTTTAGGGATTTCATGACATTCCTGGACACTGACTCTCCAATGTTAACACATCCGCACCTACATCATATATTCTACCCTCAAGGTTTTGAAGGAAAATAAGGAAGTAAATGTAGATTGTGTTTACAGAGGAACCCCAGGAAGCATTTCCTACAGGTATGAAGAAAGAAATATAATAATGTGTTGCTATCGGAGGTTTGTTGACACATGTGGAACTAACTAAAATCAAATCAACAAAAGTTTTTCTTACACATATAATTTCATCAACTGGTATGTATATAATGGATTCATGGTGTTCTGGGGAAATCTATCTTCAGATCAATCAGAATAAATGATAATTCATGAAATCAGAGGTTCCATGTTAATACACATGTTTTGTATTAAGAACTGGAACATTTGGAGACTTTTCAAAACTTGATATTCATTTCTAATATGTTATCAAGTTTAAAAGCTATATTCCAAAATTCAGAGCTTTTCATCAATTGCAACATACCAAGTGAATGTCATTATATCATTCCTTAAAAATTTAGTCTGGTGAACAAAGAGTATGAAAAACTGTGTATTTTTGGTAGTTAACTCAAGGGATATGATCAAAAAAGCAAGTCAAGGAACAAAAACAACACAAATTATGAATGCTTTGACATTGATGTATAATATGTGTTCCACTCATCATGTTTACTGAATAAGAGAATTAATTCAAAGGTTGAATTTGTAAATACCCACCAATATGAATGAGTTCTACAACTGCACTGAAATCAACTGAGAACTGCCATGCGTGGCTTCTTACACACTAATTTTTGTAGTATGTAATTTCAGATTTTTTTGTTTCATTTGTAATTAACATATAAAGGAATTTGTTGTAACATAGCATTTCTATATAGATTTTCCTTTGCATCACCATCTTCCCAGATTCCTCTCTACCATATTTTATCTGCTTAAAGATTAAACCATGGCTCTCTATTCAAGGAGAATAAAATAGTGTGTCCTGAACATGAACACAATTGGATTGCTAATCTTAAATGCCAAGTTTTACACTGGCAACTGATTCATGAAGTGTTCACAGTCATTGAAATAAAAGTTCTTAAGCCAAGGCACACTTCAAATACATTCGAAAAATTGTAAGATAGATCTTTGCTGAAATCTTGACTCTGTTTTGGCTTCTGTTTCTGGTGTAGTGGAAGTCTTTTGATACATTCCAGAAGGATTTCCCTGATAGTCACAGTGATGTTAGGGCAGACACAGAGGTGAGTAATAAGACAATTTTAAGAAACTGAAGATATTTTGACTCCAGAGTCCTAAAATTGAGGTTTTCATAAGACAGAAATTCTCATCAGTAAACTTTGTTGAATTTTAACATAGATGCATTTTTTTTTGTCTGCAGTGTCAGTTTATATCTCATTTTTCTTTGATCACACATTAGACTTTTGCTATTATTGTTTCTTTGCTATTAATTTTGGTATCTCAGATTGGCTGTATTTAGACATACTTTTCCTATCATTTATATCTGTGGTCCTGAATGCCCATTAAGTTTAGATGTATATGTATTTTTCTAACTTTGAGGGATTTTGTTTAATAAATTTATTGAAGAAATTTTCTATGCCTAAACAATTTATCTTAGCTTCATCTTTTACCAGAAATACTCTTAGCTTTGTTCTCTTGAATATCTCATAGAATTTCTGGAAATTTTGGTCATATTTGTTCTTTATTTTTCTTTTATAAGTGTCTGAATGTTCTATTGTCTTTTTGTGTCTTTCATCTATGGAATTAACTTTTCAGATTCACTCTGTCTGTTGGTAATGGTTTCTGCTTTGTTTAGTATTAGTTTTAAAATTTCTAGTACTTCTGAGTCTTTTTCAGCACCTCAATAGTTGACAACCTTCACTCTGTTTTTGAATCTTCTCCAAGCATCAATGTTTTTATGTACTTAAGTGAGATTCTTTATTTTGAGTGAAAATAGTTTTCATTTATACAGTGCATCCCAAATACAGTTGTCTTCCCTCCATTCCTCTTAGCCCCTCCCCCAACTCCACTTCACCCAAATCCACTCCAGCTGTTTACTTTTCAGAACACAGCAGGCTTCCAAGAGATAACATTTTGTGCATGTCCTAAATTGACTTTTTTTTTTACTTGGTTCATTGTCTTATTTGAATCTTCATTTGAATATTCTATGTTGTCATAATTTCTTTTTAAAAATAAGACTGGTATCATTTTCTGTATTTCAGCTAATCTCACCCTTTTTAGTTTTTGATAATGAGGAGCTAGGAAGAGTGGAAGTGTCATAGTGTGTTATCTCATAGTTGTTTCTTTATTGTATTCTGTTGATCTACTGGGACAAAATCTATGTATTATATTTTTTAAATTATTTTACCTCTGATTTTGTTCATTAGTTTTATTTCACATGACTGCTGACCATGATTTGTCTTTGCTCCAAGTATTTGGGAGGTAAAGCAGTATTATTAATGATAATTTATAGCCGCTTTCATGTCGACTTCCTGCAGAAGGCATTTGTGCAAATCACTTTTGTCTCTGCTGATGTTCAGAAATAGACACAGTATGGTTTGGTTTTAGAGTCTGTAGAAATCAATGTATCAATATTTATTTGGAAAAAGAGAAAGGGAAGGGAAAAGAGAAAAAAAGGAGTAAAGTGAAACTAAAAAAATCAGTTATGGAGTTATGAGAAATAATGGAGAGATTACTCTAGCTGAGGAGAATAATCATAGAGTACAAAATGGAAGAGCCACCATAATAATCCTCCTCAGAAAGATTCAGGTTAAAACATAGTAACCCAATATTTAAAGTGCAAAACTGTAAAGAACAAAAATTAAAGAGAGAAATAAATAAGATTTTATCATCTTTACTAAGATAATATGGCTTCTTCCTTTGGATTGTCTTTTGTATCAGTCTACACATGTTGGTGGAAGTATACTAGTGTTCCCAATTCGAACACATTAATTTGCATACATTTTTTCCTGTTAGGACATTGTGATGGGTTCTCAGAATTCTCACATGGATGTTGTATAGGCAATGGCATTAGGAAAAGGCTCAATATTTGTTACAAATATATCCTGGTGTCAATTTCAGATTTACAACCATACTTTTCTTCCTCTCTTTAGCTCATGCTCATTTTCTCTATATCAAGCTTTTATTATTTTCCTATAATATAGACCCTTTATTTTCAGGTCACATAATATCTACCTAAGGTGACACTTTATTGGTAGCTACAGTTGGTGTTGATTGGAGGTAACAGCTTTTTGGGCTGGGCATCTACTGTGTCTGGGATCCTTTTGCATTTGTCCTTCCACTGTGGCAAATGTGGTTCTTTTTTTTTTCAAAAGATAAAATTAAGTTCTTTAGTACTGGTTCATTCAGTTCTTAATCTCCCAGTAGTTCATTGTGGTTGAAGATTCTCATGAATAAGTAAATTCATGCAGATAGATTTATAGGTAATCTCTTTCTACCAGGAACATTCAACTATGGCTTAAACATAATTTAATGTTCTTTCGAGATGCATGAGTTTCCTATAATATTTTGAAAGTTCTTTTACATATAATTAACTTACTCCAAATAAAGTATCAGTATAAAATATTTTTAAGGATAAAAGAGAGAGAGAGAGAACAAAGAGAAAGGATGGACTTTCTGTCCTTGACACAATTGTCTGAGTCAATAGAATGGCTCTAATAATCCTTTTGTGCTTTAAAAAAATATTGACAAATTATATTTTGAAAACCATATTGTTCATAATGACCTTTATCATGTAATTATGATAAAAAGCCCTGTATTAGCTCTGAGTGTGGTATATCATATATTTCTATAGTTATAAAAATTCACTGAATTCTTATTCAAAGCAAACTTAGGCAACATTTTTTTGTCTTTTGTTTGTTGAGACTGATGGCTACAAGGTTATTTACATACATTTCTAAATTTAAAATATGTTATTGTATAACTTTGGACTTACTGGACTCACTTTTGTGGCTGAAAAATAGAAATTAATTGCTCTATTCTGAGCTGATGAAGTTCAGGAGGAATAGTTGTGAGGATGGCAAGTAAGAAATTAAAGAGGAGAGAAAGAGGCCTGGAATAATATGGATATATAAAGTTCTCAAACATTACTTCACAAAATAACTGAGACAGATATGTTAATATTTAAAATGAGAGAGTGAAAAAACAAGAGAGCAAGAGCAACACACACTCATACACAGAGAGAGAGAGAGAAAGAGAGAGAGAGAGAGATTAGTTCATGAGCCAATAAAAGGACAGTCTGGAACTCATGAGACAATGGATGAAGCACGTCCTCGACTGTAGACAGAAGACATTTAGTATCTTCTTTCAATATTGTTTACCACTGTAAATATTAAATGATACTTTAAAAATTCTACATTCATACAATAAAGTTAAAGATCTTACTCTGTCCTATGAATAGTATGTATGATTTTAGAGTCAAGATAAGCTGATCTCTATATAAATACTGGGAGGGAAAGTGTTTTCCCATTCACTTTCGTCTTGTACCCATGATTCTCAGGAACTTAAACACTACCTTCACAGTATAACATGGTTTGCAGAAGTATCAATGCCATCACTTGCTGTTTCATCACATATTGTCACCTTGGTGTCTGATGGTATTCTTGAGACATAGAATTCTCTTGAAATTTCATGTTAGATGTTGAGTATACACAGTCTCTCTCTATCTGTCATTCTCTGTCTCTCTCTGTCTCTGTCTGTCTGCCTCTGTGTGTGTGTGTGTGTGTGTGTGCGTGTGTGCGTGCATGTGTGTTGTGTGTGTTGGCGTGCTTTAAAGTATTTTGCCATCAACATCTCAGTTACTTCTAAATATTTAAATATTATACCTTTAAACAGGTTTTGCCATTACTTATATCATTTAATGTCAAATTAGAGGCAAAATGTTTAAAAGTATAAAAAATTGTTTAAAGTAGCTAATATTAGCATCACCTCTGATAGCTCTGTTTCTTCTTAACAGATTCCTGTAGCCATATCTGCAGATAATAGCTGCTCTGTTTCTTTTCTAGCCACACCAACTGTACCTCTTTTAAAGTACCATAAAAATGAATGATAGGGTGTAACTTCTTCTCCGTAAGGCATAACCTATGTATGCCTTTGCTCATATCATGTTATCCTGACCTGTTTTCAATTTTAGCTAAGAAGTTTTACATTGCAACATTAAGCCCAAGCTAGATTTTATGTTGTTTTCTATGATGGATGTTTGGCCTGATATGTATTAGAGTTAAAGTAACTAAACTACCTACAACCTTCTCTTCTAGTGTCTTTTGTTGTCAAAATATATTTCCATTTTCCTGATGCCAGATATAGGAACTGGACGTTCTCAAGTGTTTAGCTCTCATGAGAAACTACCATGTCTATCTCCAAAGTCATACTGAGATGTCTCTTAGAATTCAGAGTTCACCTTCAGTAGAAAGACAGGGAATCAAGTAGAGGGATGAGGTTGTATTCCACAGTCAAAATCACTGACCCAATATTGTTCCTGTCTAAAAGAACTATAGGGACAAAAATTCATAAGAGATTGAGGTAAAGGAGTTCCAGTGAGTGAGCCAGTTTGGAATTAATCTCAAGGGGTTGCTCCAAGGCCTAACACTATTACTGATGCTATAGTATGCTTACAGACAGGTCCATAGCATGGCTGTCCTACTAGAGGCCAACAAGCAGCTGACTGAGACTGAGGCAGATACTTATACCCAACCAATGAACTGGAGTTAGGGACACCTGTGTTTGAATTAGAAAAAGGTTGGAAGAAGTTGTGGAGGAGGATGACCTCATATGAAGACCAGTAATAGCAACATTTTTACCAAGTTGAATACAAGAAAATCAGGACACAAGGCTGTGGGAACAAGGCACAGGAGCAACTTTAAGAGTTTGAGTCTTGGAGGGAGACGGATAGACAGGCACTCAATTTCTGTAGCTAGCTCTGCAGTTTTTTTTATGAGCCTGGTCTTTATGCAATTTATGAACCTGAATCAATAAGGTGATTCATGGAGGAGACACAATAATATAACCTAGAATGGGATGAAAAATATCATGCCTTTATGTTGTAATACTGGAACTTCAGTAAAATTAAATTGTACTATGTTGCTTTCTCTGTGGAAATGTTAGAATTTATTGAAATTTTATTTGAAAATAGTGTATTATACCTTTATTCAGCTCAGTGGACATAAAGCATTGTTACAGAAACTATTGTGGCTGTCGTTTGCTGCAGCCCCTCATTTTGTCTCTGAGCTCCCATAGGCACACATTGCTTTTCTGGGGACTCTACTTGTCATATCTAGTCACTCATAGCAGTTACTGGTCAAATCATGAGTTAACATTAACACCATTGATCTGAAGACCAAATGAGCTAATGTAAGGGCTGGTCACTCATGCCTCACTGACATCCATTGAAATAATCCTGATGTACCTTAAAATTCAGACATCATTTTGTAAGCAACTTCATTTGCAGATACTACTAGGTAATGCTGAAACACTTTCTGGATTCTTGATGTCTGGCCTAAGTGAGAGAAGGTGTACCTAAACCTCAAGAGACTTGAGGCACCAGGGAGCGTAGAGTCCTGTTGAGGTGAGATGAGACATCCTCTTGCAGATAGAGGGGAGGAGGAATGGGATGTGGAACTATGGGAGGGTGGACAACTAAACCGCAAAAAATAAAAGTAATAAAAATAATTAGCTCCCAACAAGTGAAGGCTGAGTTAATCTTTTATTCAGACTATCTTCCTAGAGACTTATGAAGAGATGGGGCTTCCCTCCAAAACAAAGTGCAGCTTTCCTGTCAGTTATAAAACACTCTTGTTCCTTAAACTTATTGTTTATCTTATATGACAGCCTCTTATCTAAATAGCTGAAAAGTATTTTCATACCACTATTCATACCACTAATTAAGAAGTATTAGAAAAACATTGATGCTTCAGCCACTGATATTGCTGTTAGAAAAACAAAGGTCAGTTCTTCTTTTAAACAAAAGATTTATTTATTTCTATTTTACATGTAAAAGTATTTGTTCAAATATATTTAGGTTCACTGTGTACATAACTGGTGCCCACAAAGACAAAAGACAGGCTTACAGGCCCTGAAACTGTTGTTTCCAGACAGTTGTGAGCCATCATGTGAGTACTGCAAACTAAACCTAAGCCCTCTGTAAGAGCAGCAACTGCTTTAACCTTTGAGCCATCTTTCTAGACCCAAAAGTTCTTTTTTGTGACACAGAGTATTCAGCCATGAAATAATGCCAAACCTTCCTTAACTTGCAAGTGGGATAACACTGCAAAGATTTCAAAGGTTTTGACAAGCCATAGCCTTTTTCATTCTCTCCACTAATGAGGCCTAGTTGTAGTTCTCTTCAGCAGATAGCATCCTAGATGTCATCTATTGGATGGTGTGGATAATGTGTTTGCAATTTCTGTTTTTACTTACACAGTTATTAATGATTCCCTAAACATTCATTATTTCTTACTATTTAGAGATCATTTTGAAATATAGTTCCCACTGAGATATTTTGTTTGGTGTAATTTTCTGTTATAATTTACTTTTAAAGTAATTGAAGAATGGATAGAAATCCTGCATCCAAGACTTTTGTGATATACTCCGTCATTTTTATTTTTCATCATTTGTGGCTTGGCATTCATTTTTGTAATGATCTACTCCAATGAATATGGACCATTGATTTTTGGGTGCCTGAATTGCTGAGGCATGTTGTCATTACATGTTTAGTTTACTTTAAGAAATAGACACTACACTGCCAGAAGCAAGGTAAAAGTAACCCAGAATCCTGAAGAGTTTCTAGCATTGTGTGTATGTGAGTCTCTCTCTCTCTCTGTGTGTGTGTGTGTACAAGTTTAATTATGTTACATTATATGTGTATTTCAATTTAGCCATCTGATATGTCTCACAATTACTTTTAAAAAGCAACCTTATTTTTTATACTGAATAATTTAATTAGCATGTGCTATTTTTACATGTTATTGCATGTATTTAAGTTTTACAATGAGATATTTTTACATAAATTTACACACTAATTGTTGAAATCAAGAAAATTAATACTATCAATCAAGTCAAATAATCACCTACCTTCCTAGTAAAAGGACCTACAATCCACATTTCAAGCAAATCTTTGATAAATCACAATATTATTAACTTTCATCCTTGGCCTATTTGGTCACTAGACATATCCATCTGAAGTAACCATAACCCTGTATCCTTTGACCTACATCTCTGCATTTCCTCCCTGTCCTTGTGACAACCATAATTCTACTCTTTGTTTCTATTTTTCTTTTCTCTATGCTTTGTGGCATTTGCTTAAGCATGTATGTCATACTCTATAATTTTGTTCTGGTATAGGACACTTCAAAATGCAAGAGAAACTTGAAAGAGAAATAAAATTATAATGAAACATAAATTTTCAAAGTAAAATCCATTTTTATATTTTCAGGACTTTTATCTTGTAATTATGTGCTGCATGATTCCATGACACTAACATTCATTTCCCCTTGCTTATTTTAGTCATTGGCAGGGTATGAATTCTGTCTGCTGTCTCATTCCCCACAGTATGGATTATGCCATTATGTGGAACACTTACCATAAATTATATTAGAGGTTAAAATATTCTTTAAATATAAAAATCTCATGTATTCAATATTCAATAGACTATTTAAAACAGTACTTGCAGAAACAATGCCTTAAAAGGAATGCTAATAAGAATTATATATTAAATGTTTAAATAGTATATTAGTTTAACTTTCTTTTATCACATACACAACAATTATAAAGCTTACTTAAACTATCAGAGAAAATTCTATTCTAATTCAAAGAAGACTCTTAAAAACAATAGTGTCAAAATACCTTTATTAGAAATGTTTTCATACACTATGCAGGTTATACTCTACCCTGCCACAACTCCTCCCAGATACTCTTCACCTCCCCACATTCTTTGTAATTTGTTCAAATTGTGATATGTAACTTGTTCTCACTTTGTAATATGAACACAGAACCCCAAATAACACAAATAAAACCAAGAAACACTTACATGGGCGTGCATACACACACACACGCACACGCACACACATGTACACACACAGACAGCAAGAAAAAACAAAACAAAAAGCTATGAAAACACAAAAAATAAAAACCAAATTATTCAAGCAATAGAATAATAAGACAAAGTAAAATAGCCTAAGCAAAGCAACCTGAGAGAAAAACATCTGTGATTATTGAGTTTCTTTTGTATTGGCCATCTACTGCTGGGTATGGGGACTATACTGAAGTGCAATTAATTTATCTAATGAGACTCACCTAAAAAATATAATTTCTCCTATTCAAGAGGAAGCCAATGAGAGATAGATTCTTCTCTAGCTATGGGAAATCATGTCTACTTCCCCTATAAGCAAGGGAAACCCATCTGGCTTAGAGAACCCAACAAGTAGTACCTATCCCGTGGCAACACAGATGGCCTTAGTTAAACTAAGTATGTCACTAAAAGAAACTAAATGCAGTTAGGAAGGACTTAGGAGTGGAACAGAGATTTAAAAAAAAATGAATGGCAAGTGCATTTCCATTATTTTCATATATAGCTTTCTATTTTCACTTTACTAAGAAAATTACTAACTTTTCCTTAAATATTATGAAAGATTTTGATGGAAAATTATAAGCCAAGTACACATGCCTTGCTTCTTAACATTCTCAAACTTGGAAGCTACATCTTTCTTGAAGCAGAAGGCTGCCTAGTACATTAATCTCACTGAAAATCAAAGTGTTTTTCCTTTTGTAGGAACCATTGCTTCCGGTAACTGAGTCTAGTGTTGAGAAACCTACAAAAAATTATAGAAGGCATGGTAGAGTACAATCTTCTCAGTTTCTTTTAAATTCAGGCTTCTTCAAGAGGATAAAATTTATTGAACAAAATGTAAGCATTAATTGCATTTTTCCATAGCAAGTCTAAAATTACCTTTCAATTATAAAAATTAAATCATCTTCCCCAAATCTGTTTAGATGCTATTGGTTGGCTCAATAAAGTGTTTACTTTCTATGGTTCAATCCTATGTATTCTGGTCACTGATTCTCCCCTATCTATACATAACAGGTTGCTCTTTGTCAGCATTAGGCATTCCATTAAGTCAATAGAAATAGACAAAAACAAAACAAAATAAAAAATTATAAGGTTTTATATATATTCATGTCATCAATAGTGGAAATGTTGTGTATTGTGTGACACATCCAATACAAACCATTTCTGACTACCTAAGCAACTGTCATTGGCTCTGTATAGTATAGACTGCAGTGAAATTTGTAGCAAATAACATTGCTGCATTCCCAGGTGCCAAGTACATTGGTGTTGTCTCATGTATAGAGTGTGCTAGAATGATTAGGCCCAAACACAGAGATGAAGAGAATGATGACATACAGCAATGGAGGCAGCCAGGCTAGGAAGAGGAGGGTGGCACATGGAGTTGTAGCGTAGATTAGTGCTGGACAGAGGAGGAGAAAGTCAGCAGAGCACTATGCCAGACACAACTGCATAAGAGGCTGCTAGAAATGCTTTTTATATTGCTTTTCAAAAATAGATTTTTATAATTTGGGTTTATATGATGTCAGGTGTTGAATTAATGTACAGGTCACATATTAAGTGACAATTAAGGCTTCATATTTGGCTTCTCTCAGACAGTTTGAAAAAATTCCAGGAGCTAACAAGAGTATTTTGGTATCATACATAATTAACATTTGACTGACAATTCTAAAAGTAATAATAATCAACAGATTTTGCTTGCTTGCATAGTTATTCACACCTAGGATACATTGTTTGCAGCTAATTCACATCATAGTATAAGAGAAAAGATACTTTATTTACTTTGTGCTATCTTGGGTAAGAATGTGCATTTGTTTTTCACTTGTCATAAGAGGTTAATATAAATTTAATGTCCCCCTCAAACACTGATGAATGTACACAAAAGTGAGTACTCTCTCTCTCTCTCTTTCTCTCTCTCTCTCTCTCTCTCTTTCACACACACACACATACACACACACACTGTTTTTTTTTTTTAGCTTTGCATTCATTGTGGATTTGACATCATGCATCCCAATCCTACTGCTCTCCCCGTGAATCCATATTCAACCACTATTCTTGCAATGTCCCACCAAAACAAAAATAAACAAACAAAAAACATCTTTCTGTAAATGTAACTTTTATTTATCTCATATAATTGTCATCTCAGAGGCTTAATGCAGCACATGCACACACTTTATTTCTTTCTGAATGGTGGCTGGCTAGTTCAACTCAGCTTTTCTACCTCCAACTTTTTGCCAAACTGATTGATTAAATCTGGCTACTCTTGGCTTCTTGCTGAATTGCTCTGCTTAGAAAAACTGCTTGTCACTTAACTCAATGGAACTGACTAACCCTCTCTGCATGGTTCTTTTTAGTCATCATTTTTTCTTGAACTTTCTTGTGAGAATTTGACATATACTATCTTTGTACCATTCTGTAAAATCTATCTTTGATTTATCACTTTGACATCCCTTCCATTAGATGCCACTTTCAAGCATGGCTGCTTTCTTCTACAAATGAACCATACTTTCTTTGTTTGGTATTAGAAGTGTATACTAGTACACATCTGTATTCCAGCCAGAGAGATTAAAAGTGGTAGTGAAATTTTAATCCAGCAACATGTCTGCATTCCAGCCAGATCATACAGAACTAGGTCTTTGGATGGGATCTGTTACCAGAGCAGCCATCTTACTAGATTAAAATACCTCTGTATCTTGCCTGGAAGCTGCAGTGTGTCACACAGTATACACTTTTGCCCAAATAGCTTTATTTGCAAATGCTCATTGCAGTGAGTCATTGGTCTAGTTTGAGCTTTCTGGCTTCTACTCATCATCAATACGGGATCCCCATCAGTGCTTCTCTTAGCTATCCTGTTGTTTCCATGTGTCACAGAGATTTTTCAGCTTTCAGGTACAACAGGACTCACTCTTTCACCCACTTTAGCAGTTCAAAGATGAGTTAGATATTTGGATAAATCAACTCAAAATATGTGGGCCCCTGATAGTAACTGATCCCACCAGTTCTCCTACCTCGCCCAGGCAAGGGTGAGTCCAGCTCTCTCAAAGTCAGGTGATCAGGACCAGCTCTGCTACACTGCCCAGGCAAAAAGCAGATCCAGTTGTTTGAAGCCCTCTGACATCAACATGGCCCCAGGTGAGAGGTCAGACCAGGGACTTCCAAATGACTTTTAGTGAAATTATTTTATAGTGTCTTAAGTCAGAAGGTCAGCAGATACCTTGTCAGTGCAGGTTCAGATTGCTGGCTGGGCTGGGTCCTGTTTTGAAGGTGCTGGGGCAGACATGTTTTCTTTCCCAACTCTTTTGCCTCTGCCCCTCCAAAACTAATAAGAATGGCCAAGTATTTGTATATCAACTTCCTACACGACTCATTAATTATCTTCCTATCCTGCTTTGAGGACTAGAATCAGGTTGTGCCAATTAGTTAAACCATGGCAAACCACTCATCTGGAGGTTGTGAGATCAGAAACATTAATAATTGCATGCAATCTTCTTCTTCTTCTTCTTCTTCTTCTTCTTCTTCTTCTTCTTCTTC
>JANHMN010000004.1:116326806-116346069 GCA_030674055.1 Rhabdomys pumilio
CTGATACTATTGCATATAAAACACTAGCTCCCACAGGAAATTTCACATTATCAAGGACTAAAAGAGGAAAAACAGAAAATAAATACTAACTTACCCCAGTCATCTCATTTTGGAAGAATGAGGAGACTCTTAACACTTTTGTTGTTGCAGATATGGCAACCATGTAATTCTCCTAATCAAGGAAATGTCCAAAGTAGTCAATACAATGAACATGTTCTTTTCTAATACTATTATACACAGCAGGCACAAAGAATACTGTGTGGAGCCATTAAGCTTAAATTAAAATTACACCTCAGAGTGAAATTCTGCACTAATGTACATTATACTCCTTTAGGGCAGTTTAGCTTCCTTTCTATGTTGCATTAAGCATTCACTTGACATCTTTTGGAAATCTACTGGGGGAGAAAAAATATCACTACACCACCTTTTTGTTCTGCTTTGTACTGGATAGCCTTACTGCCTGAACATTTGCAAAGGTACAAAATGGGTTGCTAACCCCATCCAAATACTGAGTCTCTGAAATGCAGGGAAAGCATTCATTATCTACTCTCTAGTCTTTTCTTTCAAGAAAAAAAATACCACTTGCATTTCATACCTATTGTAATGGTGCATAACTGAAAAACTGAAAATAGTTTTTTTTTTATTCTTGCTGTATTCTTGTAATAAAGGCACTATCAGTAAAAGCACACATACTTCTGTGAAAATATAGGCACTAGAGTTTCTAAATAAATCTCTAAACCTTTTCTATGTGTTTCAAACAGGATGTCTCTAGGCACATTACATTTTAAGCCATATTTGACAAATAAATATAAATGATCACACATGTAAATGGTCCCTGGCATGTGTGCATAATCTTTGTGCAAATATTATAAACAACAAAATTATAAATATTGTGGTATATTCAAATCTTTTAGTTACCTAAATACAAAATTACAAATATTGTGGTATATTCAAATCTTTTAGTTACCTAAATATTTTTTACTGATGTCTTTTTATCCATGGGCATATATGACATGAAAAATTCAGTCAATAAATGCAAGTTAACTTGAATTTGTTTTGTTGTTAAATGACTAATGTGTAGTTAAATTTTATATTTTTATATTCCTCATTCCCCTAGACTAAATTTATCTAAGCAATTAGTAATTTTAGATTGAATAAATTCATATTTGACATATACTTTATGATTTTATTTATTTTTCAAGCTATAAATCATAACTCCAACCACTTTAAATAAACTGTACTTTTGCCAAGAGAAATAAAATTATGACCTTCTCTAGGAATTTCTTATTTTTTTTTGAATTTCTTATTTTTGCTTTAAGTTAGTTAAATGCTATAAGTTTGGTATTTTGTTGAATAAATTAAATAGTAGAAATAATAATAATCATAATCCTTTTTAAATAAGAAATTCACATCACTAAATGTAAAATAAATAACATGTATAATGTAATAATTATTTTAAGATAATTTTAATACACAAGCATCCTACTTGATCCTCCACATCTACAGAATTAACACTTCAATAATGTTTAGTTAGCATACAAAGTAATAGCTTTTACCATGAAATTTTCATATATGTGTCATTGTACTGTGTTTGAATTTGTACCACATTTCTACCACCCTCCTTTAATGAGTTTACCCTTGCTAATTAATTATTTTCTCCCTCCATATATTACTGCCTGCTTCCAAGTCACTTTTATGAATTACTCTTGCTTTTTTGAAAAAATATCTTTTACTTTAATATTTCTTCCTTCCTCTATATAGTCTCATTCTAGAATTTTGACCTACAGATACACATGGTTGTACATAACACACACACACACACACACACACACACTCACACACTCACATACATAAATTTAAATCCATATTCCATGAGAGAAAATATTCAGTATTGTGTTGTTTTTGAACTGTGTAGAGGAATTATGATAAAACTACATGGCTGTTCTGGTAAGGGATCACATCCAAAGACCATATAGGTCTATGAGATCCAGCTGGAATGAGACAACTTTAATCCCTCGGTTTAGAATACAGACATGCACTTAGTATACACCTTTAATCCCAAGCAATATAGATACAATTAATTTATTGAAGGAAACAGCCATATTAGAAAATGGTATCTAATTGAGGGAAAGATAAAGTGATGAATCAGAAAAAGATTTCACAGAATCAGTCAGAGATATGATATACTTTACTCTCATGAAAACAGTATAGGAAAGAGAGTTGACATAACAGTGCACAGTGCAGAGACAGATGGGGAGAGAGAGAGAGAGAGAGAGAGAGAGAGAGAGAGAGAGAGAGAGAAGCAGTTTTTACCAGAACAGTTTTAAAGGGACAGGATGAGCCAGAGAATTAGAGGGAGTCAGAAGATTAGAACAGATTGTGAGAATTGTAAGAGGTAGTTTGAAGCCAAGCAGAGGAATCCAGTCAGAAGCTAAGAGAAGCCAGTTTAAATCAGTCATCTTGGAGAGGAGGGCAGCTGAACTGAATCAGCCATTCACAGTTCACAAAGAAAAGGGGTGAGATTGGCCAGCAGTAAGTTTAGGAAGATGAAACATTTTATGCCTAGATCAGCAGACAGTGGAAGATTGTACAGAGGGTAGAAGCTTCCTGGTCTAGGCCTAGGAATACTTAGAGCACAGAGAGAAATGCTTTGAGTAGAGTTCAGTGTGTGTATTTGTGAGGATTGAGCACAATTCTCATTTCATCCCCGCCTCTGAGTAATAATTTACTTTTACAGAACTAGATTGTTTTGATTAACTTAATCATTTGTGATTCCATTAATTTTCTTCCTAATGCTGTTATTTCATTTTTTTTCTATCTGAATAAAATCCCATTGTGCATATATACCATATTTTCTATATCTATTCATCTGGTGGTGATAGACAACTAGGAAGGTAATTCTGTTTCCTGTGAATACTACAGCAGTGAACATGAATGTTTACTGTGGTATGCTTATTTAGAATATTTCAAGCATAAATAAACAAAACAACCTTTATGGAAAGAACCACTTTAGGGGCATGATATAACCTAAACTCAGAGAATGCTAGAGGAAAACTCCAACACAAGGAGGGTAATAATACCCAAGAAAACACATCTCACAACAAACTCAAAAGAAGAGAATTTCTGTCAGAGACACACATAATACCATCTCCAACAATAAAATAACAAAAACTAATAATCATGAGTAATTAATATCTCTCAATATCAATGGACATAATTTCTTGCAAAAAAAAAAAAAAGACACAGCTAACAGAATGGATACATAAACAGGATCCATCATTCTGTTGTATACAAAAACCTACCTCAGCAAAGTAAGGACTAGAAAAAAGTTTTCCAGGCAAACAATCCCAAGAAACCAGCTAGAGCAACAACTTTAATATTCAATAAAATAGACATTCAACCAAAAGTAATAAAAAGATGAGGAAGGATACTTTATACTTATCATCTAAAATTAAGTCACAATTCTGAATTTCTGTGTCTCAAATGGAAGAGCACATACATTCATAAAAGAAACTTTACTAAAGCTCAAAACTAACATTGAACCTCACATAATAATGGTAGGAGACTTCAACTCTTACCAATGAAAAGTCATTAAAACAAAAACTTAACAGAGACATAGTGAAACTATCCAAAGATATGGACCAAATAAATTTCACAGATATCTACAGAATCTTTCAACCAAAAACAATAGAATATACCTTCTTCTCAGCATTTCACAAAACCTTCTATAACACTGACTATATTACCACACATGCTTCGATAGATACAAGAAGATTGAATTAACCCCTTGCCTTCTATCAGATTATCATGGAATAAGGCCAGACTTCAACAAGAGAAATAATATAAATCTCACATACTCATAGAAGCTGAAAAACTGTTTACTCAGTCATAACTCGGTCAGGGAAGAAATAAAGAAATTAAAGACTTTCTAGAATTGAGTGCAAATGAAGACAAAACATACCCAAATTTATAGGACAAAATGAAAGCAGTTTTAAAAGGAAAATTCATAGCACTAAGTATCTTTGTAAAGAAATTGGAAAGATCCTATAATAGTAAATTAATATCACAGCTAAAATCTATAGAAAAAAAAAGGGAAGCAAACACACCCAAGAGGAATAAATGGCAGGATATTGTTAAATTGAGGGCTGAAACCAACCAACTAGAATCAAAGAAAGCAATACTAAGAACCAATAAAATCAAGAACTTGTTCCTTGAGAAAATGAACAAGATAGATAACCCCATAGCCAAACTAACTAAAAGGCCCAGACACAGTATAAAAATTATCAAAATCAAAAATGAAAAGGGAGACATAACAGAAAATGAAAAAATTCAAAAAATCATCACATCTTTCTATCAAAGTATATACTCAACAAAGGTTAAATATCTAGACAAAATTGATGATTTTCTAGACAGATACCACATATCAAAGATAAATCAAGATCAAGAATCTAAACAGTCCCATAACCCATAATGAAATAGAAGCGATCATAAAAATACTCAAAAACAAACAAACAACAACAAAACAAAAAACAAAACCAAAATAATGGTTTTAGTGCAGAATTCTACCAGACCTTTAAGAAAGAGTTAATTCCAATACTCCTCCAACTATTCTACAAAACAGAAACATAAGGAACACTTATTAAATTCATTTTACAAAGCTACAGTTACTCTGATATCTAAACCACACAAAGACTCAACAGAGAAAGAGATTTTCAAATCAATTTTACTTATGAACATTGATGAATATTAAATAAAATTCTAGCAAAACAAATCCAAGAATAAATCAAAACATCATTTACCACAATCAAATAGGCTTTATCCCAAGGATCCGTGGATGGTTCAACACCTGAAAATCCACAAAAATCATTCACTATATAGACAAAATCAAAGAAAAAAACACATTATCATCTCATTATATGCTGAAAAAGCCTTTGACAAAATATAACAATCCTTCACGTTTAAAGTCTTGGAGAAATCAAGAATTCATCCTACATACCTAAACATAATATAAGCAATATGCAGCAAAACAAAGGCCAACATCAAATTAAATGGAGGGAAAATTGAAGCAATCACATGAAAATAAGGGACAGGAGAAGACTGCCAACTCCTTCCTTATCTGTTCAATATAGTACTTGAATTTCTAGCTAGAAGAATAGGACAACAAAAAGATGTTGGGCCATGGAAGGGTATTCTGGTTCTTGGGTTGTGGGTTTGTCCATGTCCCCAGAACCCAGGCTCCTGACATGAGGCCTAAACTCCATTCCACCTTTACCCTTCAGTCACATACACAGATGGTGGGCTTGATAAACAGGCCACCAGGCCCTAGAGAGATTTGCATACTAGTGAAGTACCTGAAGGCAAGAGAGTGGAGCCAACTAAGCATTCCTCCCCAGCTCCTCCCCCCCTTTCCCCTCCCTATTTAACTCAGGCATGGCCTGGGTTTTGTGGGGTGTGAATCCAGATCCATCTACCATCCGCCATGCCAATAAACCGGTTTTGGAAACCCAAGGACTTCCTCGAGTGTTGGGGCCGTGCAGTGAGAAACCGTGGAGAGGCATTTAGTCAATGAGTAGCTGGGCCTAACTTCCAGATGGAGGAACACAGAGCATTCCCAGCCTACTACCCACAACATGACGGGAGGAACCCTGGGTTCCCCAGCCATATTTTTCCCATAAAAAGAGAAAATTATTTCAAGATGACACAATTATATACGTAAGTGAACCCCAAAATTCTACCAGAGAATTTCTACAGCTGATAAGCAACTTCAGCAAAGTGACTGGGTGTAAATTTAACTCAAACAAATCAGTAACCTTTCTTAATACATATGATAAATGGCTGAGAAAAAAATAGGGAAACAACCACCTTTACAATAGCCACAAATAATATAAAATATCTTGTGGTTACTCTAACCAAAGAAGTGACATGTCTGTATGATGAGAACTTCAAGTCCATGAATAAAGAAATCTAGTAAGACCTCAAAAGATGGAAAGGTCTCCAATCTCATGGATTGGTAGGATTAAAATAATAAAACTGGTGATCTTATCAAAAGCAATCTACAGATTAAATGCAATCCCTATGAAAACTCTAACAAAATTCTTCACAGACATTGAAAGAGTAATTGTCAAGTACATATGGAAACATAAAATCCCAGGGTAGACAAAATATTTCTGAACTTCTATGGGAATCACCATCCCTGAGTTCCAGATGGACTAACGAGCAATAGTGATAAAAACTGCATGCTATTGGTACAGAGATAGATAGGTTGATCGATAGAATAGGATTGAAGACCCAGAAATGAACCTACACACCTATAGTCACTTGATCTTTGACAAAGAAGCCAAATCCATACAGTTAAAACAAGAAAGTATCTTCAACAAATAGTACTGGACTAACTGGCAGACTGAATATAGAAAAATGAAAACTGATCCATATTTACATAAAGTTCAAGTGCCAGTTTGTCAATCTCAAAATAAAACCAGAATCACTGAATCTAATAGAAAGGAAAGTGGGAAAAAGCCTAGAACACATTGGAATGAGGAACAGAGGATTTCCTAAACAGAACTCCAATGGCTAAGGCTCTAAGATCAACAATTGATAAATGTGTCCTCTTGAAACTGAAAAACTTCTGTAAGAAAAAGGACACTGTCAACAGGACAAAACAGCTGCCTACAGATTGGGAAAAGTTCTTCACTAACCCTACATTCAGCAGAAGGCTAATATCCAAAATAGAATTCAGAAAGCTAAACTCCCCCCAAAAAACAAAAAACCCAATTTAAAAATGGGGTACAGAGCTAAACAGAATTCTCAACAGAGGACTCTCGAATAACTGAGAAGCACTTAAAGAAATGTTCAATATCCTTAATTATCAGGGAAATGCCAATCAAAACAAGCCTGAGAATCTACTTAACACCAATCAGAATGGCTCAGATCAAAATCCCAAGTTACAGCAGATGCTGGCTTGGCTGTGGTAAAGAGTAACAGACTTCCATTGCTGGTGGGATTGCAAACTTGTACAGCCACTCTGGATATCAATCTGTCAGTTCCTCAGAAAATTGGAAATACTTCTATTTGAAGATCCAGCTAGCTGTACAGCTCCTGGGCATATACACAAAATAAGCTCTGTCATACCACAAGGACACATGCTCAACTATGCTCATAGCAGAAACTGGAAGCAAACCAAATGTCCCTCAGTGGAAGTATGCATACAAAAAACATGGTTCATTTACACAATAAAATATTATTATTCAGCCATTAAAAATGATGACATCATGAATTTTTCAGGCAAATGGATGAAACTAGAAAATATCATCCTGAGTGAGGTAAAACAAACACAAAACACATACATGGAAAGGATCCTAGCAAGGCTTTTCTCTGAGAGGCTTTACCAGCACCTGAGTGAGACAGATGCAGGTACTTACAGCCAATCATCAGACTGAGGTCAGGGAACCCTATGGAAAAGTTAGAGGAAGGATTGGAGGAGATGAAGGGATGGCAACCCCAAAGGAAAACCAAGAGTGTCAACAAACCTGAACCCCTGGGGGCTCCTAGAGTATAAGTAACCAACCAAAGAGAATACATGCTCCATGGTCCCTGGCACATATGTAGTTGAGGACTGCATAGTGTAGCCTCAGTGAGAGAAGAACTGTGTGATTCTGTAGAGAATCAGGGAAGGGGCATGCTCAGGGTGGGGCCCCTTTCAGAGGTAAAGGAGGTGGTGGATGTGGTAAACAACTCTGGGAGAGGAGACATGGAGGGGGGAATTGTTTAGGATGTAAATAAAATAATTAACTAAAATAAATTAATTAATAAAAATAAAAATCCTACACTTAAGTTACACTCTGAAATCATAGCTACAAACCCCAGGAAGCAACTGAATTTATTATTCCAATATCTGGAAAATGTAGTATAAGTCAAAATAAGCTGTAAGAAATAATGAAGATCAGTTCATATTGATTAATATGGCAACCCATTCATCAAAATGGTATTTCAATTCTAAACAAGAATACAAGTATTCTCATTTCATAAAATTGACACCAAAAGTGGTAAAGATACAGATTAACTGTAATGCAACACTAATATACCACTGTAATTAATATACCACTATAACCAATAATACAAAAACAAATACCTAATAAAAATAATGCCCACACAAAAAAGAGACATATATGAGTAAAATAATATCATAGATCAGCAAGACCTTATACATTCCTAGAAAAATTTAATCTCGACATTGAGAAATAAAATGTTCTAAGTAGCTCATAGAATTTCTCTATGTGGTATAATAGGGCACACACACACACACACACACACACACACACATATATATGTCATCAGATCATAGGAAACTATGACTAAAATGGAGATCACTAAAAACTATAAAATGTAAAAACATACATAATTTTTTGGAGACTGAACAACACTATTAAATGATAAATAACCTATCAAAAAATAAAAAGAAAATATTCTATAATTGAGTGAAAATAAAAACACAGTACACCAAAACACATAGAATGCAATGAAAACAGTCCAGAGAGATGAGAACTTGTTGCTCCAAGTGTTTATATTCAAATTTATAGAGATCTGAAATGAGTAAATTATCGATGTATTTTATGGTTTTGGAAGCATGAAAATTAGCCAAGCCTATGCATGACACCATTCCTTGGGCTGGTGTTTCTTAGAGTATACCTAGAAGAAAGTGTGATGGGCACATTCTTCAATTCTTCATTCTGCTTCTTGATTTCAGATGTGACATGTCCCGTTGTTTCAACTTCCTTCTACCTTGATTTTTTCCACTTTGATGGATTTCACCCTTCAAGTATGAGACAGAATATACCTCATCTTCCTTAAGTTTCTTTTATCATACTATTTAGCACAGTAACAGAAAAAAGAAAGTGAGACACCTGTCACAGTTTTAAAAGGTGAGATAAATAATTTAAAGTATTTATGAAATCAGTGATACTAAAGCCAAAATATTAAAAAAATCATCATTTAAATAAATCCAAGTACTGATGAAGGCACTGCTAAATTGTGTCAGACTTTTAAAAAGTTAACACTAATGCTTCTTAAAATATGTCATTAAATAGGAAAGGAATAAATGTCACAAACATTTTCTAAAAACCATGTGTTACCTTGAAACAAGAAATGACAAATCAGAACTTTATAGGCCAGACTCCCTGGTAAAAATAGATTTTTAAAACCTTAGTAAAACACTTGAAAACAGAATAAAAGAACACATCAAAAAGATCATTCACAGGCTTTGAGATGACTGTGTGGGTAAAATGATGTGCTGCCAAGCATTATGGCATAAGTTTTATCTACATGGTGAAATGAAAAATTCAATGCAAGTTGACCTCTGATTTTCAGACATCCATATGCTACAATTCATGTTTGCATAGTGTGTACAAACACACAGATAATTAGTAAATAAACTAACAAATAAATATTATAAATAATAGAGATTATAAAATGATTTCAAATAAATACTATAATAAAAGTTATAAATTTGAATTTATCATGAAGCAGTGCTGCCTCAACAGATATTTACTGATGAATGTTAATTTATTACGTAAATTGATTGAGAGACAAAAATTGTAAGATAATATTCACATGAAAGGAACTATTTAAAAACTTCAATATCACTTTAAATAAAAGTTTTGAATAATAGAGAAATAAAAGGAGCATATATCAGCATTCACTTATATTAATATAGAGTCCACATTAAACTAACTGAAGAAACTTTATATCCCACTAAAATTAATAACAAGACAAGTGTGATAACTGCCTTTACGCATATTCAGTATAGCCTTTAATAGCCTCTTTATGTAAAAGGAAGCATCCTTGATACAGGATCCTTACTATTTCAGGGATTTCAAGCCTGAGGACTATAGGCCACATGTGTCTCATGACAACTATGAGTACAGCCAAACACATTTAAGAGCTAATAACCTAATATCATACTTTTAGAATGTTGGGCATTGAGACTTTTTAAACACTGAAGAATGAAACTAACAATGAAAATAAAATATGGAAAGATTTATAGTTATTAACTGAGAAAAATGTTTTAAAATATCTATTACAGTAAACACAATCCAGAGAATTAATACAATCCCTATCAATTTTCTGTAGAGAAATTTTAATGCAGCAAGATGGCTATTTTGGCAAGAGTCTATATCCAAAGTCCTTCTAGGTCTATGTGATTAGGATGGAATGCAGACATATCCTATATTATAGCATGATCTAGCTGTAATACAGACATACCCATAGTATACACCTTTAATCCCAATCAATGTAGGTAAAGTTAGTCGGTAGATGCATGCAGTCATCTTTAAAGAAAGAAGAAAGCAATCACAGGAGGCAGAGGGAGGGAGGGACCTGGGTGGGAGAGGGGAGGGAGAGAGGAAAAGGGAAACATGATCAGGTATGTGGAGGGGGAGACAGAAAAGAAGACCTGAGGGCCAGCAGAATGGAAATATGCAATCTTGGGGAGTGGAAGTTGGGGGGGACCCTCTAGAACGTACCAGAGACCTGGGAGATGAGAGATGCTCAGGACTCAAAGTGAGGAATCTTAGATGAAATACCCAATAGTGAGGCCAGGGAACTTGTAGAGACTATCTCCAGTAACAAGACAAGTCATCAAGTGGAGAGATGGGGTTGCTATCCCACACTCAAAACCTCTGACCCAGAAGTGATCATGTCTAAAAGAACTGCAGGAACAAAAATGGAAAAGAGTCAGAGGGAAAGGAGGTCTAGTGACAGGCCCAAATTGGGATCTAGCTAAAGGGGAAGGTTCTAATCCTGACAATATTACTGATGCTATGGTGTGTTTACAGAGAGGAGCCTAGCCTGGCTTCCATTCAAGAGGCCCAACAAGCAGCTGAAAGAGTCAAACGCAGATAATTACATCCAACCAATGGATAGAAGCCAGAGACCCCTGAGGCTTAATTAGGGAAAAGCTGAAAGAAGCTGAGGGTGACCCCATAGGAAGACCAGTAGTTTCAATTTACCTGGACTGTTGAGATCTCTCAGACACTGAGCCACCAACCAGGCAGCATACATGAGCTGATATGAGGCCCCAGACTCATATATAGCAGAGGATTTCCTAGTCTGGTCTCAGTGGAGAAGATGAGCCTAACCCTTGAGAAACTTGAGGCCCTAAGTGGGGAGGTCTGGTGTAGGGGTAGTGGGGACGTCTTCTTGAAGATGGGAAAGGAAGAATGAAATGAGAAACTGTGGAAAGAAGAACCTGGAGAGGGCTAACATCTGAATTTAAAGATATATAAAAGTAATAAATTAAAAAAAAAAGGTGACATCTAATTGAGGAGCAGACAGATGATACATCAGAGAAAGATCTGAGAGAATGAGTAAGAGATAGGATATGCCAAACTCTCAAAAAAACAGACAGGAAAGAGAAGAGACTTAAGAAAGAAGACGAGAGAGAGAGAGAGAGAGAGAGAGAGAGAGAGAGAGAGAGAGAGAGAACAATATATATAGAGAGAGACCCACAGAGAGAGTCAGAGAGAGAAAAAGGGAGATAGGGAGATCCTGGAGATGGAGACACAGACAGAGAGGTGGTTTTACCAGCAGTTTTACAAAGACAGGTTGCAAATGAAGACAGAATGAGCCAGAAGACAAAATGGAGCCAGAAAATTAGAACAGATTGCTAGAGTTAGTTGAAAACAAAGCAGAGCAATTCAGTCAGAAGCTGAGAGAAGCCAGTTTGAAACAGCCAGGTGGTAGAGAAAGTTTAGTCAGTAGAATTGAGATGAACAGCCTGCCAGAGTTCAGAAAGAGCTACAGTGATCTTAAAATAATTCATGAAACTAAAGGAACCCAGAGTTTAAAAATACAATGTTGTAGGTATCACCTCATGTAATTTCAAGTTTTGTGTGCTATGGATTTATAAAAGAAACAGAGTCTGGTATGGGAAAAACTCAAAATCCACAAATCAGGAGAAAGGAATAGAGGAACCAGAATAAACCAACATAGCTACAGACACTCACATTGTGCGAAAGACGCTGAAAATATACCTTAGTGAATATACCACCTGTTGAAAAATTAGTGCTGGGGAAACTAGGTATTTACATGTGAAAGACTGAAACTTATAAATGTCACTCACCTTAAAAAAAAATCAACTCAGTCTCAAATACTTTACATAAATTGTAAAATTTTTAGTGAAAACAACAAAGAAAATTAATAATGCTTTTCTGAATTTCTATACATTAAAGTATAGATAACTTTTGTCAGTATAATTGTAAATGGATCTCTTACTATATTTATTATGATATATATAACCTTTGATTTATCTGCCTATACTTTTCATTACACAGTTTCTTGTACTGACATTTGCATTCAGACTCTTTATAACAGCACAGCAACAAAATTTAACTTCACTGCTTGTTGAATTGATGATTCCTAAATGATTAAATAAAGGAAGTAAATGAATCTTTTCCAAATAATATATTAGTTTGAAATTTGATAAATATTCAATCTGGATAATATTATTGTGAATAATTAACTATATCCTTTATGTCTAAAAATTATATATATATATAATTAATATAAAATATATATTCCTCAATACACAGGCACCTACCTTTCAGAAATTAGACAGAAATACATAGTGAAGAAAACAGAAATTGGATGCTATTGAGTTGACACTCTTGCAATCAGGAAAAATTATTAAACTTTGCAGAGAATGAAAATCCCCACAATGATACTTCTTTTAAAACTCTGATAAATTAATATTTGCTTCGCCTATGACCACAAGTCAATTTTTTAATAATGGACATAACAAGACTTTTTGTGTGTAGTTTGTAACATACTAGTAAACTCCTTAAGAGCAGGCTTTTATATTGAGTGCTTTCCCAATAACATTTCTGTATATTGATGTCCTGACAATGATGAAACTGCATCTGTTGTTGAAATGTCATTAAATGTTGATGAGAGTTCATCATTACAAAAGATTTGTCCCAGAACTTTTTGGGGGGGGTTCATTTTGGCAAACAGCTATCATTCAATCAATTAAATTGAACCATGCCCTGACAAATAACACTTACACTAGCTAAAATCAGTTCTATGATTATGGCTGGCATAATCTCCATGTATCTTAGGTGAAATTGTAAGTTTTTGACCCCAGGAAACATGATAGCATGGGTGAAGTTTGTTATAATGGTTTACATTTTACCAGAAATTGATAATAAAGAATTTATAGCATAATTTCCCAAATTTAATGAATGTCATTTTAAGAGGATTCACCATACTTTACACACCATGACACCTGAGCAGTTGGTCCTGAGTCTTATATGAGAGTAGAATGAGCAAGCCATGAAGAACAAACCAGAAAGCAGCATCCCTCCTTGGCTTCTCTTTCATTTTCTGCTTCTAGGTTTCTGCCCAAAGTTCCTGCCCTGACTTCTCTAGATGGTAGGATAAAATACTTACAAAAAGATAACTTCTCTCCTACCCAAGTTGCTTTGGGACATAATATTTTATCACAGCAAAAGAGATCCTTAAATGTGCATTGATACATGTTCTATATTTCACCACAAATCAAATGAATACAGCATTGATATATAGATGATAGATTAAAAGATAGATGATACATGACATAGATAGGTTTTATATACATATACATATCTATCTCTATCTCTATCTATATATATTAGAATTTTTTAATATAATAGAATTTTTACTTTGCTTACATGATTTTTGTATTAAAATATTAATGATGATGATTTTTATAATATAAAAAATTTATAACTTACTGAATATCAGAGAAGTGAGCCATTTTCTAACATTAAAATATATAGGACTTGCTTACATTTCTAAATGATCATGAAATAATGAAAGAAAATCCAATAATCACATTAATCTTCACAAACACAAGCTAGAAAGATGTGGGTAAGCACATTTATGTTCAGACATGAGAAACAGAATTGATCCCTGGAACATGTCCGGTAAAGAGAGAGAACAAAGTCATGAAAGCTGTCTTTTGACCTCACACTTATGCTATAGAACCTGCACAGACATCTCAAAATTTTCTAAAATACTCATGAATGACAGTAAAAAAAAAAAAAAAAAAAAAAAAAAAAAAAAAAAAAAAAAAAAAAAACAAAAAAAAACCACCTCTGTTTTCTCAGCTTTGATAAAAACACAACTACTGGAAACTCTTCATTTAACTCCTAAATCACTGTTTTCTAAATTAATGTTGCATGACAATTTGCCTTTAAAATAGTGTCCCTTGCCTCAAACCTCATGTCCATTATCAAAGTAGGAAACAAGACAATGATTATCTCTTTTTTTTTTTTGAAGTAATACACACAAAAAGATATAACCAGTTGATGTCACTCCCGAGAAAGTGTAAGTCTTCTAGAGTAGGACATAGTTTGTAGGCATAAGGTTATTAGGTTGTGCCCTTAAAGGAGAATTTGCAAAATGGTTCTTTCCCTTTCCAGTTCATCATGAGATTGCGTAGCTTTTTCCTGCCAAATATATTTTTGTCAGTCTGTAAAGCAATAAATCCTAGTGACAAGGACTAAAATGGCAATCAAAAAGAAATCTTTCTCCCTTTAGTTTGGCTTATTAGGTGTTTTAGCATGAAGATAAAAATCTAACTTAAATATATGACAAGAAGAAAATGTATGTTTGAAGAACACCATTGTATTGAACAAAAATACTTTAATAAAACTAATATAATATTATGACTGCACCACAGTGTCACAATTCTTTGTCTCAAAATATAATTGTGTGAATGCTAAAAAATTTAATTTGAATTTGGTCCTGATTACTGTGCTTGTTGTATCTTTTCATTCAACTCTGCCTAATTTGTTCACATACCTGGTAATTAATCATGGTTATCAACTTGACTGAATTAAAAAACACATATGGTTTAGAGTATATCTGTGAGGGCATTTCCAGAGATTATTAATTAAGGGGCAAAAAGGTTTGCCCTGAATTATGGTGGCACCATCCCCCTCAGCTGGCATCCTCAACTAAAGAAAATAAGACAAAAATCAAAGCCAGATGATATGGCACTGTGCTTTCTTTATACCCATGTCCTCTGAGATGTAAATAAGTGGCCACACATTCCTGCCATCCTGAAGCTGTCTCCCACCCTGTGTCCTTACCATGATGGCTTTTGTGCTCACAAACTGTGAGTCAAATTTTAACCTTTCTCCTGTAAGTTACTTTTGTCAGGTATTTGGTCACAGCAACAAAATAGTAACAGTTTTATATGTGGAGGCATAGTATTGAAATTAGGTGAGCTTTATCTTTCTAGGGCGACTCTAAAAGTTATGCAAAATGTACCCACACTTTAAAATTGCCTTTTTAAAAGTCTTATTGGCTGGCAAATAATCTTTTTTGGTAAGTGGTCCCCTTTTCTCTCTTTAAAAAAAATCAGCCATATTCTGTATTAATTGTGAAAATAAACTATTTGATATGTTTATGAGAATTTTGATATCCCAATTAAATAACAAAATATTAAGAAAGAAAATAATAAGTTTGGAAAAAAAGTACTGTACCAAAAAGCCTACAGAAATTTCTGTGTTCTTTTAAAAGGAGCTGAGTAAATATAGTGTTGATTCTACTTCACAATTACTTGTGACAAAATGACCTGTAAATAATCTGCCAGTGTAAAATTGTACAGTTGATCTCTTTTTTTGATAAGGCTCCAGAGGCCAAAAGATATTTTGTTGTTGTTGTTTTGGTTTGGTTTGTTTGTTGGTTTGTTTGCTTTGTTTTGTAGGATTCTACTTCAAAGCCTATAGCCCAAATTTTGAGCAAGGGGAATTTAGAGTCCTTTACCATACTGGCAAGCTGATATCCTGATCTCTATTAAATTTCACTGAACTATGTTTCTATTCTGAAAAGTAGACAACACAGAAAGATTAATAGAAGAAACCGTCAACAAATTTTAATCATAAAAACATTGCAATGAGTCAACTTAGATTGATAATTAAGTACCATGGCTGCCCATCAAATGTTCATAATTAGAATATTATGTGTTATAGTGTGTGAAAACAACTGGATTATTTCATTGCCCTAGGGGAAAAGGAAGAAAAAAATGACCTTGTTATTTGTCAGAAAACAATGTTATCCTGGAGGAAACATAAACTCAAAGACATTCTAAAATTAGACATTTACAATCGTTTAAGAGGCACTAAAGGTCCTCACCTGTTCTTACCCTAAGTGTGATTGCTTTATATTTCATTGATCTTGATTTTCACTAAAAGACATTGATTGCTTTCAAAGTTGCATTTGGGATATTATGCTTTGGGGAGGAAAATTAAGGTTTATCATTCATTATTAGAAACAAGGTTATCTATATTTTCAAAAAACATCCTCATTTGAACTATATATTCATCAGTTTTTAAGTCAACCATGGTAAAATGCCTCATATTAAAGATAATCACAACACAGAAAATTGAAATAAAAAAAATCCCTTTTAATTTCCTGAAGTGGAAATTTCACAGTTGTGTCCTATTGTTTTTCTGGAAGCTGTCTTGTGAGAAGGCATGTGATATTTTGCTGGAAACAAACACTTGAGAGGGTGCATGTCCATGATATCTAAAAAGAATATAAGTAGAATCCCTCAGACAGTGAGAGAGTTCTCTGATTGCTAAGCTGTGCAATGCTTTCCTTGTCTTCACTTCTTAGACACTCACCAAAGAACTTCTTGTGGTATTCCTGCTGATTCTTGCCACTTCAGTTGCTACTGATTAGTGTTTGGTGTTTGCTATTGAACTGGACTGCTGGTATCCTGACAACAAAGTGGAATTTTACTAAGAAACTACTCTCAAATGGGTCTACAATCCCCCTTTGCTATTAACCTTCTTTCTCCCCTACCTCTGATCCATAGGTTAAAAGCGAGAGGCCACAGGGTGTGGGGAGCTCTGGTGGGGTGATGGTGGCAGGGAGTGACCATTCTCTTGGAGATGGGGGTGGAGGTACAGGATGAGAAAGAGTCAGGGGGTAGACTGGGAAGAGGATAATGACTGAACTTTTTAAAAAATTAAAATTAATAATAATAATAATAATAATAATAATAATAATAATAAATAATACTTGAAGAAACACCTCAAAATAAAGTAGGTTTTGAAAAAATCTAAGGCTACAATTATCAATTTGAACTATAAGCCATCTGAGCTATGTAGAAATTATACTTTAAAGTAAGATAAAATTTGAAATAGTTTAGGGAAATTAATGAGTGAGATGTTGCAATTTAGCGGGTGGTTAAGCAGAATACCTGCAGCAGTCATTACCTTCTCATTGATGCCTAGAGGGTCCCAACTGAGAAGCTGCCTGTGAATTTCTAGCTAATGAATTCTGCGTGCCAGGGTTTCTCTTCCTGTACTTTGATTTTACATCAAAGTAGGTGTTGTGGTCACACATTGTGATCCCCATCCAATCCTTCCCTCCTACCAGCCATTTCTGTCAGAGTCTGATTACAAATTGCTTCAAAACCTCTACTAGCCTCAGCAATTTATAAGAAGAGTCACCCCTGTTCCCACATGGGCCCTGATTTCCTCTCTTCAGTGGTCAACTTTTCCATTTCTCCCTCTCACTGGTGCTGGAGGCAGAACTCTCCCTAATGTTCTGTTATGCTGTTTGTCATCCGTCTGCCTACACACTCCTCTAACACACTTCTTATTCCAAACTCTTATAGAAATTCTTCTAATAAATTCCTTAACCTCATATCTGAGTTAAGGATATGAGTTAAGTCAACAATCCACCTGTGTCTTCTTGAATTCATATCTGAGTCCGTTCTCTCCCTGTCACCCAGTCTAACTTATTATGAGACAAGACAAATTATACATATATGCTTTATAGAATTTTGTGTATGTACATATTTTATAGGATTTCTATGGCATATGGCATAGATAAGCAAAATTTATTTATTTCTATGGAGTTACGAGATTAATAAGAACTGATATGTATTTTTTTTTTGGTGGGTGGTATCAATTCCAAATTTTTTGAAAAGAAATAAAACCTATCACATATGTAACAGTTAAGACATATTTTCAGCATGTGAGCAATAAAGAGAGTACAAAAACACCAGCTGTTCCCATAGTCAATGATGCTTTGATGAGCTGCTTCACTGTGACTTGTGATGGAATAACACAATTATATTCTGTTGTTGTTTCCAGAATGGAAATGAGCTGTTACCGTCAAAATTTCAATACAGACCAATAATTTGTGAAATTAAACATAATCCTGAAACTAGTTATATGTTTAAAGATTAATGATATATATTCTATAAAAATGTCATAAAAAGAAAAAGACTGTATGTCTCTTAATAGTTTATAGCTAGATTCAAATTTTCTTAAAATTTTTGAAAATGTTTGTCTTAGTGAGGGTTTGTATTCCTGCACAAATTATCATGACCAAGAGTAAGTTGAATAGGAAAGGGTTTATTCAACTTGCTTACACTGCCACATTGTTATTCTTCACCAAAGGAAGTCATCAGGACGTGAACTCACACAGGGCAGGAACTTGGAGGCAGGAGCTTATGAAGAGGTCATGGAGGGTGCCGCTTACTGGATCTCTTCCCCTATCTTGCTCAGCTTGCTTTCTTATAAAACCCAGGACTACCAGCCTAAGGATGGCACCAGCCACAATGGGCTTGGCCCTCCCCTTTGATCAGTAATTGAGAAAATGCCTTACAGCTGGATCTCATGAAGGCATTTCCTCAAGGTAGGTTCCTTTCTGGGATAACTCCAGCTTGTGTCAATTTGACACACAAAACCAGCCAGTATATTGTTTATATTTATTATTCATGTCTGTGATAAAATATATAAGCAAAACAACTTAAGGACAAAAGGGTTTGCCATTCCCTAAGAAATCAGAATATGGTCCATCATGGCAGTTCAGGTATGGGAGGGAGGTAGAGAGGAGAATGAGAAAGAGCTGGTCATTTTGTGTCCACAATAAGGACAAAGAGAGGCAAATGCTTGTCCTTAGCTCATTTTATTTTCTTCTATCTACTCAGTCTTGGACTCTAAGCCAAAGAATGGTTCCACACACATTTTGGAAATATCTTCCCTACTCAGTTAAACCTCTCAAAACATACCCATATGTCTTTCAAAGACATACCCATAAGTGTGTTTCCATGGAGATTCCAAATCCAGTCAGAGAAACAATAAATAACTAACCAGCACAATTTCTTGTGCCAACTTGCCACCCAAACACATCACTTTTAAATTCGATCAGGAAATGTTAAGAAACAATTTTGGCCATTCTCTACACTTTGGTTCTTAGTAGCTT
>JANHMN010000004.1:116346079-116348579 GCA_030674055.1 Rhabdomys pumilio
TCTCTCTTGGCCTCCTCTGAATTGCTCTGCTTGGCCTCAAACTGACTCTGCATATGTTCTAATCTTCTGGATTCTTCTCATTGTCTGGCTCATTCTGCCTTCATGTGTGTCTAGCTTGTTTTCTCTCTGCAAGCTGTCTCTCTTTAACTGTCCCAAATAAATTGCCTTCTTCCTGTTCTTTTGTCTAAGCTGCTCTCTTAAGTAACTTCCTTTTCTTCTAGTGAGAATTGGGCATATCCTATTTTGTCAGTTCTTTCTCTGACTCATCACCTTGTCTGCCACCCAATTAGACATCACTTTCAAACAATGGTGCTTCCTTCCACAAACTAACTACCTTCATTGTTTGGGATTAAGGGAATGTCTATATTTCAGCCAGAGGGACTAAAGGTGCCTGCCATCACAACTAGAAACAAATTATTTCAGTAAATAATACAATCTTGGTGTTCAGAGTGTGATCAAATATCCTACAACAATCTTTTTTTATAGTGACCCACCAAAAATCATGGGAGGAAGAGTCTTCAGAGACTATAGATACCTAGCTCTGAAGAAGAGACTGGATTTTTCAGCTTCCTAAAACCCATTCCCCCGCTTTACTGTTCAGAGTATTTTTGGCTTTTTGATTTCTCTGCAAGTGTGTTCCCTCACTCCCATCTAATAAATACTTTTCATCCACTGCTGATTTTTTTTTTGCTGCTGTCTGCACGTTTCTGTAGTGTTTGAGATTTCTCTGCTGCTACCAGTAGTGTTTGTGTTTTCCTGCCTTTTATTATTTTAATTTTTATAATATTTATTGTTTTTCTTTCTTTTTAAAATTCATTTTCCATCCAGATCACTGTTCCCACTCCCAAAGTCCTTCCCCCATTGCTCTTCTCCTTCTCCTCTGAGAGAGTGAAAGTCACACTAGATTTATCCTACCCTCAAACATCAGGTCCCTGCATGGCTATGTGCTTTCTCTCCCTCTAAGGCCAGACAAGGCAGCCCAGTTAGGGAAACAGAATACACAGACAGGCAATAGCTTTATGGATAGCCCCCACTCCAGTTGTTTGGGACCACATGAAGACTGAGCTGTACATCTCCTGAATGTGTGCAGGCAGACCTAGTTTTAGACCATGCATGCTTGTTGGTTGTTGGTTCAGTTTCTCAGAGCCCTCAAGGGTGCTCTTCCTTTGGAGTTCCTATATCCCCTTTGGGGACCTCAATCCCTCCTCCAGCTATTCCATAAAAGTGTTCAAGCTCCACCCAATGTCTGACTATGTGTCTTTGAATCTGTATAATTCAGCTGCTAAGGGGAGTCTCTCAGAGGACAACCATGCTAAGCTACTATCTGCAAGAAGAACAGGATATCATTAACAGTAACAATCAGCTATTATTAAAACCCTGTCTACTATCCCTTTTTATCTATGGTGGCATGATTTGTTTTCTAGACTCTATGTGCCACTGTCACCATAAGGCAGTCACTTGTCTTTAGCCATTCTTTCTTCTATATGCACGATTGAAAATGAAATCCAAGTTCAGTATTATTTAAAGAGACAATAATTCCTACAAGTTGCATAGTCTTCATCATGAATCTTCACAGGAAGAGTGAAGAGAATGGTTTTACTGCAGAGAAATAGTTGTTTTGTCAGGTATTCACATATGTTTCCTGTGTTGAATAGAGTTTCCCCTGAAAAAAATCAGATTCCTGCTGATCTTTCAAGTTTTTTTTTCTCCCATTTTATAATACACAAAATTTAATACTTCTCTCAAAACAGAACTTTCTCTAGGGGAGATCCAGAAGTGTGATCCCTTAAGAATAAATGCCCTCAACCAACCTGGTCATTAGATGTCACTTCTCTTCGAAATGGAAAGAGCTAAAGGGAAGTTTATGTTTTTCTTGGCAGCACAATGAAAACGCAGCCGACTGAGGCAAATAAGCACTTTAAATAGGAACTACAGATGTGTGAACCATTTGGAGAAGTAACTTGTTCTAAGTTAAGGGAGATTTATGAAAGTCTTTTGAACTAGCCTGCTACAATTCGGAAAGTTTATAGCACATTTAGCTTTTACCATGTAGTTGTATATTTCCCTGAGTGCTTTTCACCTTTTGCCTTTCTTGAGAAAATTTAGTTCCTATGGAAGTGTCAGAAAACTAACTGTGCCTGAAGATGATATTCTACTCCAATCACACACGGAAACATAAAATAACTCTGTTATTGTGTATCGCTCTTCTTTTTTCCCATAATTTTCAGTTTAGAGAAAACTGTTGAAAAAAATGAAAACCAAACAAACATAGCAATAGACTATTGTTCACTAGACTGGTGAGCAAAGTCCACTGCTATATTATCAAAAGCATAGAAAGCTTTTTTGCTTGTCATATCTTCTCTCTGAATTCTTTCTAGTGACTCTATCTTTCCCCTTGTAAATTTCCAATGAGTGTCAGTATGACTATTGGGTAAAGTGGAACATTTGACATCTAACAGTTGGTTGAGCTGCATTCATACAGCTTACACCTGAGGTTTTA
>JANHMN010000004.1:116353579-116363148 GCA_030674055.1 Rhabdomys pumilio
TGGATGTTTGGCCTGCATGTGTGCATGTGCAACACATATGTGTGCTGCCCCATGAGGCCAGAATAAAGTGTTGAATCCCTATGACCTGGACTTCTAGACAGATGTGAGAAACTGTGAGTACAGGAAACGAATTCACATCCTCTGCAAGAGCAGTAAATAGTCTTAACTGCTAAGCTATCTCTTCAGCGCTTTGTGTCATATTCTTCAATGGTCACTTGGCTTAGATAAAAATGAGGTGTGTACAAATTTGCTGCTGTTGTTTCAATGCTTTAAAAATAATTGAAAAATCATTTCATCTAGCTGCTAAGCTTGGAGTTTACTCTGTTGTGCATGTCCAAGCCATCCGATGGTAAACTGCAGAACTCTAATGTGTTTTTCATCTACTTTTAAGTTAATTAAGCACAGCATTTTGATTGTTTTTGAAGTCTTTAAATGTCTACATTGAACATCTTCAAGAACATAGCCTTCAGACATTTAGCAAAGCTGAAAAAAATTGTCTGTGAAGCCATTCATTGACTTTTTAAAATCTCATTTTAGTCTAGACCATGAGAAAATAATTCAAGATGCCCACTTCTTAATTCTTCCTCTTGAAAATGAATACATAACAATTCTTTTAAAAGTTCCCATCATATTGTAGTTGTTTTATTGATGACTTTCCACATTCACCATAATATTCTTCAGGGATGAGAGAGCTAATGAGAGAGCAATGTCTCTACTAAGTGAGCAGACGAAAGCTGTAGTTTGTAAGTCTTCCTTTTCTCAATTTAAGAGTTCCTATATGCTGTGTAAATTACATGATAAAACCATGCAGGAGAACACACTATTAATAGTTAGGCAGCCAAAATATTTTACTTCAAATGCTCACCATTTGAGAACTTGAATATTCATTGAGTGAATATTTGAAACAAACAGGCAATTATATATTTAGATATAAGAAACTTAAAGAATTATTTTAGTACTTCAATTAAAATTTATTTAGTATTTTTGAGAATAACTATTACTTTTATTTCAGGATATCTTTACAATCTTCAAGTGACAGAAAATCTCAAAGGGCTCCCTTTTCAAATATGGATTATAACTCTTAGTTATAATTAACTAACTCTTGTTATCTACTGCATTATAACTTAAAGAATAGAATTTCTAAAATTATTGAATTTTAACTTAAGAGTGATATGGTAAAAGTCATTCAAATGGCATATTCCTATTATAATACTAGAGGTTTTCAAAAACAAAATAATATTTAGTTACAAATCTAGTAATTTAAACTATTTTAACTTTTTGTTTTGGAGTCTTAGAAACAGCAGGTTTCCACTAGAATCTATCAAACATCTTTAGTAATAGTTATCTTTAGTCCCATCTCCTCTTCTGACCACTCTACCATCCTTACCCTCTCCTGTCCCCTCAACTATTCTTCATTTCTAAAATACTTCCTTAAAATTTGTATCTCTCATAAACCCCTTGTAAAACTAGTACTATAAAATATATTTTCTACTTAGATCTTTCTTAGTAATGTAGTTCATTATTATTATTATTATTATAAATGAAGATTTTTAAACCCCTGTTATTTCCTTCAACAACATTTTGTCTGAAATGTACAACCACTACAATCTCATAAATTGTTTTCATTTTCTAGAAAAAAAATAAGTAATTAATACCAAGTACAGTGAAGAAAATTTATCAAGGTCACTTAAATCAATATGTTAACTTGCTGTTTTTTAGAGTGCATGTTTGCACAAAGAGAATGCTTTGTTTCCTGAAGCTCCATTTGATGCTAGCAGAAAGTATGTGCAATGCTTCTGCATTTGCATTTTATTTTTTAAATATTTAAAATGGAAACAGAACTCATTTTGTATGTTCAATAAATAATTTATTCTACTTTCAGCTGTAAATGCATTGAAATATTTTTTGGAATATGATGGAAAAATACACTAATGAATTCTGAATTTGTGATCATTAAGATAAATTGGTTTCCTTGATGGTAGTAGAACATTTTGAATTCTTCTTGTTTACTTTATAAATTGGATATGGTTAAATATTATTATTCATATACACTACAGATATTTTTAATTTGAAAAATGATAGAAAAGATTACTGGTTACATTGTCAAAATCTGTTAAATAATGTCAAAAATATCACATTAAGGCCATCCTTATAAAATATATCTTAAAAAAATCTTAAACCAGGAGACAGTGGGAAGAATCTGTGACAGTGTCCTCTTGCTTCTGAATCCAAAGCCAGGTGATGTCCTTTTATTCTTGTCACTCCATAGTACATGGGCATGGCATTTTATATACAGAATTTTGAAGCTTCTTTATGAATTAATTACAAGGATCTAATATTGCTTTGAGAGATTTAGTGAGATTCTGAAACTGGGCAAAGTCTAGGTGGCAGAAAGGTCTCTCACATTTCAGTGTTTATATCATTTCTTTCCTTGTTACCACAGGTCATCTATTTTTCTGTTTATCCAACTAATTAAAAAAATAACCATGATTTTCTTGTGAATAAAGATAAGAAATATTAATTTAAGTATGCCATTAAACAAATATAGTAATAACTACTAAAAATATGACTGGAAGTTTATTTTAAACTTCTGTCTCCAAAACAAATTGGAAGCTAAAATTTAGTATATACAAGTCTACCTGCAGTAGATAGACATAGCTCAAGTGGAGGGACAGGGAGACTAACTTATAGTTAAAATTTCTGACCCAGAATTGTTCTTGTTTAAAAGAACTACAGAGACAAAAATGGAGAAAAGACTGAAGGAAACATGATCCAATAACAGATCCAACTTGGGATCCATCTCAGGGGGAGCACCAAAGTCTGACACTATTACTGATCCTATGATGTGCTTACAGATAGAAGCCTGTCATGGCTGTCTTCTGAGAGTCCCTACCAGCAGTTGACTGAGACAGATACAAATAGTTATACCCAATCATTGGACTGAAGTTGGGGATTGGGGGCAGGGCTATCATTGCACCAGGGGAAGGATTGAAGAAACTGAGGAAGAGGGCAACCTTATAGGAAGACAAGCAGTTTTGACTAACCTGGACTCTAGGGAGTTTTAAGAGACTGACCCACGAGCCAGGAACATATAAGGACCAGTCTGAGGCCCCTGGCACAGCAGAGGTCTGCCTAATCTGGCTTTAGTAGGAGAAGATGTGCTTAATCCTCAAGAGACTTGAGGCCCCAGAGAAGGGGGAGGTTTGATGGGGTGGGAGCACCCTCTTGGAGGTAAGGGGGAGGAGAAATGGAATGAGGAACTGTGGGAGGGGTACCCAGAAGAGGGGCAATGACTGGAATGTAAATAAATGAAATAATTTTTAAAAAAATTAAAAAAAATCCTAAGGCATCTTATATAATGATTTGATACCCACAGATGATGTATAATAATCAAATTAGAGTGAGTATTGTTATCGATAGACAATAACCTACAAAATGGCACAAGTAAAAGTCTATCTTCATCAAATTCTTTCATCAAAATGCTCACTGCATTTTGCTGGTTCGTTTGACTATGAATATTTTCATTTGCTTGGCATGTGCATACATTATCTATTTCTTTGGAATACCCTTGGCACACTGTCCTTATTAATTATGTCTGCAACTTAGTCACCACAAGAGAAGTTAGTAGAGTATGGCTTTGTCAAAAAGACTCTTAGTGATTGGAGTTCAAATAAAAATGTGTCTGAATTGTCAATCTTTCTAGCAGCTATAAATCAAAGAATGACTCTTTCCACCCAACTGGTCTACTCCAATGTGGAAACTACATCAGGAGACATCCTAGAGAGGCCACTGACCTCAGAGTGGCAAGTAAGATCACTTGCCCACTGACTATGCCCCAGAGCCATAACTGGCAGTAGGGAGCCCACAGGACACAGCAGGCACCCAAACCCCATGCCTGTGGAATACCACTCCCCTTCTGCCACTCTCCTGGATCCCGGTGGAGCAGACACAAAGCTGGTCTGCTCCCATATGGAAACCGCATTAGGAGACATCCTAGAGAGGCCACTGACCTCAGAGCAGGGGACACCATATCCTGAGGTATGCTAGAGGAGCCACTGAACTCAGAGCAGCAGACACCATATCCTGAGACATCCTAGAAGAGCGACTACACTCAGAGCAGCAAACACCTAGCTGGTCCACTACCATGGAGACACCATATCCTGAGATATCCTTGAGGAGCAACTGTACTCAGAACAGCTGGAGCTCAGCATCACAGAGACATCTGGACCCTGAGGAATTCTGACACAACCAAGATAAATGGAAAGGCAGGCTCCAGTCAGAACCAGTGAGTGCAGGTAGCACTAGAGCTAACCAAATGGCGAAAGGCAAGCATAAGAACATAAACAACAGAAACCAAAGTTACTTGGCATCACCAGAACCCAATTCTCCCACCATAGCAAGTCCTGAACACCACATCACAATGGAAAAGCAGGATTCAGAATTAAAATCACTTTTCATGATAATGATAGAGGACTTTAATAAAACATAAACACTCTCAAAGAATTTGAAGAGAACACAGGTAAACAGGTAAAAGCCCTTGAAGAATTGCAAGAAAACACAATCAAACAGGTGAAGGAATTAAACAAAACTGTCCAGGATCTAAAAATGGAAGTACAAACAATGAAGAAATCTCAAAGAGAGACTATTCTGGAGAGAGAAAACCTAGGACAAAGATCAGGAGGCATAGACACAAGAATCACCAACAGAATACAAGAGACAGAAGAGAGAATCTCATGCACAGAAGATACCATGGAAAACATTGACACAACAGTCAAAGAAAATGTGAAATGCAAAAAGCTCTTAACCCAAAATATCTAGAAAATCCAGGACACAATGAGAAGACCAAACCTAAGGATAATAGGTATAGATGAGGGTGAAGACTACAAAATTAAAGGGCCAGTAAATACTTCAACAAAATTATAGAAGAAAACTTCCCTAATCTAAAGAAAGAGATGTCCTTAAATATACAAGAAGCCTACAGAACCCCAAACAGACTAGACCAAAAAAGAAATACATCCTGTCACATAATAATCAAAACATCAAATATACAAAACAAAGAAAAGATACTAAAAGCAGTAAGGGAAAAATGCAAAATAACATGTAAAGAAAGACCTATAACAATTACACCAGACTTCTCACCAGATACTATAAAAGCCAGAAGATCCTGGACTGATATTACACAGACCCTAAGACATCACAAATGCCAGCCCTGACTACTATACCCAGCAAAACTCTCAATCACTATTGATGGAGAAACCAAGATATTCCATGACAAAACCAAATTTACACAGTATCTCCCACAAATCCAGCACTTCAAAGAATAATGGATGGAAAACTTCAACACAAGGAGGAAAACTGCAACCTAGGAAAAGCAAGAAAGTAATCTTCTAACAACCCCAAAAGAAGATAGTTACATAAACATAATTCCACCTCTAATAACAAAAATAACAGGAAACAACAATCATTTTTCCTTAATATATCACAATATCAATGGACTCAAGTCTCCAATAAAGAGACATAGACAATCAGACTGGATACATAAACAAGGCCCAAAATTTTGCTGCATACAGGAAACGTACCTCTGTGACAAAGACAGACAATACCTCAGAGTAAAAAGATGGAAAACAATTTTCCAAGCAAATGGTCCCAAGAAACAAGCTGGAGTAGCAATTCTAATATCAAATAAAATTGAGTTTCAACCAAAAGTAATCAAAAAAGATAAGGAAGGACACTACACACTCATCAAAGGAAAAGTGTACCAAGAAGAATTCTTAATTCTGAACATCTATGCCTGAAATGCAAGGAAACCCACATACATAAAAGAAACTTTACTAAAGCTCAAAGCATACATTGCACCTCACAGAATAGTAGTAGGGGACTTCAACACCCCACTCTCAGCAATAAACAGATCATGGAAACAAAAACTAAACTGAGACACAATGAAACTAACAGAAGTTATGAACCAAATGGATTTAACTGATATCTATTGACAATTTCATCTTAAACAAAAGAATATACCTTTTTCTCAGCACCTCATGGTACCTTCTCCAAAATAGACCATATAATTGGTCACAAAACAGGCCTCAACAGATACAAAAAGATTGAAATAATCCCTTGTACCCTATTAGACCACCATGGACTAAGAGTGGTCTTTAATAATGACAAAAACAATGAAAAGCAAACATATATGTGGAAACTGAACAATGCTCTACTCAATGATGACTTGGTCAAGGAAGAAATAAAGAAAGAAATCAAAGACTTTTTAGAAAATAATGAAAATGAGGACACATCATACCAAAACATGTGGGACTCCATGAAAGCAGTACTAAGAGGGAAACTCATAGCTCTAAGTGCTTACAAAAATAAAAATGAAGAGAGCATACACTAACAACTTGACTGCACACCTGAAAACTTCAGAACAAAAAGCAAATATACCCAAGAAGAGTAGACAGCAGGAAATAATCAGACTCAGCTGAAATCAACCAAGTAGAAACAGAAAGAACTATACATAATATCAACAAAACCAAGAGCTGGTTCTTTGAGAAAATCAACAAGATAGATAAACCCTTAGCTATACTAATCAAAGGGCATAGAGACAGTATCCAAATTAATCAGAACTGAAAAGGTAGACATAACAACAGAAACTGAGGAAATTAAAAAAATCATCAGATCCTACTACAAAGGCCTATACTCAACAAAATTGGATAGTCTGGATGAAATGGACAATTTTTTAGACAGATACCAGGTACCAAAGTTAAATGAGGAGTAGATAAACTATCTAAACAGTCCCACAACCCTGAAGAAATAGAAGCAGTCATTAAAAGTTTCCCCACAAAAAAAAAAGTCTGGGACCAGATGGTTTTAGTGCAGAATTCTATCAGACCTTCCAGGAAGACTTAGTACCAATTCTCTTCAATCTATTCCACAGAATGGAAACAGAAGGAACAGGACCTAATTTGTTCTATGAAGCTACAATTAAGCTCATACCTAAAACTCACAAAGACACAACAAAGAAAGAGAACTACAGACCAATCTCACTTATGAATATTGATGCAAAAATATTCAATAAAATTCTTGCAAACCAAATCCAAGAACACATCAAAACAATCATCCATCATGATCAAGTAGGCTTTATCCCAGGAATGCAGGTATGGCTCAATATTTGGAAATTCATCAATGTAGTCCACTACATAAATAAACTCAAAGAAAACAACCACATGATCATCTCACTAGATGTAGAGAAAGCATTTGACAAAATTCAACATCTCTTCATGTTAACAGTCTTGGAAAGATCAGGAATTCAAGGCCTATACCTAAACATAGTAAAAGCAATATACAGCAAGCCATTAGCCAACATCAAACTAAATGGAGAGAAACTTGAAGCAATTCCACTAAGATCAGGTACTAGACAAGGCTGCCCACTCTCACCCTACCTATTCAATATAGTACTGGAAGTTCTAGCCAGGTAAATTAGATAACAAAAGAAGTTAAAGGGATACAAATAGGAAAAGAGGTCACAATTTCACTATTTGCAAATGATATGATAGTATATTTAAGTGACCCTAAAACTTCCACCAGAGAACTCCTAAACCTAATAAACAATAGCAACCAACAGATTGGGAAAAGATCATTACCAATCCTACACTTGATAGAGGACTAATATCTAATATATACAAAGAACTCAAGTAATTAGACTCCAGACAACCAAATAACTCTATTAAAAATGGGGTACAGAGCTAAACAAAGAATTCTTAACTGAGGAAACTTGAATGGCTGAGAAGCACCTTAAGAAATGCTCAATATCCTTAGTCATCAGGGAAATGAAAATTAAAACAACCCTAAGATACCACCTCACACCAGTCAGAATGGCTAAGATAAAATATTCAGGTAATGGTAGATGCTGGCTAGGATGTGGAGAAAGAGGAACACTCCTCCATTGTTGGTGAAAATGCAAGCTGGTACAACCACTCTGGAAATCAGTCTGGTGGTTCCTCAGGAAATTGAACATAGTATTACCTGAGAACCCAGCTGGAATATACCCAGAAGATGCTCCAACATATAACAAGGACATATGCTCCACTATGTTCATAGCAGCCTTATTTATAATAGTCAGAAGCTGGAAAGAACCCAGATGTCCTTCAACAGAGTATTGGATACGGAAAATGTGGTACATTTACACAATGAAGTACTACTCAGCTCTTAAAAATAATGAATTCAAGAAATTATTAGGTAAATGGATGGAACTAGAAAATATCATCCTAGTGAGATAACCCAATCACAAAAGAACACACATGGTATTTACTCATTGATAAGCAGATATTAGCCCAAAAGCTTGAAATAGCCAAGATTCAACTGACAGACTACATGAAACTCATGAAGAAGGAAGACCAAGTGTGGATACCTCGGTCCTACTTGGGAGGAGTGACAGAATGCTCAAGGGAGCAAATATGGAGACAAAGTGTGGGACAGAAACTCAAGGAGGGGCTGTCTGGAGACCATCCTACCTTGGTATCCATCCCATGTGTAGTCACCAAAGATAGACTTTGATATAGATATCAGAAAGTGTATGCTGACAGGAGCCTGATGTAGCTGTCTCCTGGGAGGTCTGCCAGAGTCTGACGTATCCAGAGGCAGATTCTTGCAGCTACCCATTGATCTGATCAAGGGTTCCCAATGGAGAAGTTAGAGGACTGAAGGAGCTGAAAGGGTTGGTGGCCCCTAGAGGAGAGCAACATTGCCAACCAACCAGAGCTCCCCAGGGTCTAAACAACCAGCCTGGGAGCACATAAGGAGGGACCCATGACTCTAGCTGTATACATATGGGAGGATGGATTTGTCGGGCATGGGTGGGAGAGGAGATCCTTGGTCCCATGAAGGTTGAACACCGAGGGGGGAGAAATTCATGGGTGGGTAGGTAGGAGTGGGGTGTATGTGGGGGCACACCCTTGTAAAGGCAGGAGGAAGGGGGATGAGATAGGGGGTTCCTGGGTGGTGGAGGAAATGGGGTGAGGGGATAAAATCTGAAATGTAAACATAATATCCAATAAAAATAATATGTAAAAAAGAAAAGAATAACTCTATCCTAATGAATACACATTTCCCATGACCTTTAAAGGATAAGTCCTTTGTTCTTCCTTATAGATCCTTTATAACAGTATTGTGCACATAGAATTCTAAAATGCTCATGATTTTGTTTTGAATGAAAGCTAGGTAATAGGCAATTACTCAAAACATAAATTTTATTTGAGAAAAAATACTTTGTTTCATGTACAAATAGATATGTGACTTTGTCTTCTTATAGTCAATCTCCTATGCAATTATGGAAATAGTATATATATATGTACATACATATATATATATGTATATATTATATGTTTTATATATATACACATACATATATACAAATATACACACATACATATACATATATACACACATACATATACATATATACATATTCAAACATACATACACATATACACATACATATACATATATACACACATACTTACACATATATACATATTCACACATACATACACATATACACATACATATACATATATACA
>JANHMN010000004.1:116363158-116385658 GCA_030674055.1 Rhabdomys pumilio
ATATTCACACATACATACACATATACACATACATATACATATATACACACATACATATATACATATATACATATTCACACATACATACACATATACACACATATATATACACACATACATATACATCAATTCATACACATATACACATGAACATACATCATATACATACACATACACAAATACACACACACACATACACATACGTATACATATGCTAAGATTAGGGGGCATTTTTCTTTCTTTTTTTTTTATTTAATTTTTTTATTGGATATTTTATTTGCATTTCAGATGCCATCCTCTTTCCCCATTTCCCCTCCCTAGAAAACCCTTATCCCGTGCCCCCTTTTCCATTTTGCTTTTATACAATTTTTTTAAAATATTAATCAAAGGCTTTTATAAGTATGGTAATGCCAAATCAGAAGTGTAACCCAATACCCAACCTAGATATATAAACTATTTTTGACTGGTGGAGACATGTGAACTTCTGCCTCCATGAAGGGGCATTTTTCAACAGGCAGAAAGTAAGCCATGCTTTTGTCTGGAAGAAGACTAACAGATTTTTCAGGGATGTTTACAAACTTGTCTTCTGCTCTAGAGAGCACTGTATTAATATTCTTGAAGTCACACTCAGCACCTCTGCCCATGATATCAAAACAATAAAAGACTGGTGTGAAACCCCATGTCCCTTGGCAGTGTTCACTTTTAATTTTATACAATTGTTTTTCTATTTCTTTTCATTTTCATGAGATAAAGTCTCAGTGTTAAATCCTGCTTGACCTCCAACTCATGATTGTCCTGTCTTGCTTCAGTCCCCTGAGTGTTGGTTTGCAGGCATGTAATATCATACCAAACTTATAATTTTTTGTATCATGGTTTGGCTTCTGGTAAATGTTCTTTTTTTTTTTTTTTGGTTTTTCGAGACAGGGTTTCTCTGTGTAGCCCTGGCTGTCCTGGAACTCACTCTGTAGACCAGGCTGGCCTCGAACTCAGAAATGCGACTGCCTCTGCCTCCCAAGTGCTGGGATTAAAGGCATGCGCCACCACCGTCTGGCTCTGGTAAATATTCTTATTCTATCAAAATCTGGTTTAAATTATTGATATCGAGTATCATCAAGTGTGTACAGTATTTTACCACCTAACATCCTAACATCTAATGAAAGATTATATCAACAAGGCTTTAAGCAATGTGCTGAGACCCAGTAAAGAACTTATTTTAGAACATATCTCTGGAGTCCCAGACAAACTGTTGAATAAGTCCTGTAAACCATTAAGGATCTATGTTAGAAGCTAGGTAGCTTCTAATTACATTAAGTTACCTCATGACCTTTACATATTACCTGAGATATTAATCCAAAAACAACAGTTTGAATTAGTAATTATATTGACTGCATTAGCATGAAAGAAGTCCTAGGCAATTTTATCATCCATAAAGTGTTTTAGATCAGTGAGTTGACACCAACATGAATGTCTTTCAGAGCCAAGGTGGAATAAGTTCAGCCTACCACAGAGACAAACTTCCTACAATCATTTCTGAGTGTGTCATTCTTCTCATAATTATAATTTCTAGTTATTCTTTGAGACTTTTTTGTGTTAGGAAAATAATCTCTGAACTCTCCTGAACATAACATAATTAACCATTATTTTTCTAATGCAAATAGTACTTTCTAATCTCTCCTGAAGTAGTAACCAGTATTTTGAGAGGAAGGTAAATCAATGTGTGGATCATACATGAAAAATATTTATTCGGTGAGAGCAAGGCTTTTGTGCCTGTCTTTTTAATTATATTGTTATTATTTAATACAATTTTTTAAAAAATTTAAACACACTGAGATCATAGTCTTCTTCTCCACCAAGGTTCTTCCAGATCTTCTTTTCCTCCCTACCTATCCAATGTTAACTTCTTTGTAAAACAAACAAACAAACAAACAAAATCAAATACAACAACCCTCTTCAAACAAACAAACAAACAAACAAACAAAAGAATCTAACCAAACCAAGAAAACAAAATAAAAACATACCTCAAAGAAAGCAAAACTGAAACATAAAGACCATCAAAGTGTAGCAAAATAAAAAGCACATACACACACATACACACACTACAAAGAAACAAACGTGAAACAAAAATCCGTGGTGTTAATTATATGTTTGTTAACTACTTTTGAATATGAGGCTTTCCTGGAGTGTCACTTTATTGGAGAAAACTGATTTTCCCTCTCCTAGTAGGTATAAATAACAGTTCAGCTGTTAACATTTACGTTAGTGGCTAGGTATTCATTTATTCTTTCATTGACTAATTCATTCACTCATTCACTCATTCATTCACTTCTTCAGTCTTTCTTTTTTTATTCATTCATTTTTAAAAATAATATGACAAAACACAATATAATAAGATAAAACAAAAAGAATCACAATGAAATTAGACAGGATAAACCAACAGCAGGAAAAAAGGGCCAAATGAAGAATAAGAGACCCACATATTCTCACACTAACCTGGAAGCAATGGTATATTTGCAGAATACCTGCTGCAAACCCATACATCATCTATTCACACTGCTTCTGTTTCTGTGAGTTTATATGATCTTTGCTTATTTGGATTTAAAGGGACATTTTTTTTTGTCTCTACCATCTCCTCTGGCTCTTACAATTTTTGTTTTCTTCTGGTTTCTCTGAGATCTGAGGTGAGGGATTTGATGGACACATCCCAGTTAAGGCTGAGTGTTCTAAGGACTGTCTCTGGGCAATATTTGGCTGTGAGTCTCTATATTTGTTTCTATCTGTTGCAGGAGGGACAGTTATCACCAATCATAGTTGATGACAGCATTGATAAATGAGTGTAAAATGATATCATTAGGAGTTATTTTATCATTACTTAAAAAAAAAAAAACAGTATCATTTGCTTTTAACCTAGGTCAACAGGATATCTGGTCTCAGTTTCTTGATCATAAGCAGTGTTGAGGATGAGGTCCATCTAGTGCATTGAAATTCCACTTTTATGAATAGGACACCCATGTTGACATTACCTTCACCTTGGACTCTAGATCAGCTAACAGAGATTAGAATTTTATATTATATAATTAAAACTGCATCATGTTAGAGATAGAACTTTTTTGTGTTATCTACTCTATTTTTACTGTTTGCTAAGGTTACTAGGCAGCAGATATTTGTCTGGACAGAGAATAAACAAGTATCAGTTATAGGAAGATATTCCAGGAAGTGATCTGATAATACTAAGAACTTATATTCATCAAAGATCTAAGAAATGAAGCCATATTCTGCAATTTTCAATAGTCTTTCAGACAAAATAATGGCAAATTTTGTTCAAATCATGATCCAGTGATTTGATGTGATCATACCAGTTAGCTGTGACACATTACAAAGTAGCTTGATGAAGCATATTAATGCTTTTCATAATAAGAACGTTTTTGAGGGTGCTTCTCTGAGAGAGAGCTCACTAGTATCTTTCCCACCGTAATTCATTCTAGGTTTGAAGTTCCTTTCTTCAGGCAATGCTATGGTAGTTTTCCTTATTCATTCCGTAAATTGTTCTAAAAACTATATTTTGAATAAACTATATTCTAAAATCTATAAATTATCTTTTCTTTCAGCCTTCTCTTACTGAACCAGTCAGTTTAAACAAGAAAGACCAGGTAAAAAGAGAATATTTTGTGTATAATGTAGAGAGAAATACATCTTTGTCTTTAGTTTGTGTATATCACTGAGAAAATTGAAATGTAGTCCATTTAACCAAATGGTCATTATCACTGTTTGGAGCCACATCTTTTCAGAAAAGATAATGTTGCAGCAGAATTAATTGGAACTCTTTCAACCCCATTTTATCTGCCCCCACTGTACTAAACAGTCTGACGTTCAGTGGCCGCCAGGAGAAAAGATTAAATGTTATACACTGGAATGTTCAGGAAGGTATCTTAATAAAATCAAACCGAGGACCTTTAAAATCTTAAGCACAAGCTTTACTACTGGACATTTCTCCAGTGGTTAGAATCTTAAAAAAAAAAAAAAGTATCAATGTAACTATTCTTTTCTTTTCTTTTCTTTTCTATTCTTTTCTTTTCTTTTCTTTTCTTTTCTTTTTTGTTCTTAGTGACATTTATGTCAACTTTGGCCTTGTGGCCTGGTGGAGAAGGTTCATTTTTGAGGAAAATCTTATTCATTAAAAATTAATAATAATTGTAAAGTTTATAAACTAAGAAATAATATAAAAATTAAAGTTTTAAATTTCTTAACAGTAATTATTACAAGGCCACATAAGGTAGACAAAACCAGATGCCTTTGGATGTTAGAGACATGAAACTTTGATAATTTGCTTATTACTTAGGGACCTTTATAACAAATGGCACTCAATTGTGTATACTGTAATATACAGATGATTCAGAATGTTAAAATCTTTATATATTCATTTAATGAATTGCATTATATTATAGGACTTTGTTTATAAGACTGGATCAAGAGCTATAACTAAAGTCCTGGAAAGGTTGCTCACTTGGTAAAGTGTTTGCCATGTAAACATTGGGACTTTGATTCAATTTTCAGTTCCCAAATGCCAATGCTATGTGTAGTGATATGACTTTATAATCTCAGCATTGAGAAAGTAAAAGCAGGTGGGTCTTTGGAACTTTCTAGAAAATAACGCTATCCTAACTGGTAATGCCAGTTTAAAAAAATATATATCCCAAATTAAACAATCAAAGCAGATTGTTTATACCTAAATACACCCAACTTTAACATCTGGAGTCTATATTCATCCAAGTGTTAACACTGTACCTGTACACATATGCACTTGCATACCTACAAACATACATGCACACAAAGCATAAAGTAAGAAACTATAACTTAAAGGGGTCCACAGTTGGGGGTGTACTCTCTATAAAACTGAGACTATATACAAGATAATATACCAGTTTGCCAAGAGTCTGCAAAGGTACTCTCCAAACCCATATGTTTTTATTTCATTTTGTTTTGTCTTTGTTTTCATGGTGAAACAAAACAGTTGACTTTTGTCACCAAATACAAGTATTGGCTGTTATAGTATCCTTGGCAACAAGCAGATTTCTGCACTGTTTTCTTCTTCTAAGATACAAACTTTGTTTTCATGCGCATGATGAAGAAGAAATACAGAAACATAGGGCATACTTAAGAAAGGAAGGTCATTTTTCAGTTTAGTTTTACCAGAGCTCAATAACCATCATTGTTGAATTAAAATAATTGGCCCAAATATTTTGATTAGCACATATTATTTGTTTTCATCCTTTACAAACCATAACAATTGGTGTCTTTAAATTATTAGTACTTTTCTTTCCATTGGCATACAAAAAGCAGAAAGAATTCTAAGCTTATTAAAATACAATCGATTTAATCAAGAACAACTATAAGAACCGTTGAGTTCAACCCATGGAGTGGAACTACCTTGCTCAATTTTGTTTTTTCATGGTTCACTTTCCAAATAGAGGGAGTTTAATGAAGTAGAAAGAACACACACTTCAGAACTTAAAGTTCAAGTCAAATAGACATGCTTTAGAAGTTTAGAGGTCTGGGGCATATTATGCAACTTAATTATCTTGGCTAAAAATTGGATTGCTATTTAACTGATTATATATAACAGTGAACTATATATTTCATTTGCCATATTAACACAAAGACAATATGAGAGTATTAATATCTTTATAACTCTGTGGATAACATTCTAAAAATATTCTTCATCCACCATCACATAGAGGGTATTATTCCATCTCTTCCCAGTGATTGTAGGAGCCAGTAAACTTTCAAAATGCTTTAGCATCTATCCAGAAGTTACTGACTGCAGCATATTTCCTAGAACTTTAACCAAAATAGTCAAAACAAGAAGTTGTACACTGCACTCTGTACTGTTAGTTTTCGGTTTTACTTGAACTGAAGGAAAATAGATTTGGGTTTGACTCTCCTAAACAATAATGCATTTAGTACACTACATTGTTACAAATCTTAACATTTCATATTTGATCTCCACATAAATCCATGAATATGAGCAGAATTTCAGCAGAATATTGGAAGCAAAGGGGATTTAATGTATCAGGTATACTTAGTTTTGAGAGAATATTTTTCTGAAAATATACTGAGTGTTCAAGTTTGTGAATTAACAGAAAAGTAAACTATATGATTAATACATGTCTATGAAGGTTCATGTCTGTTTGCTCTACAGGAATAAATTTTAGTCAAGTATTATGAATGAATTAAATAACTCTTGAAGCCAAATGCAAAATGCTATAATACTTTTGGAAAATATTGTTTATTTTCTAGTTCCATAATATATAACAAGTGTCTTAGTGCTATACCAAAAAAGAAATGAAATACCTTTGCCAAGCTAGAGCTTTATTAAATATCTATTTTCATATACACCCAAATATATACATGGAAATGTATACAACATTCTACATATAATATATAACATATATAGACACGCTTCTTTAAACAAGACTGTCATAAACGTATCCAGGGAAAACCATGTCAAAGGTATCCAGGAAAACCATCCCAATGGTCTACTAGGGTGCCACAAAAAATAACAGGTATACAGAAATATAATGAACTTGCAAAATGGCTGAATATGTAAGAAGTAAAGTCAGATTTTATATTTGATTTAGATATAATTTTAAGCATATTTATTTTAGCAGTGTTTTCATAGAATGCTTGTTCAGTTCGCTTATATTTTTGAATAACATTCTTATATAAATGGCCCAATGGAATGATTTCGGTTAACCAGGGGGATACAAAACCATTCTATTTTCCCTTGAATTAACTTGTTTTTCTTCATGTAAATCTGAGTACCAGAATATGTCTGCTGAATTATCTTTACCACTTCCTGCAGCTAGCCATGAGGCTAATTTTAGCAGAGGTTTGAAATTAGGCAATAGAATGAAATAGACTGACAATCTGGTCAAGACTCTAATTTATACTCTTCTTTAATGTTAAGGTTAGCCTTTTTCTTGGCTCTAAGACTAAAGAAGCCCTAAACATTGAGACCTAACATTAAGTCAGAGAAAATAATATACCTAAATCATAGTTATATCTACCCTTGCACATTTGTTTCTTTTCCCTCTTTTTACCAATCCTGCCCTTGAGTATCTATCCATAGCTATGGTTCCTGACTTATACAGGAAATAACAATCTATGCTGCATCTGTCTAATCTTGCTCTCTAGTAGATATCTCTTCCCCTCAACTCTCACTAAAATAATTTATTCAAAGAAAACTGTCTTGAAAGTTTTTCCAAAAGAACGTTTTAATTTTGCAACTAATAATTACTCAAGAAACAGATGGTGAGATGGCATTTTGGGTGTAAATTCTGGGATCAGCAGTTGAGAGGAAGAAGAAATAGGCTTAGCCATAAAAAGGTTGAGTTTCAGTCAGTCTGAGAAGCTTTTGGCCTTTACAGCAGGAAGCTGTAGCCCAAATGCTCATAGAGTCCTAAATGATCAGATCCATGCTCCATGACTTACACAGTCAGCATATGTGTCTCCCAGGGGAGCTGTGAACTTAGGGACAGCTGTTCCCAGAACAGACATCTGGACATAGTGTCAACTGGACTGCTCAGAGTTGGACTACTCAAAAAGTTGTCTTTGAAGAACAGTCTAGATGAAATCTTTCTGCGTCATTCGATCAAGTAATTCATACCAAATTCTTATGTGCTAATGGCTTAATTCAGTGATTGCTTAAATATATTTCTTCTAATAACTGTTAGAAACTATTGTTGGCAAAAAAATTATGTGTTCAAATTCTCTTTGTTGTTGCTTGTTTATTGGCTTTTGTTTTTCAGGACAGTGTTTCCATGTGTCACTGGCTGTCTTTGAACTTGTTTTGTAGACCAGGATGATTTTAAAGTAACAGAGTCACAAGCTACTTCATCCTGAGAGCTGAGATTTGAAGACATGCACTACCACTGCCCTACATGTGCTCAAGATCTGTAATTCTATAAAACACAATGCATTATAAAATTCAAGACTACCTTTTGTTGTAGTTGTTTTTCTTATTCACATTAACGCTTTTAGAATGTACTATATCACGGTTGACATACCAAGATGAAATATGTAAAGTATTACCCAAATTTATATAGACATTTTTATTTAAAAATACAGTCAATATATTTTAAAAGCATTTAGAACACTAATGACTCATACAACACAATTTAGGATATTTACTTACAGAGTCCAGTTCATAAACTTTGCTAGTTTATAGGACTTCTAAAAATAAAAACTCTTAATGCAAAAAATTGATGCAGAAACTATTAATGCACAAGTCATGAAGAAAAGTGTTTCTATGATGATTATAGCCAGTGTGTTCTTGGAGCCACTGAAAGATTATTACCTGCTGTGTTTGAAGAAAAATGAACTTGAATGGTCGGGAATTCTTGCTTGTGGAATTCAAAGTAAAACTAAGTAGTACATAAGGAAAGTAGAAGCTGTACTTGCTGTGGTTTTGACTTTTCCTCCAAATAGACAGTTCTCAGACTAGAAAGCCTATAGCCATCACCAGGAAAAACACATCATGCACAAGGATTGGGAAGGGGGTACTGAAATTACTGAAAAAAAAATCACTTCGACTCACAGAGACTCACTGATACTGAACCAACAATAGGAAGCCTACATGGGTTTAACATAGAAACTCTGTATATATGTTGTAGGCATTTAGCTTTGTTTTGTGAGACTCCTAACCGAGTGACTGTTGGCTGTTTATCACATTTTTGCTTGCTTTTGGGACCTCCATCCTCCTACTGGGTTGCTTTTTCCAGCCTCAATATGAGGAGAGATGCCTAGTCTTATTGCAACTTGATATGCCATATTGGGTTGATATACCTAGGATGCCTGGCCTTTTCTAGGGCTGGGATTTGGGAATGGAGGTGGAGTGGATAGAGATAAAAACTGTGGGAAAGATACTGGGAAGAGAGGAGGGAAAGGAGACTGTATTGGGTTGTAATATATGAAAGAATAAATTAATAAGAAAACAATTCCAAAAAAGCAAGTGCTGATAAGCAAAGACTTTTAGGGATACATGATTTTTATAAGGTGATAAAATATATACTTAAGAATAAACAAATTTACTAAAAATAAAAATTTTAAGTGAATACTATCAATAGCTGATTGATACTAAGTGAACATTTAAAACAATAAAATTTCTTCACAAATTAATTTTGTCAAAATAACTTGATTTTATATTTAATTGCAATTTTATAGACTAATTAATAAAATCACATAAATATTCCTAAATTTGGAAGTAAAATAAGATATGCTAGAGAGTTTATTACCATCTGCTGGGTTATGTAACAAAAAGTTGCCTGATATTACTGTTGTTTTGTTGATTCTTCTTTGACCAGATTGCTTCCTAAAGAGACTTGATTAATTTGGTGAACTTCTCTTAGAGGAAACAGTTTGTCCACCACTGAATGCTATTTTGATTATATTTTTAAGAACTTTATTCTAGCATGCCTGGCATTTTCTATCTGTTACTTGGATGAAAACACAGAAAGCAAGATTTGCTTCCCCCCAAGTAACATAAACTTAGAGGATAGATGAATTCATGGATCCATATTAGAAAACATCAAGGGACTGACAGGAAACCTCCAGGCTGAGATCAATAAAACAAGAACATGGGCTAGTGCACATATTGTTGTTCATATCCTTGGCATAGCATTTGTTTCAGAAGGCCCAGAATTCATAAACCTCATACAATTTGTAAGCTTTAAGAAACTACTAACAATGTCTTTTAATACTGTGTGTATAAGATGTTATTTGGAGTTTTAAAATCATTTTACATTCATGTCGTGAAACTGTTCTGTTCCAAGATTAAACTAAGTCATTTTCTACTTTGCCCTGAAAAGAATACATTACAGTAAATTCTTTCTTGATCATGGTATTTTAAGAAGGGGTTGATATACAACATAACTTTGAAACTAAGGAACCAAAATATATGATTATGTGATGTGAAAGGAAAAAAATGTTTAATGAACTGTTGACTTTAGCTAGGAGAAAGCCAGAATCAAAGATTAATGTTGGTATCTAATATACAGTTATAAGTAAAATGGAATAAGCCTGTAAGATGATGTTTCTGAGTAAAAGATGAAGGTGTTCATATGTTTGTGTATCAGTCTCCTAGGGCTACCAGAACAAATTATACAAAGTGGATAACCTAAAACAGCAGAAATATTTTCTTTTGCAGTGTTGGAGGCTGCAAGGTATCACAAAGGCTTTTCTCCTTCTAAGGTCTTAAGTGAAGGATGATCCCTGGCTTGTCCAAGCCTTTTCCAACTGCTGCACTTCTTGGCATTTAATGTTGTACTACAGCATCATTCAAATCTACACTCCACTGTTGTTATATTCTTTCTTTCTGTGTCTCCATAGGACCCTCTTAGAAGGACAGATTATTTAAGGCTGATTCTAATCCCCTGACCTCATTTGGATGCTTTTATCTGCCAGAGTTCTATTCCCAAAGAATCACTCTAGGATTTCAGGTAAATATGAATTTGGGAGATATATTGTTCAAATCATTACAGTTGGATTTGCTTATTTGTTTTTCAGTAATGAAAAAAATATTTAGTTCAATTAGTAATAACTTTAAAATCAACGGTTACCATCTGCAGTGAAAATAGAGTGCCATATAAGACAGTAAACTCAGGCACTGGGCTTTTTAACCAGAAGCTGAAATAACCAAATCACCATTTTTGAGACATAGAGTCCTATCTCTGACATTTGGGGAGAGATAGAACTAAACCAAACAGTCTCCAGTTTTTCCCCAATATCTGTGAATTTGAGGAAAAAGAATGTATTTTCCATATGTGCATCTGAGGTCCTCTGGATGGTGAAGAGAGAGAATTTAGGTGTATGTATGAAATAATGTAAGAAGTAAAACTTTGGTTCTTTGGCTTTAGAAAGAAAAATTGACTATAGAAAATATAAAGTTATTATTGATAATGTGACAGACCATGGCTTAAACCTTTATAAGTCCACTTTCATGATACTCATTTCTAAATAATTGTGTTTCTTTTAACGTGAATGTGATAGTTAATGAGTTGATATACTGGCCGCTAGGGAAGGGCACTATTTGAAAGGATTAGGAGGTGTGGCCTTGTTATAAGAAGTATGTTACTGGGGATGAGCTTTGAAGTTTCAAAAGCTCATAGAAAGCCTAGAGTTTCTCTCTCAGCCAGTCATTCAGGATGATCAGGATGTTTCATTGAGCTAATTATCCTGCACCATTCCTGTGCTGTGCTTCCCATCATGGTGATACTGAATTAAACCTCTGAAACTGTAAGCACCACCTCAATTATGCGCTTTACTTTGTGAGAGCCTTTGTCATAGTATTTTTCACAGCAATAGAACACCAACCAAGATTACTTCTAACATATAAAATATGCCAAAGATACAGGAGTTTTACAGATTAATGTTCGATTTTAGTTGGTTGAATTAGTAGTGGATGAGTCTGACTTATTTGGATAAATGTCATTAAAACAAATAGTAATCAATCAGTGATATGAAGATTAATGAAGCTGCCCTTGGGATTGATGAAATAAATACTTCTTTTCATTTTCTTCAACACGGAAGAGAGAAGAACTAGACTCTTCTATATGAGGACAACCTTCAAACAAAACTCCAAATCCATTTCCTGACCTCAGAAGAGAGCTGAGATGAGTGAGAATAGTAGTGGGGATTAGCCTGTATCCATCAGCCAAGAATATCAAGAGAAAACATCAGTAACTAGAAACTGGACGAGACAGGGAGGCATCAACCTAAAAGTCTTGAAATAGAAAGAATGATCATGCAAACAGCTTTGTTCAGCTTCCAGAACGTCAGAGGGTAAAAGATACTTGTTTGAAGGCACACTGTTTGTGGTTACTTGTTACAGAAGCCACATGAGACCATAACAGAAATACATTTGCTAACCAAAGAATCTTGGAGAAGTCTCTTCCCTGATTGAGTCAGTCTCCAGAACATTCACTTTAGTCAGAGCATCTGACTTCTGACCTGTAAAACTGATAAAAATCAATGTTTGCTGTCAGAAGCTAATGACCTTACGATAATTTCTTATGTAACATATGGGAACTAACGTATAAGATACAGTGTTACTCATAGCAAGTTTCTTTGAATCTGGAAGCAGTGTAAAAGTAACTTGACTCTCTACTCTCCTAATCTCTTGGATGTACAAAAACCATGCACCTAAGCAACTATTTTAAGATTAGTCATATAATCAACATATGCAGAACAATAATATATGTGACTTAAGGTCAAATGCATGATTATTTTTCTGAAAATGCAGATTTCTATTATGATTAGGGAAAGCTGGTAGCAATTGTTCATGAGTTACCATTGAAGGCCTAGCCAGAATAGAATGGTGTGAGTTACAATTTAGTCACAGGGCCTCAGTGAATCATTTATGATAGCAAAAAATAGAACAGATAAAAAATAGTTCACAATTAATTTTCATTTGTATATCTATTTGTCTAATATTATATTTTTTGTTTTTGATATTGCAACTTAATTACAACATTTCTTTCTTCTCCTTTCTCTCTTCTAACCCTTGTATTACCCCTCCCTGCTCTCCTTCAAATTCATAGCCTTTTTAACAAACATTTGGTGTTTGTATTTTTTTTCATTATTTATTTATTTACTTTCTACCCTGATTATAAGATCTCTCCTACACCTCCCCTTCTCCTCTGAGAAAGGAGAGGTCCTTTCTGATTAACACTCAACACTGGCACATCAAGTCACTGCAGGACTAGACATATCCTCTCCCACTGAGGCCAGAAAAGGCAGTTAGGGGAATAGGACCCATATGTAAGCAACAGATTAAGGGACAACACCTGCTCCAGTTGTTGGGGGAACCATATGAAGACTAAGCTGCACATCTGTTACATATATGTAGGGGAGCTAGCTCCAGCTCGTGTTTGTCCTTTGGTCTAGGTTTCAGTCTCTCCGAGCTCCCAAGGCTCTATGTTAGTTGACTCTGTTGGTCTTGTTGTATAGTTCCTATCCCTTTGGATCCTTCAATCCTTCCCCAACCTCTTGTCTAATATTTGGCTGTGGGTCTCTACATGTTTCAGTCAGCTGCTAAGTGTAGCCTCTCAGAAGACAGTTATGCAGAGTATCATTAGTAGTGTTAGGGATTGGGCATGGCTCTCAAGTTTGGCCAGTCATTGGTTGGCCATTGCTTCAATTTCTATTCCATCTTCATCCCAGCATATCCTGTAGGGAGGACACATTTGGGTTGTTTGAAGGACACATTTATGATTTGTGGGTGGGTTGGTGTCCTTATCCCTCCACTGAGAGTCCTGAGTAATGATTCGAGAAGACAATGAATTTACTGACCAATTAGTACATGCAACACAACTGGTTTTAAATATATGTTCCATAATAATACTGGCCTTATATAGAATCATCCAACACAAGAAAAACAATAACTAAATGTGATTACAGAACGTGATTTCAAGGTTTTCATTGTCAATGTTTAGTTATAGACATTCTATTCTTTTGGAAGCAATCAAGTGAGGCTTTAATAAGGTTCTTTCTTAAAGTAGCTGAATAATTTTCTCTAAAAGTAACAGAGTAGACAAATGAAGAAAACAGTAACAAATCATGGATAACCTCCACCCAAGCATGAACATATTAGTAAACAGTAAGTAAATAAATGCCATATATGGGGACTTGTGCATGACCAAAACAACTGTCATCATTCCTGAAATAGTAACTTACTTATGGAAGCAAAAGTCCCATGGACTGGGGTTGTTGTACCAGAGACTATGTTTGTAGAGCTAGGTAAATGTCAAGGACTTAAAATACATTACAAATATCCTTTTAATAGAAAACACTTGACTTAGAAAATAAATATTAAAGTTAATTATAAACCTAGGTATTTATAAATGAAAGATGAAGACAAAGAAGGGTATAAAATATTCATTATAAACTCATTGATTAGGAAGTAAATAAACCTACATATTGTAAGATCTTTCTTTTGCTTATAGGTACATCTCCAGTATCTATAAAATGATTGACATATTATAAGAAATAGATACATTTTCAGTAATTTAGTAAAGGTTTAAGGCTTTATTTTCACAATAACTTGACAGGTTTTTAATAAGTTTCTAAAATGTGAGGAGTAAGCTTCTTCCTGCTGGAAAATTTCGGTACCAGAATGTATGGACATTTGGCTAACAGATATTTAGGCAATCAATAGGTATTTATCATTATTAAGATAATTTAAAAAATTGTGATCATTTAATAAAAAATGCTTGTTTCGCTGTTGACTATGATGATAAAACAGGAATTTGCGATACAGAAACAAGAGGCACAAAGTAATTTCATTTTGTAGGTAATATCTGAGAGAAAAGAAAGTCACCTTTGGGTAAGTGTTTAAAAATTTAGGGGATAGGGGAGGAAATGAAGGATTGAGGGACAAAAGAAAGGAGGGAGGGAGGGAACAGATCTAAGAAGACATATGGGGGAAGATGTGCATATTTTGACTTATACATTCGTTAATTCTGACATTTTCAGTTTTGGAGGAAGCCTCATTTCTGCTAGTTTTGCTAAATGACAGAAGTGATATATCAGAGGGGTATCACCTTCATAAAATTAGTGTATATAGGTACAGCAGGGTCGTAACCATAGATTAAGTGTTTTATAAAGAGTGATGTTCAACATCAATATTACATTAAGCTTCATTTTCTAGATTGACTATAAACACTGATTTTTAGATTTTCTTTTATTTTTCAGATTATAATTTCATAATTACTCTGTTTCCTCCCCACAAACACTTTCTCAAAACTACCCTTTTTTTTATTAATATCATGTTCTATTTTTAATGAATTGTTTTACACACACACACACACACACACACACACACACACAGCTTTTAACACACACACAGCTAGCTGAGTTTGTATGTTACTTATATTCATGATTTCAGGACTTTTAGCTAACATAACAGACTAGGGAAGACTCGATCTTTCCTGTGACCATCTCTGAATACTTGTCTCTCCTGCTCTTGGAAAAGATTGACCATATGCATGTGTGGAATAAATAAATGTCTTTTAAATTTTATGTGCTATTTGATTTCAATACATTGGCCACAATTGCTGGTTTGTCTAGATAACTCACTCTGTTAGGTAATTTTGATGATATCATGGAATTTATTAAGATTAACAGTTTAATCTTTTTTAGGTGGAGGTTAAGCCTTTGCAACTCTGCAGACCTGTGTTTCACTGTATGCTCCTTTAAAGGTTTTATTCTCTTTTGTGCCATTGTGCACACCAAAAGATAAGTAAGCCTTTATGTGGGTCACATAATGTGAGCATCAAAAACTGTTTTTATATATTCCAAATAGTTGATGCTTTATAAAATCCATACTGGTATTTTCTAAAGTACCTTTTTCCTTAACCAAAAGCCCAAATATATTTCATTCCTGAATAACTTGTTCCATACACTTGTCATTTAGAGAAGCTGTAGTCCATCCAGTTCTATATAGGCAAGTATGTCATGCTTCTGTCTATGAAAAGCTGCATTCTAAACAATACCAAGTAAACCAATGTCACAATGTTTGCATGGCTAATGAAAGTTCATTCTGCCCCAAGCACAAGTCTTCCTTAGGGATCTGCTCAAATATTCAAGCTGTAAGGAAAGAATTTCCTCGGACTCCCACCAAAGGCTTTTACTTAAATGATTAAAATCAGAAATAGAAGCAGAATTTTATGTTGTCTGTTTTTTTTTTTATATATAAAAGCTGAAATGATTATAATCCTCAGTCAGACTTTTGAATCTGAGACTTTGAGCATTGAAAATATACAAAAAATATGAGTAATTTGACAAGCCATTGTATACCAGTGGCCCAGCAGGAGGTAGAGTCCTGCTGTGCTGTTCCCTGATCTCTTAAATCTGTAGCAGAATGTATCTCATCTTCATGTCAGATTTTCAGTCTCTAATTGACATATGAAGTGATATGACTTACTGAGAAGGGGCAATTTTGGCCTGAAAACATTTTCATTGACCCTTATATAATTACATATCTTCTTGACATTTCTCAGGGAGCCATGCCTCATAAATTCAGTTTCCAGGTTTGTTTACCACAATGCCTCAGATAGAAGGGGTATACTCTGCTAAAAGCATTCCAAAGATAAGAACTCTCCAGTGAAAACTATTATTATGTTTGCCAGTAGGACACTATAACCATGTTTATAAAAAGTCTTGGCAGGGTTGGCCGCTTTCCTATGTGGGGCTGGCTTTTCCCCACTTAAGAGAAAATATAGACTGCTAACCAGAATGTGAACCACATGCATCCCAGATGTTCTTGATGCTTCCCGACCTTCAAAGGTCTTAACCAGTAGCCTATATGATGTATTTGGAAGTAGAGCACCCCAGTTTAACAAAAGTTAAAGTGGAAATCCTGCAAGAGAACAATACCCTCTTCTTGGTTTTATTTTCTGCTGTGAGCTCAGTGTATACCTTTCTTATGAAATTGCCATGTCTTTCACCAACAAAGCTAGAAATCTCTATTTCCAATTAAAATAAACATTAGTTTATGAAACTTAACTTATGTTTATTGTGGACTCACAGTAACTACATCAAGAAAATACACTAGAAAATGAAGGTGGTTCTGATTACAGAAACCAAAATTAAAACAGAATGCACTCTCTTGTAAATGTTTCTGTTGCTCCTCACCAGCCAGAACACTAGCAAATATGAGTCTTTCAGAAGTTACTTTGTTATTAAAAGAAGTTCTTTGAGACATTAAAACCTTAATTTTAATATGTTCAAAATGATTTTGAAGCTTGCAAGTGTCTGCAAAGGTGGCTGAAGAAAAAAGTAACGTCTTCAACTTTAAAATTATAAAAACAAACTTTTAGAAAATGTTTTAAAAATTACATTAAAAATAAGCTTACCAAAAAAAAAATGTGTAGGGTCTGGGGATATAGAGACCTATAGAATAGCTGTTTTTCTACCTGTAGCACTAATTAAAGACCAGGAGTGGAAGAGCATACTGTAAGCCCAGCACTGGAGTGGTAGAAATGGGAGATTCAGCAGTTTGAAGCTATACTTCACTGCATATCTAGTTCAGGCCAGCCTAGGCTACATGAGACTTCCATTGAACAATATGTTTAAGCTATCCTGGGTGTGTAAGATTTTGTCTCAAAACAAACATGCAAATGAGTAAACAAAAAGCAGGGATTTGAATGAATTAAAAGGCTTTAATTTATGTGGTTTATGACATTATATTGATAAAACTAACTATAAAAGTAAAATAGATATTTAAACTTAAAACATTGCAAATTTATGTATATTTATAGCCAGAAGAAAACCTTTTTAATTTTGAGTTCTGACATACTTTCCTTGACTTTGAGAAAGAAATTTTGTGAAATATATTTTTAAGTGTAAACTGAAAATACATAGACTTGAGAAGTATTACTTTGCAGACACATGCATTGTGAACTTACTGGTGACAATCATGCATTAAAATGAGTGTAAAAGAAACAAACATAGTAAGATTTATTCATATACATGTCAAAATATTAAAATTGATTTTAAAAAGTTCCCAGTCAAATTTTTGATGTAATGCATTATATGTTTAATTTGAAATAATATTTTATCTGTAGTAGATTATATTTGTTAGGAATTGCCCTGAGTTTGAAGACATAGAGAAGATTTTCACAGTTTGAAATGCACAGTTTTAGAGAATAATCAACTAATATTGATTAGCTTTAAATACATTCATAGTAAATATGTTTAATTGTTGGCAATTTCAGATTACATTTGTTTACAAAAATAGAGTTAAAGAAAGCTACACTAAGTAATTGATAAAATAAAATGAATATTTGTTGATAGGAATTGTTTTGCTTCATTTCATTTCAAAGATAAAAGGAATCAGAAAAAAGGTGTTCTTCTGGCTATAAATACACATAAATTTGCAATGTTTTAAGGTTAAATATCTATTTCACTTTTATAATTAGTTTTATTGATATAATTTCATAAACCACATAAAGCTACTTGATGGATAACTATTAAGTTAATATTCATACTAGTATTATTTTAATGCTCTCAGTCACTAAAAATACATCAATACATCCTTGGGATATATATATATATATATATACATATATATATATATATATATATATCTTTGGAATATATATATATACTTTGCACATGACCCTCTACATACGGTCACCCTAACCAGTTTTTTGTCTTACCCTCTCTCCCATTAGAATATTTCATTCCTCTACACACTTTTGATTCTAATATATTGTCATATATACATACATGATTTTATCACTACAAAATCTAGGACGTAAATGATAAAAAATAATCATAGTATTTGTTACTTTGTATCTGACTTACTATGTTTAATAAGAAAATCTAATTATATCCATTTTTCTATAAATGACATAGTCTCTTTTATTTATAATCAAAATGTAATGTTGAACATAAATATCTAAAATGTATCTGTAATGTATACAACATATATACACAACTTTATCTATTTCTGTCCTGACACATACTTAGGTTGGTTACACAGCTTGCTAATTTTCCCTCATTCTTCTGTAAACATAATTGTGTACATTGATTGGTGTAACTGGACTTTATAGAAAGCATGTTTTTAATGTTTGAAGGAATATTTACTATTAGTTCAGTCACTATAGACTTTCATGGTAGCCAGACTAATTTAAAATTCTGTAATGCATTACTGTATAAGGCATTACTCTGTTTCCATATCCATGTTTGTTATCAACTGTTTTCATAAAGGTTAGTATTCTTTCTGTGGTAATAAGGAATCTTAATATAGTTTTGATTCTAAATTCTTTGATAGTTACTGATGTTAAACATTTTAAAATATGTTTATTGGTCATGTGTACTTCATCTTAAAATTTCGTACCTTATTTATTATTTACATTGCAGTGTGGGTATATACCTGATACACTATGTGTATGGACATCAGTGGGCTACTAGTCTGAATCTATTCTTGCATTCTAGAATGTAGACTTCAGGGATTGAACTCAGAAACTCAAATTTGAGGTCAGAATCATTTACCTGATGAGTCATCTCCTATGTTCTGTATCTGATCCTTTTTTCTTAGAACAACCTGTTCATACCATTAACTAATATGGGATGTTTACTGAAATCAATATTATTTTGAATTTTGTTTTCTGAGACAGGACATCACTGCGTAGTATTGTCTGGCCTGGAACTTAAATTGTAGACCAGAATCGCCTCATATTCACAGATATTAATATTCATCTGCCTCTGAGTTTTGGGATTTATGGTTCATACCACCATAATCAGGAACTCTTATTCTTATTCTCTGGGACAAATTTTGGAAAATGATAGAAGGGTACAGCTCTTATTCATTCTTGCTGTTTGTTCCATAGCTATATTTTATTTACACTTGCACAAACGCTCAGAAATTTACCCCTCAATTAAATTCTGGTGGAAAACAAACAAACAAACGAAAAAGAAAAAACACACATATAAAACCCAAAACAAACAAACAACAACAGCAACAACAAACCCCCCCCAAAAAGTAATTCCCCTGGGAATCATGATGAAATAGTGGTAATTATGTGTGGTGTGAAACAACACCTGCCTGGACTAAAAAGCAAGTAAAAAGTAAGAAGTAAGAAAACAGTGCAAGTTAGAGAAAGGACTGAAGGAGCTGAAGGGGTTTGCAACCTCATAGTAAGGAAAAGAATATCAGCGAACCAGACACCACAGCTCCCAGGGACCAAAGCACCAACCAAAGAGTACACATGGAGAGACACATGGCTCTAACCACATATGTAGCAGAGGATGGCCTTGACAAGATCAATGGGAGAAGAAGCCCTTTTTCCTGTGAAGGCTCAATGGCCTAGTGTAGGAGAATGTGAGGGTGGGAGGCATGAGTTGGTGGGTGAGTGGGGGAAGACCCTCATAGAAGCAAGGGTAGGGGGAATGGTATAAGGGGTTTTCCTAGGAAGAAAACCTTGAAAAGGGATAACATTTGAAATGCAAATTAAGAAAATATCCAATAAAAAAGGACAATGGTCATTTCTAAACAAACAAAATTACACTTAAATCAGAAAACTATAAATAACCCATTTATTTTTTCAGTGAAACATTATTATTCTGATATTTTATTGTAATTTATGTTCTCCTTAGTTAATTAGAATGAAATATTGACATTTGCAACCTAGGAATTGCAGGATATAAAGCACAACATCCTCTGCCTCCTTCTCTTCCTCCTCCTTTTCCCCCTCCTCATTCTCTTAGTCCTCTTTCTCCTCTTCATTGTCTCCTTGTATTCCTCTTCCTCTCCTCATTTTCCTCATTTTAATCCTCCTGATCCTCCTTGTTGTCCTATGTATTTTTCTGTTGTCTATTTATACAAGCTTTAGGTTTTGGCATATTTTTATCATGTGCTCTTATAATAACAAATCATTGTTAAGAATATTTAAAGCATCTTACAAGAATATAGTGCCTATGAAGATTACAAATGCAGCTATCTCTATGCTATAGTTACAGTATGAGTCGACTTGAGAAAGTTTCTGGGATCAATGTGAGCTCTTTCCCTTGGTCAGCTTGTAGAAAGCATGTAATGTTTTCTATCTCATGTTCTCATCAACAGATCAATAGCACAGAAGAATAAGTTTCCTGTAAAAAGAAGTTTCATGACTTCCCATGTGGAATGGGCTCTCTTCATCTTGGTTTCCCTTTTCAGTACAAAGTTCAAAAATACATAAAATATTAATTCATATTTATTATTCATTTGCAACCTTATTTTGCATTTAAATCAAAACAAAACAAATACAGTTGAAATAACGTACTAAATTCAAATTTGTGAGAGAGACAACTACTTCTACACAAAAATGTTGTAGTCCCTGCCATGTCTTCAATAGAGAGTTCTCTGATTTGAGATAGAAAGAACCACAAGTGAAATAAGGCAGTGGTTGCACATGACTTTAAACTCAGAACTAAAGAGGTAGAGGTGTTCCAGACCAGCCTGATTTATAAAGCTAGTTCCCAGATAACCATGACTACACAGAGAAATCATGTCTTAAAACACTTATATTTTTTGTCATTTTATTATTTTCCATGTCTCATTAATTTTCCACATCTTTAATCTTAATACCAGTGTACCTTTTGCAAGATGTAAAAAGTACCCAGTACTTACTACTTAAAGGGTCACATGGTCATGGGAAAAAATGCTTTTGTTGTTACCACATGGAAAGCTTCAAAAAGCTGTTCTTCAAAAGAATGGCCTTGTCCGGCATCAATGGGAGGAGAGGCCTTTGGTCCTTCTGAAGGCTAGATGCCTCAGTGTAGGGGAATGCTAAGGCAGGGAGGAGGAAATGGGTGAGTGGGTGAGGAAAAACCCTCATAGAAGCAGGGGGAGGAGGGAGTTATAGGGGGCTAGGGGGGAGCCTGGAATGGGGATAACATTTGAAATGTAAATAAAGAAAATATCCAATTAAAAAAATTTAAAAACACAAAATGAAAAAATAAAAAAGAAAGCACATGTATCTGGAGAGTGGTGGAAACTATTATCAGCACATATTGTTTGAAAAAAATCATTCTCAATAAAAAAAGTAACCAAAAACAAAACAAAACAAAACAAAAATATAAGATGTTAGTGACTGTCAACCTTTGGATCTCAACCACTTTGGTTGGTCAAATGACCCTCTCACAGATTTCACATGTCAGATATCCTGTACAGCATATATTTATTTTATGATCCATAACATTAACAAAATTACAGTCATAAATTAGTAACAAAAATAACACTATGTCATGAGGAACTGTATTAAAGCATCTCAGCATTTGGAAGGTTGAGAAACCCGGCAGTCCTCTGCTGTATGTGTGTTAGAGGTCTCATATCAGCTGTGGTATGCTGTCTGGTTGGTGGCTCAGTATGTGAGAGATCTTGGGGATCCAGATCAGTTAAGACTGCTTGGTTGTCCTACGGGGTTGAGCTCCTGCTCAGCTTCATGCTAAGAAGCTGAAGGGCCCAAGTGAGGACACCTCAATCTGACTTGTGAGGGCAAAGAAAGCAATCCTCTGAGAGGAGAGAGGGAATGAGGGAGGGACCTGTTGAGAAAGGATGCAGGGGGAGAAGAGGGGAACACAATCAGGTATTGAGGAGAAACAGGACTGAAGCCCTGAGGGTCAGCAGAAATAATAGAAACAGTCAACCTCAGGATGTAGGAGGTGGACGGGACCTTATAGAATGTACCAGAGACCTGGGAGGTGAGAGACTATCAGGACTTAAAAGATGGGACCTTAGGAAATAATCTTAGGAAATAGATGACTACATAGGTTCCACTGTGATTGTAGGTTTCACCTGTGTAACACTGACTAGTAGAAAGATGATTTTCAACTATCTAATCATTCTTCCATGATTGAGTTTATGAAGTAAGTTTCAGACCAGCTATAATTGTTTTGGCTAACAATATCAAAAGAAAAATGCCACTTAAAGTAGCAGTGGCAGCAAAGGTTGCACTGATTATT
>JANHMN010000004.1:116390658-116463906 GCA_030674055.1 Rhabdomys pumilio
AAACACAAAAGAAAGCAACTTTAGAGATTTAAAACCTAGGAAAGAGAACAGGAACTACAGACGCAAGCATCATCAAAATAATACAAGAGATGGATAAGAATCTTAGCATAGAAGTCAGGATAGAACAAATAGATTCATTGGTCAAAGAAAATTGCAAATCTAAAATGTTTCTAACATAAAGCATCCAGGAAATTTGGGATACTATGAAAGATGAAACCTGGCCTCATTGTGTTACTTACCTTGACTTAGTTGTTGGGGAATGGTAACCAGGACCCAGTGTCTGCTTCTATCACCTTCGCCTTCTAACCTGTAGCTATCATGCATGAGTGCATCTCCATCCACATTGGTCAGGTTGGTGTCCAGATCAGCAATGCTTGCTGGGAGCTCTATTGCATGGAACATGGCAACCAGCCTGATGAACAGATGCCAGGTGACAAGACCATTAGGGGAGAAGATGACTCCTTCAATACTTTCTTCAATGAGACAGGAGCTGGCAAGCATGTGCCCTGGGCAGTGTTTATAGACCTGGAACCCACAATTATTGATAAAGTTCTCACTGGCACCTACTGCCAGCTCTTCCACCCTGAGCAGGTCATCACAGGCAAGGAACATGCTGCCAATAACTATTCCCGTGGCTACCACACCATTGGAAAGAAGATCATTGACCTGGTCTTGGACAGGATTTGCAAGCTGGCTGACCAGAGTACAGTTCTCCAGGGCTTTTTGGTTTTCCACAGCTTTGGTAAGGGAACTGGCTCTGGGTCCACCTCCCTACTGCTGGAGCAGCTGTCTGTTGATTACGGAAAGAAGTCCAAGCTGGGATTCTCCATTTTCCCAGCTCCCCAGGTTTCCACTGCTATGGTTTACCCTACAATGCCATCATCACCATCCACACTATGCTGGAGCATTCTGATTGTGTCTTCTGGTAGGCAACGAGGCCATCTACGATATCTGTTGTAGAAACCTTGACATTGAGTGCCCAACCTCCACTAACCTTAGTCACCTTCCTAGATTGAGTCTTGTATTAATAATTGTGTCAAATTATGTCTTCCATCACTGCTTCCCTCAGATTTGATAGACCCCTGAATGTTGATCTGACAAAATTCCAGATCAACCTGGTGCCAGACCCTCAAATCCACTTCCCTCTGGCCATTTACGACCCTCTCATCTCTGCTGAGAAAGCCTACCACAAGCAGCTCTCTGTAGCAGAGATCACCACCCTGCTTTGAGATAGCCAACCAGATGGTGAAATGTAACCCTTGCCATGGTAAATACATGGCTTGCTGCCCGCTGTACCATGATGATGTGGTTTCTAAAGATGTCAATGCTGCCATTGCCACAACCAAGACCAAGCACAGCATCCAGTTTGTGGACTGATGTCTCACTGGCTTCAAGGTTGGTGTTAATTTCCAGCCTCCCACTGTGGTACCTGGTGGTGACCTGGCCCAGATCCAGAGAGCTGTGTGCATGCTGAGCAACACCACAGTCATTGCTGAGGCCTGGCCTAGATCACAAGCTTGATCTGATGTATGCCAAGCATGTCTTTGTGCACTGGTATGTGGGTGAGGGCATGGAGGAGGAAGAGTTCTCTGAGGCCTGTGAAGACATGGCTACCCTAGAGAAGGATTATGAGGAAGTTTGTGTGGATTCTGTAGAAGGTAAAGTTGAGGAAGTAGGAGAGGAATACTAAATCCATTTCTATAGCCCCATGTATTATGTCAAACTTCCACTTCAGCATTAGCCACAGACATTGATGCTTCTATGTTGTTTCCAGTTTGTGATCATGTCTTCTCCATGTGTACCTCTAAGTTTTCCATGATGTCTCAAAATAAAAGTTTTAAGAAAATAAAAAGAAAAAAATCCAGAATGACTGAGTTAACTGAAATTATGGGAAGCACAAAGCATAGCTTCTAAGACTTAGCCAATTTATAGATACCGCTGAACACCTGGACAGTCCATATACTACAAAACGTTGGAGCATCTAATCTTCAGTCTTCTGGACCAGGATCATCTGACAGACCTTAGTGATGCAGATTTATTAACGGCTGATTATTCTGTCTTGGCAGAAACAATCAGTCGACTATTCTGCAAGTGTGTCCTTTTCTGGACAGTAATTTGTCTGTAGATGGAAAGAGGCAATTCTTACCTAGTGGCTGTCTCCAAACAACTGGAGTAACTCCAAGGATGCTCAATTTCTTCTTAGAATCCAAGACAGGAAGCTGTCAGGAGCAGACAGGTCTCTAATCAAAATGAACGTTAATACAGAAATGTTTGTAACGTCAATTCTGTGGACTTCTGACATTTTGAAAACCAACTATCCATGTAAGGTAATTTGGACTGTTGTCTATTAACTCCTCTGATGGGGTTGAAAACTTATAGTCTCATAGCCAATCCTGGATATTTACTTTGATAGAAAAAATTTGAGTGGATGGTTTTCAGCTTACATTTATTCTAAAGCCAAGAAAATGTCAGGTTCAGAACTAAGTGTTTTAGTTAGGAGAGATGACAGAGGTTCTGGTTAGTCAACAAAATGATGGACTGGGTATTAGAACTATCTTGTACCTCACCTGTACAAATTGGTATAATTATGCTCTAATTGTGTTTTGAGAGAAAATTTTTATTTTAATAGGAAGGGTGATATGGAGGAGGAGCTAGGGTGGGAGAAGCACAAAGAGGAAGAAAAGGAGTAAGGAGAGGAGGAGAAGAAGGAGAGGAGAAGCTAGGTGATAAGAGAAAGAAAGAGAGAGAAAGAGAGGGGAGAGGACATGAAGGCAGATGTTCACGTGTCTCCACCAGTCAAAGATAGTTAATATATCTAGGTTGGGTATTGTGTTACACTTCTGATTGAGCATTACCAAACTTATAAAGCCTTTGATTAACATTTTTAAAAATTGTATAAAAGAGAAAAGGAAAAGGGGGCATGGGATAGGAGCTTTCTATGGAGGGGAAATGGGGAAAGGGGATGGCATCTGAAATGTAAATAAAATACCCCCCCAAAAAATAAAAAGACAAAAAGATGAAACATAACAATATTAGGAATAGAATAAGAAGATTTTCAGATCAAAGACACAGAAAATATCTTCAACAAAATCATAGGAGAAAATTTCTCTAGCTTTAAGAAAGAGATCACTATAAAAGTATAAATAGCTTACAGAATGCCAAACAGATAAACAGATTGGAATAGAAAATAAAATTATTTCACCACATAATAATCAAAACAGTAAATGTTCAGAACTGAGAAAAATATGAAGAGTTGCAAGGGAAAAGGCCAAGTAACACATGTAGGCCAACCTATCATCTTTATACCTGATTTCTCAACACAGACTCTAAAATCTAGAAGGATAGATGCCTTGCAAAATCTAAGAGAACACATATGTAAGCTCAAACTACTATACCCAACAAAACTTTCAGTCACTACCAATGAAAAAAACAACACATTCAATGACTAAACCAAAATTAAACAATATCTTTCCACTAGTCTGGCCTTACAGCGGATACTAGAAGACAACACTAACACAAAGAAGGTAACTATATCCAAGAAAACACAGGAAATTAATAATTTCACAATATCAAAAGGAAAAAAATGTACACTCACACACACACATACACACTCACACACACAAAACACACAATAATACCATCAACATCAAAACAAGATTAACAATAATTGGTTATGCATATCTATCATTATCAATGGACTCAATTCACCAACAAAGACACAGACTAACAGAGCAAATGCTTAAATAGGATCCAACATTCTGCTGCATACAAGAAACACAGTTCTACAACAAAGATACAGAGACCAACAGCCAAACATTCAACAGAGCTCAGGGAATCTTACATAAGAGTTAGGGGAAGGATTTAGACAATGGGATGGGATAGAAACTATGAAGTAAGAGCAAACGTGTCAACTAACATGTACCCTTGAGGGCTCTAAGAGACTGAACCACCAATCAAAGAGAATATATAGGCTTAGATGTCAGTCTTCAGGCACTTTCTCCAACAACTGAAGCAGGGGCTGTCCCTAACTTTGTTGCCTGCTTGAGGATCCTGTTCCCCTATCTGGATGGCATTGTCTGGCCTCTGGGAGAGGGTGTATCAAGTCCTACAAAGATTTGATGTGCCAGGAGGACCTGCCCCTTCTCAGAGGAGAAGGTGGTCAGGGGTGGAAGGAGGAACTCTATGAGGGGTGGAACCAGGGGAGGGGCAGTGATAAGGATATAAAATAAATAAATTAATCAATTAATCTAAAATATTTAAACAATTTTTTTTTTAAGTTTGTGAAGATTCTCTCCAGATACCTACTCACCCAATTTAAATTCCTTTGTCAACAAATGAACCCAAGACTCAATAAAACAACAAAACGATCATCAAGGCTGGAGGAAGCAATCCAGTATGAGGAAAAGTGTCTCACAAGTATGCAAAGTAGCCATGGACAAAGCCCACTCCAAAGAATATAGAATATAGTGAAATAAGTTTAAATGTATCACATTGAAGTTGAACAAGACAGATCAACAGAAGAAAAAGAGCCCAAGAGAAGGCATCAGAGTCAGTGATTTCATTCTCATAGTCAAGAAATTCCATTTAAAAAGCATTAAATTGGAAGCCATAATATAAGCGCAGAGGACTTGGTACAGAATCATGCAGTCACTGTCTCTGTGAGGTCATTTGTGCATTGAATCTGTTAATATCAAAGTCTGTTTACTTAGTGTTTTCTATAACCTGTAATATGTACACTCTTTACTCCTCTCCAGTGCACTGTTTTCACTGAGTTCTGAGGCTAGGAATTATGGTGAAATAATCCCATTAAGTGCTGAGTGTTCCAAGTTCTCTGTCTTTATAATGTCTGGATCTGGGTCTTTATATTTGTTCCCATCTGCTGCAGGAAGAAGCCTTTCTGATAAACTTTGAAAAAGGCACTGGTCTATGAGTTTAAGAATAATATAATTAGGAGTAATTTTTGTTACATTTCCTTTTCTTTCTTCCTTTCCCTCATTCCTTTCTTTCTTTCTCTTTCTTTTTCTTCCTTCTTTCCTTCCTTTCTTTCGTCCTCCTCCTCCTTCTCTTTTACCACTATTATTTGGTTTTAGTTAGTTCCTGGGTAATCTAGCCTCAGATTCTTAGTCACCTAAGCAGGGTCTGGTATGGATTCCAACTTATGGAACTGGCCTTATGTAAGATCAATTACTGGTTGGTTACTCCCACAAACATTGTGCAATAATGGCCCTAGGTCCTTTGCAAGCAGGACACTATTGATGACAAAAGCTTTGGAGCTGAGCTGGTTTTAATGTTTCTCTTTTGACAGCATGTATGTTACTACACTGTAACAAAGATGCTGGAACATAAAGGTTAAGGCTCTATGGAGTTACCAACTCTAAATCTCTATGTTCAGTGATTTCTGTAGGTGTTGTCTTCATCAGCAGTACCTTATTTTCAGTCTGTGAAGAATAACTGACAACATTGTCAACACCCTGGATTGCTTGGAGCTTTCTGTGGGACCAGAACATTGGACAACTACTAAATTAGATAGAATACAAACCTTGTAATGGAAGTTTTGTTTGGTGACAAGAAATTGCCAGTTGAGTCTCTGGCTCCTCTATTATTTGGCACTTATATTTAGATCACCTTCATATATGGGTATGTTTTAGAAGGACTCTACTGTTTTATGTTACCATAATACTTCTCAAATGTACCATAATTTTAACTGTCTCTCCTCATATTCCCCTTCAATCCTCACTTGATTCCTCCTTCAAGGACCTTCTCATATATAAATATCTATTCTGTTTCCAATTCATAATGAGATCTATTTTTATCTCAGGTCCTTTCTCCATACCTGCCTATCCTATGTGTTTCTATGGATTATAACTTTGTTATCCTTGACTTGACAATTAATATCTATGTGTAAACAAATACATATCATATTTGCTTTTCTGGGTCTGGGAACTCACCCAGAATGATATTTTTCTAGTTCCATACATTTGCCTGAAAAATTCATTTTTTAAAAACAGGTGAATAATATCCCAGTCTATAAAAATAGTACTTTTTTTTATCCTTTAATCTCTTGAGGGACATTTAGGATTCTTTTATTTTTTTAATTTCTGACTATTATAAATAGAGCAGCTATGAACATGGTTAAACAAGTTTCACTACAAAAGAATGAAGTGCCCTTTTGGATTATGCCTAAGACTGTTATAGCTTGATCCTGAGGTAGGTTAATCCCCATCTTTGTGAGAAATTGGTTTTCATAGTGGTTGTACAAATTTGTACTAACTCCCACCAACAATTCATGGGCGCTCCTTTTCTACCTTATTCCCTCTTTTACCTTACATGAATACAGGCAATCAGCATTAAGAATAAACTTAAAACTTACTATCACAGAATTCAAGAAATTTAAAATCAAATCTCACCATAATATAATCAAAATGAACCATAGTGAATATTATCCAAAGGTAAGCACAAGAGAGATTTTAATGTACTGCCTTAAACAATATTTACATATACTACTATGTAAAGGGCTCTTTTGCAATAATCATGATAGCTTAACTTTGCATGTCCTTATGCACAGACTCATTGTCCACACTAGATAAGAAATTTCTAAAGCTACCTTTAACAAACTTTCATTCATTAGAGTTACTTGCTGTTTAATAAATATCTTCCAAATTTAAATACCATGCCCCAGAATATTTTAATATATTTTTAGGAAACTGGTCATTTTAAAATGATCATATATGAAAATTTCTTTAATATTAAAATCAAGAATTTATCTTCTAATATTTAGAACTATTTCTAGATGAAAACTATATTATAGAGTAATTTCAATGCTTTCAAGAATTTTTAAATTCCTTTGAATCACAAAGCACACAGTTATTTATATTTCTGATGGTGTTCATAAACCAAATAATTTTTATTTTGTGCTTTAAACTGTATAAAATTTTCTTCAGATCACTTGCTGTTTAATGAACAAGGTATAAGATTGCATGCCTTCTGTTTTCCAGTGTCTTAAGATGTAGAGATCAAGATTTCTTGATCATGAAAAAGAAACAAATAAGAAAACCTATTAGATATATAGAGGTGAAAAGCAATTTCCACAAGGAAAGGGAAGTATATTTTGTATGTCATGAGGTGATTCAGCACAATGCCAAGCTGAGGTTAGACTTCTCTTTGTATATTTTTTTTGCTTGTTCTTTCTTGTTTCTTTCTTGCAATTACATGCTTCAGTGATTTATGTTGGTAATATCAAGTCATAGATTCTGAAGCAATAAAATTATTACATTGGAGACTTCTACTTGTCTGCAATATCATCTGGCAAAAGAAAGTTAGATTGTTGGGGTAGGGGAAGGAATCTTTTCAATATCACCCTCAAAGCAAATGACAAAGCATTTGCTGGATCCTATATTTTAGTATCATACTGAAATCTTAAAATGATATTTTTCATCATATTAAAATATAAAGGTAGTCCCTGTTTTCCTGAGAGATGTATCTTTGAGATAATTTTACTGCATTACAACAAATCAAATAGAAAGTGTCACATGAAATGTGGTACATGATGATCGTCTGTAGGATGAAAGCACATATCCTCATCTATGCCCTCACTCTTAAGCTTACATTTTATTTAAGACTTTGTGGCTTGTTGTTTAGGGAAGATACTTCAATTTAGAGGATAAGGGGCACAAAGTAGAAACACTGGAATCAAAGTGAGCTGGCCTTAAATTGAAGAGAAGTTTTAAGGCACAGATTTCAGTTACTGCTCTGCATTGGAATCAAGTATGATATATGTTTAGAAAATACTAATTCCCAGGCCATACATCTATAGTTTTCTTTCAATTTATTAAGCCTGGCACATAAGCATGAATGCTTTCTAAGAGATGTTACAGTGCTTTAACAGTACAACCAGGACTGTAAGTAAGTACTGTTGCGTAACAAGAAGAAAAATGAATAGGTCTTTTTATCAGAATTCCTGAGTTCATTAGCCATTCAGTTTTCTATTACATATGACTTTACCAAAACTCATTCATAAACTTATATCTTTTAAAAATTAGTGTTACAATTTTTTAAGCTTTTTAATATCTTTAGTTATATCATTTCTTTAAGGCAGTATTAAACAAGCAACTAAAAAATCATATATATATATATATATATATATATATATATATATATATATATATACTTGTGTGTGTGTGGGTATGTGCGTGTATAATTTATAGATAGATATAGATAGATGATAGATAGATAGATAGATAGATAGATAGATAGATAGATAGATAGATAGATTTGATTATTAGATGGGATTTATTAGAATGACTTGCAAGCTCTGATCCAACTAAACCAAAAATGACTGGCGATGATTGGTAAGTCTAAGAATCCAGAAGCTGCTCAGTCCATGAGGCTGGATGATTTAGCTGATCTTCAGAAGATACTACAATCCCCAAGATGTAGGCACGAATACAAGAGAAGAAATGGAGTTATTAGCAAGACAAAGTGAAAATCCGTGGTTTCTTTTGGATACTAAGTTGTCTTATGTGATTTTGTTTTTCTCTGTCTTATGAGAGGATATCTTTGCAGATGCAGACATGTGGGAGGATGTTTTGCTTAACACAGAAACTTGGTGTTTTTCTAGAAGCAGCCTGGCAAGGGGGTATGTGATGTTTGCTAGAGTGGATGCTTGAGAGAATATGTGATATTTGGAAACAGTATAAAGGCCATGTATCAGTTTAAATGTGTTCAATACTCTTAGCCATTATGGAATTGACAACTAAAACTAAGATGTAATTCCATTTTACCATAGTTATAACAATGCTCATCAAAAAAATCACATGGCAAAGGATGCTGGTGAGAGTATAGGGAAAGAGAAGCCTTAATTCTCTTTTGGTGGTAAGTCAAACGTTTCCAAGCCCTATGGAAATCTGAACAGGTAGTCTTCAAAAAGCTAGAGCTAGTGCTACAGCATGACCAGAGGGTTACAAATCCCATTACAGAAACATTTACTCATTCATATTCATTTATGCACTATTCACAGTAATCAAAAAATTAAATAATCTTTAAATGTCTATTATCTAGTAGGTAGATAACAAAAAAGTTGTACATATATAATACATAATTCTGTTCTGAAGTAAATAAAAATAAACATAGAAAATTCAGTGAAAAATAGAAACAATTGGAAAGAATTGAAGTACTAACCAAAGTAGTTTATGATTAAAGAGGAAAAGTATCATATGTTGTTACTTATGCAGATCAAAGCTTATAATTTTAAATTTCTGTGTTTATGTATCTTTAGGTGACAGGAACTTAGAAAGTAAGCATTAGATGTGAGACAAAGATATACTTTGAGAGGTTAATAAAACTCATATTCCATGAAAACAATAGAAGGACAATAGGCTTGAAAAGATTCAAATGGGAACATTTTTCCAAGAGAGAATTGAAAGTGAAGAGGAGAATAAACTAAAACCCAGATGGAACAACTAGAACACTGCAAAGGCAATGTAGAAACCTAGTACTTTATAAGAAAACAACACGGGAGCACTTGAAGATGGAAAATGGATGGATTTATATGGTCATACTTAAATGTATACAAATAAGAAATTCTATTTGAATTTTATATTAAAATGTATTTTTAAAGTATTGAAAAGTATTTTTTTAAGTATCAAAGGTATTTTAAAAGTAGATTTACAGCTATCAGGTTTTTAATCCTCCTGTGAAAGATATCCAATCTAAAATATCTTTGTTGCCTGAATAAACATTATGCTGACCACTACATTCATTATATTCTCTGGCAGGTTGATATTATAATTAGCTAGAAAAGACCAGGTTGTCTTTTTCACCTACAGCAGCAGTATCACATTTTCTAGCACTGGGAAAGTTAACTAGCAAAGAAAAAGAAGAATGTCCAGCCCCAGTTACAACTTGACTTCTCTACATCATAAAACTAAGGTATGTGATGTCTTCAACAAATAGAGACTTATCATCTAGTTTAGCGAGGTAGATAATGAAGGCAAGAACCCCTATTATTTTCAGGGCCATAGAGTCACTCTTAACCCATATGGAGAAATTCCACTTCTGGTATTCAGCTACTATATAACACATAGCTTCCAGGTGCAGCCTTTTCTAATCATGTATGATACTTTTATTCATTTTTGTCAATGTCTTATGAATTATATTTCAAATTTGTTTACCTAATAGTAGATTTCTATATGGCTTTTTTATGGTCACTATATTTTGACTAAGACTTCTCTTCTTCCTCTTTTCTTTTCCTCGTCTTCTCAACCTTTCTCTGTATAACATTTCTCACCTGCATCCTTTTACCTCAATTCTACTTTCCTCCCACTTAAGGAATCCCTGTAGGAATATGTTCATTCTGTTTTTATTTCTTCTGTGAGAACACCAAACTGAACAGACACATTTACAGATTCAAAGGTAGGATCTGCATGAGAGGGAGAATATGTAGCATTTATTTTTTGATGCCTTGTTTATTTCTTTCTGTATAATTTTTCAATTTCTAACAATATATCTGCAGATCTCAACATAGTTTTCAATTATGTTGTTTTCAGTAAATTTTAGGAAGAATTAATAAACAAAATTATTAAATAGCCTGATATTTATGAAGTTTTTCCACCTGTGACTGATAGATATTTATCAAATCCCCCTTCCATGCTTTCGTCTTTCTTAAAACAGGGTTTCTCTGTTTAGGCCTAGATGTCCAAGAATTCACTCTGCACACCAGGCTGGCCTTGAAATCAGAGACCCACCTGTCTCTGCCTCTGGAGTGCTGAGATTAAAGGCATACATCTCTGTGACCAGCTAATATTTGTAAGGTTTCTAAATTTGACAAAATATATTTTATATTTGATTATTAATAAAATATTTCATAATATAAGAGTAACTTTTATTCACCAGATGTTATTGTCATATTGGAAGCTTACTGCTGAGTAAGCTCACTCTTTCTAGTGCTTTCTAAATTCCAGCCGGCTGGTTCAACTTAGTTTTTTCTGGTTAACATTCTTCTCTAAGATGACTGATTCAAACCGGCTTCTCATTGAATTGCTCTCCTTGACAAACCTGAACTATGGTCACTTTACAGAGTTCAGTCCACTAAACTTACTCCACTCAACTGTGACGTGAGCTGTGAATTTCTCTGCACTCAATTGAACTCAACAGAACTGACTCCAAACTGACTCAACTCCCAGCTGGCTAAGCTCCTTCTCCCTACACTGCTATTAAATAGCTTTTCTCAGGAGAGTAGGGAGCATCCTATCTCTGCCTGATTCCTTCAAATATTTGTACCGCATTTAGCTGTTATTGTTTGGGAGTTATGATGGATACTAAAGGATTCAGTCCAGAGGGTACTAAGGTGTGTACTAAGGGCATGTCTGCATTCCTGCTAGATCTCACAAACCTACAAGGTCTTGAATGTGACCAGAGGAGTTGTTATCCTGAATTAAAAATTTCCTACATCTTCCCCATTTCTGTTTAAGCTAAAAGTCATACAGTTTACCTATTATAACAGAAAAAAATTATCAGTCCCATAAACTTAACAGTCCAAGTGTCCTCATTAAGATCAGTTGATGCATTGATCCTTCATAACTGTAGTCATGATCATCCGTCTTGCAAACATCCATTTCTGCAGCTAGGTTTTCTGTCTGAAAGTCTGATTATTGATCTGTTCTTCTTCAGCTGGTTTGGTAAGCTGACTCCATTCGGAGGGTGGCAGCGGGGATCAGATTTCTATGTTGTCTAGTTGCTACTTTTCTGTGTATCTTTCTTCCTTGAGTTGTGTCTTTCATGAGGAAGCTTCTCTTACTCAGGTGGCATCTTTATCAATTTTGATGGAATCTATAATCTTTCATCACCTGTGGAAATATAGATAAAACTGAAAGGTCTGGAGTTCCCCAAAGGGGACCCCACTAGGGTCTCAGGATTGCGCGCACCCAAAGGACACACGAAAGACCAACTTGCTGCAAGAACACGAGGTAGTTTAATGGCGGAACGTTCCGGGCCGACACGTGTCTCAGTGTAGGAGACAGAGGTATCGGCCCCGTGGCTCCGGGATTTAGGGTAAATATAAGCTTGGGGTGGGGAAAAGGAGAAGTTTTCGCGCGGGTGCGCATGATTGGGAGAAACTTTCGCGCGGGTGCACACGATTGGTTGTTTTCCGATTCTTGAACATCAGTAGGTTGAACCGGTCCATGGGGGAGGGGGGGAGGGTGTAGTTCCTGCAGGCGGATGTTTGTCTCTCATATCCGGGGAGGGTGTAGTTCCTGCAGGCGGATGGGATGTTTGTCTCTCGTATCCGGCCTATTCCTCAGATGACTCAGCAGCTCTTTGTCCTGTAACTCCGAATTCTTTGTTAACTGATTAACTGTAGGCTGCGGCTTCAGCTACTCAGGTTAGGGAGAAGGAATCTACAGAGCCTGTATATATTTTATAAAATGGTCTTTATAATTTTTCACTCTACAAAACCTTTTCCCAAAGTAACATATTATCTGAGTTCCATTCTGATGTTAAAAATTTTAAAGTTATACAGTTAAATCTAATTCAGAAGTTTTTTTCTACAACCCAGTCTTTTAGCTAATCTTATTCACACTTTATGTTTATCAAGATACAGCTTGGTATTTATGAATCCACAAGTAACTAGATACTTAGACATTCACATTTTATGTGTGGCTCCATGCCAGTGAGCTGGGGATTTTATCCATTTAAACATAGAAACAATCATGACATAAGATATCAAGATACAGGATGCACTAAAGGATTACAACCAAAGGGATTAAAGGTGTGAATGATGTGTCTGCATTCCAGCAGTAACTTAGACCTAGAAGGTCTTTGAATATGATCAGAGAAGCCATGTTGCTGAACTCAAATTCCTTTGCATCACAACAGTTTTAATAATGAAATTTTAAATTATGTGTAATGTTTAGTGAAAGAATGTCTTACATCCCTCAGTTATTTTTTTTTTTTACTTTTCCTTCAATTCTTATACAGTTGGAACTTAACTTTTTTAAAAAAAATTTATTTATTTACTGCATGTATGTATCTAAGTACACTGTAGCTGTCTTCAGACACACCAAAAGAGGGCCTCAGATCCCATTATAGATGGTTGTGAGCCACCATGTCGTTGCTGGAAATTGAGCTCAGATCCTCTGGAAGAGCAGTCAGTGCTCTCAACTGCTGAGCCATCTCTCCAGCCTATAGTTGCATTCTTTAATGCACTGCCAAATGCTATGTAAAATGAATAAAAACTGGCAACAGAATATTTGCTTCACTCTGAAGGATTTAAACCACAGTCTTTATAAGAGGCTGTTAGTTCTTTGTTGTTGTTTATCTTATTTTGAATATTTGAATCCTTACACATTAACCACACTTACTGAAAATCATTGAAACACGATAGCTGCTTAAATAACTGAAGACATCTAGTACACCCCTTTCCAACAGCAACTTTTTTCCAAGTCAAACAGCTACGTGAGCTTCTCTGATCAAGTGGGTAACAGTTATAATAACAACACCAGGGTATTTTGCTCAAAACAGCTTTCCTTCTACTTTTACTCCTATGATAATAGTCTGTGTGGTTGTTTCTCTTAAAATAAAAATAATCTGTTTACAAAACTGTGAATTTGACTGCTAGAAAATGACCAATTTTGAGAAGACATTACTTAAGAAATTTACTATAGACCAATGTAACTAGTAGAAAGTAGAATTTAATAAATGTAATCTCTTTAGATAAAATTGCATATAAATTATAAAGTTAATCTCAAATGGGAAGTTACATAATAAAATTCAAGGTAGAAATGAACCAACTTGAGATAATATTTCAAATTAATTTTTAAAAGATTAAGAGAAGAAAGACAATAAACATTTGACAAGTTGATTATCTACCATAAAACATCAAGAGAAAATTTAATTTTTAACTTTGATGCGAACTACAAGGACAGCTTTGAAAGGATAAATGCTCTCATTAGCTTCAATTAAATCTGAAAGGGCAGAAGGCAGTGCATCATCCTTTTAAACAAAGTTCTCTATTTGACAAAAGAATAAGAAGGGACTATAGCATTCAAGTTAGAAATGTATGGAAAAAAGACATTTGATGACAGTTTTATTAAAAATTCATTCATTCATTCATTAATAAATTAATAAAATTATTCATTAATAAAATGCTTTTAATATAAAAGCATGCTTATGTAAAATGATAGTATATATACTTTATATGTACATATATAAATAGAACAAAAGCTACATATACTAAAGAGAAGAAAGTATATAATATCTTATTATGAAAACACATATAATTGGTTTATCTTACTCTTAAGATAACTAGTACATTTTGGAGACATTAAAGCAGTATAATGATCATGTTGTATTGAAGGTTGTGTGAAACAACTAATACATAAGCATGTCCATTTGCATTTTTGCTTGCTTTCTATTTATTCAAAATAAATATCAAGAGAACTATAACAATAAATATTGATAACAATATCACTTTTCAAAATGTGCAATGCAGAAATAATGCTAAATTGGAGAAAGCTTTTATTTAACTAATTCTAGGATTTAGATGATATATTCAAATCAAGCACTTAATGAAGAAACTATTTAAGAACAGTAGAAGAAATGAAGCTAAGCCAAAAAGTTGCTGAAGCTTAAAATGACAAAAGTAAAATAGAATTTTCATCACCTCAGCTGATGAAGGAAAAAAAATACCTAGTGTTATAGGACCACGAAAGGTCAGAGAATATATGTTTCAGGCATTTCCAAATCCTGGGTTGTACTCAAAGGCACCTGAAGAATGCATACTTGTCTCACTCTGCTGCCTCAAGCCTCTTTCTTGCCTTCTACCAGTTGCAATAAGAGGCCAGAGAGAAAATTTTAGAGAGATGTTTTTTCAGGTTTTAACTCCTAGAGTATAGAAGAGGTCAGAAAAACATGAAAGAAAAGGTAGGAGAGATACAGTGTGTGCATGCATGTGTGAGCGCGTGCATATGTGAGCGCGTGTATATGTGTGAGTGTGCATGTGAGTGTGCGTGTGCGTGTGTGTGTGTGTGTGTGTGCGTGTGCGTGTGTATGTGTTTGAAGAGCAGATACAGATTCGCATCTTCCTGGCAGCCAGCTCCCAGTTTGTACATCCAAGCATGTGATATGTATTTACAGAAACTCCTATAGAAACTCCTAATCCACCTTGAGAAAAATATAAGACACTGTCAGAAAATATATGTTCAATTTGGGGAAGACACAAAGTGCCATCACAAGCATTGTTGTTATCCCAAATTACCCATGCTCCTACTTGGACAAAGAAAGTTTAGCTTAAAAAGGATATTCCAATTATTCATTGCAATGATATATATTTCTTTTCTGTACTAAACCTTGCTTCCCTACTGCATACTGCCTCAGTTGCTGCTGGTTAGGTTTCTTGTTTTATCATTTTACCTACAGAAAGAATCAAATATTCATTCAGTCAAAGTAATCCAAGATGTATTTTTCCATTCTTCATCAGATTGCTTTGATGCTAATTTACAACATATTGAAATAGACAGTAATCATACTGGGTCGTTAATAAAAAACAAAGACAAGTTTCCACTTTTATTAAACTCATTGACAATTATATATGTGTGTGTATATATATATATATATATATATGTGTATATATATATATATATATATGCACATACACATACATACATATACATATATACAGATACATACATATATATATATATACATATATAAAACACTATATACATATATGTGTGTAAGTGTGTGTTTGTATTTATGTAGAGACAAGATCATCATAGGTCATATATAGTTGGTGATTTCATATCACAATCTGGAAATTTACTCACAACCCCTCTACTTTATTTTCTGAATTTCACAGTCTAACATTGAGAAAAAATTTCTAATATGGGCTTTAAAATAACAGTGTATGACCCCTCAACCTTTAGGAAGACAATGTTTTGGAGCTCGACATATACCCAGGAGCTTGGGTTAGAGATGCTTGTGGCCTGACTTAGGTACTGGGAAACAAACTCAATTGGTAATCTGAATAGTAATAGCCTCCATAGACTCACATATAGAAATATTTGGTTATTAGGAAATTGTGTTAGTTGACAGGAATGAGGATGTGTGGCCCTGGAGTGAATATGGTCTCGTTAGAAGAAGTAGTTCAATAGGGGTGGGCTTTGAATTTCAAAAACTCAATCCAGGGCCAATGTTTCTGTTTTTTTCCTGCTTCCTGCTGAGCCAGATGTGGAATTATCATCTCCTTCACCAACACCATGTTTACCTGTGTACCACCATGCTTTCGACCATGATGATAATGGACTAAACCTCTAGATCTGTAAGCCATCCTCATTTAATGTTTTGATTATATAAATTGCCATGGTGATGATTTCCCTTCATAGCAATTGAAATCTTAACTAAGAAAGGTACTCTACTAATTAGAGTGGACACTTACTGCTGACCTGTCTCTCTGGGCCCTTGTCAGAGTATGATACACATCAACAGAAAGACATAAATACAATTACCTTTTGATATTGCTAGCCAAATTCCAATTACCTTTTGGGGACTATAGAAATAATATACACATATGTGTAGATTGATTTTACATGTCTTTAATTATGTTTATTAATACATTAAGCACAAACATGTTATATGTTTAGTTATATACAAAATAAATTTTATTATGAAATATATCATGTGCGACTCATGCTTTAAAAAAATTGATCCTTTTGTTCTCTAACAGATTTTCGATTTTTACAGATAGAAAATAGATTCAAAAAGTTTTAATAATCTTCAAGTCTTCCATCTAGTTAGTACAAAGCTATTGGACTCTCACATGTGGATTTTACATTTTGCTTTTTTAAAAGAATGTATAAATGATACACAACTAAATGATTTATGTTTGTAAGATTTGATACAGGGGATTCTGCATCCTCAGCAGGATGCAGAGTTGAACCTCAGGAGGCCAGAAGGCAGTTTGTTTCAACAAGACTCAGTAGCCAATGTGTTCCAAAATTATGGCGTCTCATTTTCACTGGTTTATATTGGGCCTATTAAGCACAACATAACTTGATGAAAACTTACTCTAGCAATGATTGACTTAATCCCATCCACACAACAATGTGTAACTAAAACTCTTTGAAGAACAAAGAAAGTTAAGTGCAGACAGGTATAATTACATCGAAACTCTTAGTAAATTCCATAAATACAAATTCTATAGACTGGCTGAAGAAAAAGAGGAAAAATAATAAAAGGGAAAGATTTGGGGCTGAGGAAAGACCCAGTTATATTCTGGAAAGTGTTCTAAAAAAAGAAATGATCAACAGGCTCGTACGTATGTCTGCTCCCAGCCTTCAGAGTGCATTTCTTTCCTTGAAGGAGTAACCCTGTGTGCTGAACATTAAAAGTTCCCCTAGTATTTATCTAAGGGGTAGAAAAATACTCATCCTGCCTACAACTTGTTCTTTCTTATTCAAGTGGATTTTGTAGTCTCCGGAAAGTTCAAATAGTTTATCATAAAACCAAACCTTATAAAAGCATGATGAAATTACTCATGAGTTGTTATATTTTTAAGACTCTTAGATAATAAAAAGTATGTCCTTCTGAGATGTAAACAATGTATATGTGGAAAAACATGTTTGAATAAGTATAGAAACAGAGTTTATAAAAGTTTCATGTTGAATTCTCTAAGAAGTATACCCTTGTGAAAATTAGCATGTGAGAAGTAAGCTAGACCCCATAGGATCTAATCCTGGGACAGGAGAGGAAGAAGGTCAGATTTCTGTAGGACTGGACCTCTGTTAGAAATTATAAAGCTGGACTGGCATTTTAGAACTATCTATTTTTAGTGAGTCATGGATGGGTTTTTATACCTAGGAAGCAACCACTCATTGGACAAGAGCAGTTCAGAGGGGAGTACATCTTTGGATGAATCAGCTGTTTTTATCTGATCCAATATTTCCAAGTAGACTGAGAGTCAGACTTGATGGTTCATCTAGTGAATGTATCTAAACAGTACTGCATAGTAGTCATTGCAGTCTACCTGCTTTCTTGGATCTAATTTATTATATGAATTTCATTAGCAGCACAGTGTAATGACAATTCAAGTACGTACTGCTAACAGGGAAGTTGTGTGTCATATTTTTCTGCTTGCCTCTAATTCTACCAGGCTGACACACTAATAAGAAGCATATTATTTTTATAGTTTTTTTTTTTTTTTTTTGAGACAGGGTTTCTCTGTGTAGCCCTGGCTGCACCACGGTACGCTCGCTTTTTATAGTATTTTTATAGTATTATTTTTTATTATTTTCATTTTTATCCTATAGCCTTATACCCACAGTGATACTCTGTAGTTCTAGAGTGAGTCTTGGGGTTCATGATCAATTTGTATAGGCTATAATATTAGTGAATCAATCATTGACACAGGGAATAGATGAATGAATGCTTTTAAAGTAGTGCTGCTTAAGCTCCTACAAACAAGAAGGCAGAGCTGTATTAAAAAGTATTCATATCTGTCAAATCACTTCCCTAGGCAGAAAGGGGCAAGAGCCAATCTTGTAAAGTACACTATCTTCTGCAGTGTTCCACAAACGATAGTCCTTTCCTAATATGACCATTGATTTGACTTTGATTAATATGGAAATTTCAGTATGCAAATTTCTTTGAGATGTTGCTTTCTTTTCTGTGGATCTGCATAGATACTGATCTCCTATTAAAACAAATGTGTCATTTCTGTCATAAGGGACACATAATTTATGTACTTCTAAGTAGTGATACAACTATCAAGTAGCACATGGCAATACTAACTGCAGAACATCTGGATGTAATGGGTGCTACAGCAGTCATAAATTTAGATTCTGTCATCTGTTCCTGCTATCAGGAATTAATATTGTTCTCTCTTCAAAATGTTACAGATTTCATTCTGTGATAAATTTCATGTGGCATAACCAATAGTGAAAAATAAGTTATTTAAAAGCATTTCAAAAGTAATATTCCTCAGTTGGTGATAAAGCATGGGTGTACCCTATTTTATATAGTAGCCCACTTATATTTCACAATCATTTTCTTGATTCTGTTTATTGCTGAAAGGGTAATTCAAATGATTAACTTACCTTTGCTACTTCTAATTAGTCATTTTGGCCAAATACTAAATTAAAGACATCTTCATAACACCCCATTATATGTAAAAAAACACTTTCCAGAGTTATTTAGCTCTGGATACTGTACAAGGATAGCCAATTTGAATTTTAGTTCTTCACTTATACAGTTGTGACTGGTTTATACAACACATATATAAAATCTGTCTAGAATGTAAAGGAAATTAGACTAGATTTTTGTTTTTGTTTTGTATGATAGTGTTATTTGTTTAGTTGTTTTTTATTTTTTAATTTGTATTGTATATTTTATTTATTTACAATACAGATGTCATCCCCTTTCTCCATTTCCCCTCCCTAGAATCCCCTATCCCATTCCTTCTCCTTTTTTATGTGTTTTTACCATTTTAATTACATGCATGTATTAAGGTCAGTATGAGGTTGAGGGTCTAGCAATACAAAAATGCAAATAGACGAGGAAAAAGCAATAAATAAACACAAATAGTCAAAGAACAAGTAAGGCGTTAAACCCAATTATTTGAACATTCCCATGATAACTGATTCTAAGGGCTTATCAGGATGACCAAAGTATCTGAGCATACTTCCCTGTCATAGCATAAGGTCATTTTCATGTCTAAAGCCTACTCCCTTGTTCTAGCCTAAAATTTAGATTTCTGTCTAAATTGTCTCTTTGTTCTAGCCTAATATTTTGATTTCTGCCTGAGATTACTTTTTTGTTCTAGCCTAATGTCCAATTCCTGCCTGAAGCCTACTTCCTTGTCCTTGGCCAATGTCATATTCCTGGCAAGCAGCCCATTTCCTTGTCCTTGGCCCATGTCAGATTCTTGCCAAGAAGCCCCAAAGGCTCTCTGACTCTCCCCCTTTATTATTTCATTAACAAGACTGAGCCTGTCTTAGGTCATTCTGACAAGAAAGCCTTTCGTACCCATCATGGAATATGCATTATTCAGAATATGCATTTCTGTCTTAGGTTTGTAAGGCTCTGTGCAGAATCTTCCCTGTGCTTGACTTGCCATCCTATTAATTTAATAACTCTGTCTGGGAGTCCATTTTCAGGTTTAAGCCATTTTTAGTTGTTGTTTATATTTGCTAATGCAAACACTATGGATTGAGGTAAAGACTTTTGCTCTCATGATTTATTTTTATGTGACTCTAATATCCTATCTGATTATTTATCACATACATTTTCATTATATTCTATTATCATTATTGAGCACCTTGGGAATTCTCAGCAATCTGTAATGTGTGATTAATTTGATTTTGTTACATAGTAAGATGTCTGTACTAAATCAAAGGTTCAGAAGTGAAAGTAGGCCAATACTAGCACTCAGAGACTAATTTTCAGCTAACATGCTGGCTATTTACTAGAATGGCATGTACTAACAAAAATGGCCAGTGGTGTTTCAGAAAATTAAGTAACTAATTCTGTATTATTGGGATTTGGTAGAAAGGTTCTGATGGGTGTTTATATGAGCAGCAAATATTTAAATTAAAAACAATAACTTCAGAACATTCTATAAATAAAGTAAAATGATCAGCAATATTTTATATTTGGAAAGAATAAAATCAGATTTGGAAAGCTAAGACTATGTGTTTAGTAAACTTTTTATTATGAAGAAGAAATATTCATGTGCTAAAAGAATATAAGAAAAATTCAATTAATTTCTACCCAGTTCTGTCTGGAGATTCTTAAATCCAATCAGTAGTTTTTCCCTGAGTTCTGCTTTGAACTGATTTACAACTGCTGGTTCTCCCAATATGAAATCAAACAACATCTAGATTAAAATGAAGGGTGATTTGTGATGAGCTTATGTATAATTATTCTATAAAGACAAAGCATCAAAATATTTATTTTGTAAGCAAACTTAACATAGACATGCATAATTTCCAAATAGCGTTACCTACAGATGTTTGATGTGGGTGTGAGAAGAGACATTGGTTAAGAAGTTGGTTAAGAAGGACATTATAATATATTCAACACATCATAGCTGTGTGTCTTTGTTGACAGAGTCTACCAAACAGGTTTAAATAACAACAACAAAAAAACTACTCTTGCATCGGTGCTCAATGTGAGCAGATGTTTTGTCTCACTGTAACAGCACAAAGCCAATGTTTAACATTTTTTCTATTTGGCATTATATATAAGCTACAGGCTATTAACATCAATAAAATAATTTACATGCATAAGAAAATACTGTATGTCATATGTACTTGACAAATTACAGATTTTAGCCCTCACATAAGTTCTTAGAGCACATTGATGAATATTAGATGACAGGAAAATGATTCAGGACAGAGGAGGAATCAATGACCTAACATCATCATCTGCAATGGTGAGCACAAGAAGACTTTTCTTAAAACAAACCAGAATACAGTTTTCTGTGAGATGTTCTCTGACTTAGCAACAGGATAGCATCTCTTCAAATTTCTCCCATTTCTTCAGTGAAATATAATAAGATTATAGGCAGATATATAGAGAAAGGAAGAGAATGGTGAAGTTTTACTTATGATGAAAAGACATAAATCAAGTTCCTTAAGGTTGGCAGATTAATGGAATGCTAAAGCTTAGTATACTGCCAAGTAGGTAAAAAGCTCTTTGGGGGAACCGTAAAGATGTTTACTTTTGTGTATCCAGTCACATCCTACTGTTCTAGTATCATTTTTTTAACAACTAAAATTTTAATTTAGCCAAATTGTGATTTTGTGTAGTAGTCAAATAAAGGAGGGAATTTACAGGAGTATCCACAAGAGAATTTTAATAATGAACCAATGAGGCCCATTAAGGATATCTGTAAATCAATGAAAACAAAGTGAGCTGGAGGGATGGCTCAGTGGTTAAGAGCACTAGCAATTATTTCAGATGATCCAGGTTCAATTCCCAGCAACCACATGACAGTTCACAACTGTCTGTAACTCCAGGTCCAGAGGATCTAACACCCTCATACAGATGGCAAGCAGTCAAATCATTAATGCACGTAAAATAAAAATATGTTATTAAAAAAAAAGAATATAAATTGAGCCACAAGGAGCTAAAGATCTTGGGTTTTCTTAATGGCTGACATGAAAAAAAAATGCAAAAGCAAGAGCTTGAAACAAAAATAAAGCACATATTCTAGCACTAAGTTTTAAGTTTTGTGCTAGTAAAAGAACAGATCACTGAAGGTAGGAAATCAATGAACCGTAAACTAAAGCAATCATGTTGAATAGATGCATAGACACCCTGCAAAGAAGCTGTGTTTGTAAAGTTGATTGACTGATTAGAACTTCAGTCTTATAGAGAGGTAAGTATATTGCAGGTCTAGAGTCTAATTACAATTTATCTGGGGCAGTGCTTAGCTTCCTAAATCAGCATTTCTTTCTCTTCTCTATGTCAGGTTTAACAAGCTAGTAACAGATTAAAAATCTTTGGAATGTATTAACTCAAAAATTATTCTCTATCAACCAAGGGGCTAAAAATACAATCACATAGCATATGGGGCCTATAGCCTACTAAGCTGTAACCTGCTTTGCTGATGTTTCTCCAATGTATTGATTTATGACTTTCTTTGTTTTGTTTCTAAAAAAAACTTTGTGAATTTGCATCTGTGTTCGAACATGAAATTTGAGGCAACCTTGTGTTTCTGGGCTATGGTAACTAAGAATAAAATATATTTTATTCACTTTTCATAAGAGCAGCATAAATACAGAAATACAGAAAACATCAAAGATGGGGATAAGAGAGTGACATAGACAGACAAGGTTCTAAAAGTACTTCAGAATAGGAAAATAAATATGGACTGGGTGAATTTTGTACACAACTAAAGAAATATATAAATTTATATATTAGATTATCCAAATTTTTATTCAATAAATATTAATTTTCTGTACTCCACAAACTAAATATGGTGGCTGGGTTCAGAAAGAACCATGAGAGGTTTTGAATTATTTTTTGAAGTAGGTATAACATATTCCCTAACATTAAGTCTGGGCTCAGTGGTCCCATGGTTGTTCTTCTGCTCCTTTTACATCATGACCATCATCTGTTTATTTTCTTCTTTGGCAATAAACTGCTTGAATGTATAGACCAATTTTATTATCATAATCATAAAAGATATGCAAAAATGCACACTAATTGAGTAGAAAAAGGAAATATCAGGTATTATGGTTGGGCATAGAACCTCAGATGTCAGAGGTTTTGGGTTTTATTTTCACATCCAGAAAAAAGGAAGAAAAAAGAAGTAAGCAAGATAAGCATTTAATTAAAAAACAATTGGTAGTATCTTATTGTGTGTTACTACCCAAACTTAACATTTACATTATAAAAAAATCATCCTGAAAATAAGACGAGAAAAGTTCTATAAGATTTCTATATATACAAAGATGAATTAAATCTATGAAATCTTGTAAAAATATAATCCTAAACCATATTAATATATTTCAAATATTTTAATGAAAACATCCAGTTTATAAATTCACTATTATAATATTTCCTTCAAAAATTTTCAGTAGATATTAAGTATACAAGATTCATTAAGCATCTCAGAAAATATTATATAGAGGAGAAGATAATTTTCCTTTTGACAATTCAAGAAAGCTACAAAGTAGGCTCTATGTTCTGAGCATTTTATGTTCCAGTACTTCACTCCTGTTGTACTCTAGTTCTTTATATTTACTTCCCATTTCAATTTCCTATTAAGAAAAATGAAACCAATATAATATTTAAATGTTAGTCACACATCTGCGATTTAAAATATATCCCCAATATTTTGTAGATAATATCTACAACATCTTGTAGAAAAGCACAGAACTCTGTGTCCATATTGGAATGGAATGCAGGTAGAAGACAAGTTTCTTATTAACAGAGGAGAGTTCATATGTAAACTGATCTGTTGAGAACCAGATGGATTCAAAACTATCTCAGAGCCTTTTCCAGAGAATGAACAAAGAAAACTAGTTCTGTGTCTTTGCTCAAGGGACACTCTTGGCATGGTCTGGCCTGGGGCTGGGGCCCTGGTCACAAAAGGGTTAAAAAGACCTGAAGAGTCTGGAGTTATCAGCTCCAGAGCTGCTATGTGCTCAGTCTCTGGTGCTCTTGAAATATGCTGTTTTCCCCTTGTATAACATTGTTATCTTCCCAGGGACTTTCTTCTATTGCATCATGGTTTTCTGCTGACTTTGTCTCACTTCTCTTCTAAACACTATATATAAGATGCTGTACTTCTTAAGAAACTTGTTTGGCATAAGTCATTACCTTGTATAATAGCTTCTGGTCCTAACTTTTTTTTTTTATCTTCTGTCTTCTAATCTTAGGCTTTGCTTATTAAAACCTTGTCAACTGATGAACTACATGTTATTCAAAGTCAATAATACAAAATAAGTAAAGATGACTATATACATTTTTCTCTCTCCCTCTCCCTCTCTCCCTCTCCTTCTCTTCCTGCGTGTGTGTGTGTGTGTGTGTGTGTGTGTGTGTGTGTGTGTGTGCGCGCGTGTGTGTGTGTGTGTGTGTGTGTGTGTGTAAGAAAAACAGAAAAATAGACGGGGACAGAACACAAGAAGAGAAAGAGAAAGATTACACATACATATTTTCCCCTGTTTTTGTTTTTGTTTTTTGTTTTGTTTTGTTAATAAGTCTAAAAGCAAGATCAGTACATATATAAAGATTGGTTTCCAATCCTTTCATTTAATAAGACAAACTAGAGATTGTAGACAAATTCTCATTAGTGATCTTATATACTAGATTGAGTTTGTCCTCTGGTGCTTTGATGGTAAATCTGGTAAATATTCAAACCCTTAAAAACGTGATATTTATACTGAGAACATCAGGCTTCTGGGTTTTGTTTTGTTTTGTTTTTGTTTTTGTTTTTGTTTTTGTTTTTGTTTATTTTTTTTTGGCTTTATGTTGTTAATAAAATAATTTAGAGCTTTACTTGGAAGAACACTTAAAGAAATTTTGTTGAGAGTTTAAGAAAAAAATAACATACCAGGCAAGGTATAAACATTAGCAGTTGCCAGAAGAAAGGCAATGAAGATAAAGAAGAAAGAAAGTAATGCTATATATAGCCAGCCATGCTAGAGGGCAGTCCCTTGGTAGAAGTGAGAGGCAGCTTTAGAGAAAAACAGTGAGAATGAATATCTAGGAAGTAAGTTTTGGACAGTATCAAAAACCAAAGAAAACATTTTTTTTTTTTAGCGAAATTAAGGAAGGGGATAAGAAAGATAAAGAAAATTATATTGTTTTTGAGTAATTCAGGCAAACACAAAGGTTCTGCCATGTTAAGTAATGGAAGCTTCTAAAGGATTGCTTCTGAGGAAGACGACTTCATTAATAATTATTCTTTCTTTTTAGTTTAACTTCATGTAAACCAGCTTTTTTTTTTTAGAGGCAGATTCCTGGCCATATAGTTGACATGCCAAATTAGATTAATTTTAAACAGAGGAGACAATAATATATGAACTATTAAGGTTGTTAGAATATTAAATTCTGCTAAAGGGCCAGAGGTTGAAGTTCTATTTTATTCTTTTGGTCAGGATAATGTCCTGTTGTTTTTTGTTTCTCAAAAGTCCAGATACATTTCTTAAAGTTTAGGTAAAATATTAAGGCCTAGATAGAATGCTAAAGCCTATATAAATTATGTTAAGGCCTAAGTAACTGTTATCTGACTAGATTGCCATTTTGTGCTGTTTTTCCATATTATAAGGAAACTTTCTCATATTTTTTATTCTATTAGGCTGTTACTAGGAAACTTTCTCATGTCCAGGTTTGTTACATATTCTGTTATGTTCTGTGCCCTTGGAAACCATTACAATAGAAGTCAGAAATGTCTTGTACAGTTACCCACAATAAGCTTGGTCCCGAACCAATCATCCCACAGCGATAACTGCACCAGTGTATGAGTTTTATGGTACTTGCTTTTATAAGCTGCCTCGGGGATGGAATCTAACATAAAAGACACCTACATAAATATAAGAAACTATTTGGAATAAGCCTTCCATTTTGAGTAGGGGTCCAGTAAAGTTAAAGTTCCTAGGACCTTCCTGGGACACTTGATAGAAAGACACATGTATGTGGGTAACTGATATGCTGCTTGACAAATTAAGACATGAATATTAGACAAGGTAAGTTTCCTGCCACAATTGAATATCCCAACCAGTGGAAGCAGAGTAAAACAGAGATATGCTCCAAAGTAAATCACCCGTCCAGATATCCTGATTGGTATGATAACTTGGTGTAGATATTTGTGGATATTAGGATTAAAAGAGATGGGATCCTAACTCAATGTCAAGGTTAAGCTTTTGAACATGAATCATGGTCCTGATTCATTAGTTCTGGGGCTGAGGCTTATGCTCAATAAACTATCTCATTCTGACTAAAATCTATGTTTGTATGATTTGTGAGGTGACACTCCTGGACTCCAGCATCTTTATCATATGACAATTTGAATCCTAAGGTGCTTCAATGCTACTAGGTATCCTTTTAGTGTTACCAAGAAAACAAGAGATTGGACCCAAAAACTTCAGTGACTGATAAGGCTACTGTAATGATACTGTGAATATTTGTGTATTTATAGTAATAAAATATATGTATGCTTTATTAATACATTTTGTAATCTAAAAATGTCTTGGATGAATACAAATTATATATAATTTGTATATATATATTGAATATATATATATATATATATATATATATATATATATATATGTAATTTTGGTTCCAAATGTTTATTTTTGAATCTGAAAATATGACTGTAAAATAAATTTTATGTTATTTCTTGTTTCTCTGTTATTGTCATATTTGGTAATTAATTAATGTCAACAAGAGATAATAAGAGGGAAGAATATGAATACTGGCTCTAGGTAAAATACAGACACATTCTTACTATACACCTTTAATACCATACAATAAAGGTAAACTTGGTTTCTAGATGGACACTGCCATGTTTGAAAGTAAAATCTAATTGAGGAGCAGGCAGAGTGATAAATCAGAAAAAGATTTGACAGAATGAGTAAGACATGAGATATGCTCAACTCGCATAGGAAAGAGAAGCTACTTAAGGGAACAACACAAGAAATGGAGATGACTTAAGAGAGTAGAAACAATAGCAGCAGCAGGAGAGAGAGAGAGAGAGAAGAGAGAGAGACAGAAACAGTTTTACCAAGACAGTTTTACAGAGACAGTTTGCAAGTAAAGACAGAAGGAGCCAGAGAATGAGAAGAAGCCAATAGATTAAAAAAGATTGCCAGAGTTAGTTTGGGGCCAAGCAGAACAACTCAGTCAAAGGGCAATAGAAGCTGAATTGAATCAGTTAGCTTAGAAGATCAGATTGTATGAAGGAAAGAAGCTCCCAGGCTGAGGGATAGTTAGAAGAGAGAAAGTAAAACTCTGGGCTTAGTCCAGAGTATTTCCATAGGGTGAGTATGGCTCTCATCTCATTACTTCATCTGAGGAAATAAAAGAGACATTTATATCTGGGTAAGCCTCCAAGATGATAGTAACATCTGGCAAACACAAGATCCTCAGTGACTCTCATTCTATAAAATACTGCAACAGTGGATTTTATGAAACTAGAATTCCTCCCAAAAATCTTACACTCATAAAAAAATGTAGTAAAGCCTTGCCAGCCAGAAATGAAAATTGTATCCCAGAAAAACATATTTTGGACAGTTGCTGGTACCTATCAGACTATCCTGTAACATAAGATCAAAATCAAGATGTAACTAGCCAGTAATGAACAGGATGTCACCTTAAATGTGCCTGCTGAGAGAAGTACTATCTTAGACATGTATGTAAATTTTAATCTCATGGTAGAAAGCTGAGAATGTACCAATGTCATTTACTATATCTTTGTCTCTCTTTCTATGAGACTATACCGAACACATCTCCTGTTGCATTTTTTTTATTTTAGTCTGTCCATTTTAAATGTTGTCAGGTTTACCAAATTTGAGTTTGTACAGATTATTACTCATGTTTGATAGCAGAATTGTAGGGAACACAAATTTGCAAATTTGTCCATTATATGTTGACTTGGAGTCTCTTGAGTAAGCACTTAGGAATGATATCCCTGGATGATACATTAGATATATTTGTTATGGCCAGATCATAACGTTCTTGAAGACCACCAGAGAATATCAGAGACCACCAGGAGTCCAAGTCATGTGTAAAAGTAATAAACCTCTATTTAAGCGTTAGCTCAGATCCCCCAAACTCTCCAGCACAGTGGAAGTTGTAGAAGGTCCTGAGCTGGTACAAGCCTTGCCTATTTATCATGGTAGCAGCATGAAGGACTTTCTAACTTGGCAGTTACATGATTGGTTGACATTTTCTTGGCTCACTTCTATTGGCTAGTAATAATTTTAGCTTGGTATGAACACTGGTTGCTAGTTTAATAACTCTCCTTTAGACATTAGGTATTTTTCCCTTAAGAACTGATTGTTTTTTTCTAGGAGTTGAGTGGCTGTTTACCCAGGGGAAATATGATTGTTACTAGATGATATGGCTCCTGAAACAAATTGGGGTTTTTCCAGTAGCTGAGTTCATTTAGAGGGCAAGATAATCATAAATTGGAATATAAAAGCAAAATGGAGTTTGTAGTGTTAAGCTGAGCCCTTCAATATTCTAGGATATTTAGAGAAACATCCATGTTTAGTTCCAGAGTTTCTTGACTAGTTTATATTCCCACCAGAGGCACACAAATGTTTACTTTTGTCTACTATTGTCTCCACCTCAGCTAGAATTTGCTCTTAATGTTTTCTTAGTGTCATCCTGATTGGTAAGATTAAAATCTCAATGCAGTTTTAATTTCTGTGATGTCTAGTAATACAATAAAAAGGTTCAGCCATCAGGAAAGATAAACATATATTGTTTATATAAAGTAGATACCACCAAAGATAATGAACTAAGTCAGTCTCAGTTTAGTACAATTTTGTCTGTTTTATGTGCACTAGATTTTATATAGATACATTTATATAGATCATTTAAATGCAATTAATATAAAAGTAGAAGTGAACTGTTTGGAAAGAAAAGAGATTAATGAGAGGGAAGAGGAAGGAGTAAGAGGAACAATAGGGAGCCAGCTCAAAATACAGTACATACTGGTATAAAAATAGTCTTATAAAATAAGTTTATAAATAATAGTTCAATAAAAATAATAACTAAAATAGTTAAACAGCATTTTAAAGTGTGAGACAGAATTTTTCAACAGTCATCGTAACAAAATAACCAAATATGTATAAGCCTTATAATTAAATCAAAACATGCATCTGAAGAGATGGCTGAGGGGTTAAAAGCATTTGCTGTTCTTTCAGAGAACCCAGGTTTGGTTCCCAGTACTGACATGGTAACTTTGCCTGTAATTCAGCACAGGGTATGTATGTATGTGTACATGTATATATACATCTTAAAATAGAATATTTACATAGACATACAGAATAAAAGCATCAAATCTTAAATAAAATTGAATGGAAAGGAGAATTAATTTTTGCATATTAAGGACTGAGAAATATCTATTTACTTATTAAACATTTGTTTATCATTTCGTTATTCTTCTTAACTTTTTCATGATGGACACTGTGGTGGCTTATATAAGAGGGGTCCTAATAGATTCATATATTTGAAAACTTGTTCTCCAAATATTTGTAGGTGAAGAAAATATTTGAAGAGGATTAGGATGTGTGGCCTTGTTGGAGGTAGAATGTCACTTGGAGTGAGATTGGAAGTTTTAAAAGCTTACTCATTTTCAGTTAGCACTCTCTGACTTGTAGTTATTGTTTCAACATATATTCTCTCAGATATTGCTTCAGTTTCATGCCTGCCTTCCCATTGCCATACTTCTCACCATTTTTCTCATTTATACTAACCCTCGGGAATAATGAGCTCCTAAATTAAATGCTTTCTACTATAAATTGCCTTTATGATAATGGTTTGTCATGGAAATAGAAACAGAACTAAGACAGAATATAAGTCATATGTCTTTAATTATGAGAGACCCAAAATGTGCCCATTGGAATTTTGAAAATTGTTCATAGTAATTTATACATTAATCAAAAATTGAATAAAATAAGAAAAAGATAAATTAAGTATTTAAATGGTTTACAATGCTTCAAACATAATATTTTATATTAACGGACACACAGAATTAATGTAAGAATGATATATTTTCAGTTCTAATAATTCAATAATGTTCATTGTGATCTGCTTATTTTTCAGAGATATACTATATGACAGTTTGCTATTATAGTAGAAATAAGTAATAGAAAATATAATGCAATAATATCTCAAAGATAATTGCCTTTCTAAACAATATATTTCCTAGAAATGAACAAATAACTCTTCACATGTGATGATAATTTGTAAGACTAAGTGTAGAATGTTAGAGGTTTTCTTCATGTGAAAACATTCAACCTTATAGTAAACATTTAGTAGCATTTACAATGCCTTCTGATTAAACTTAATGGAACATCAAACTCTTAAATTGAGTGGTGGACACTCTCCAATATGTAAATAGATGCCATATATAATGATCTAGGCAAGATGAATATCTTAGACTTATACCTTTAGGCTAGCACTTTTACCACCATTGTTTTGAAACAGTAAAGAAATTGGAATTAAAATCATAAATCATACAATAAAGCTTAAAGTTAATATATGATTTGATCTCTAAATGCTTTGTTAGAATCAGTGCCAAGCAATACTAATTCAATGAAGTTGTGCTAAAATATATAGGACAATTTATCTCAACAATAAAGACTTTTTGTTTATATATAGAAGACATACTCCATCTTCAATAAAGACAAAAATATCTTCTACACTGTAAAACTACGGCCTATTATGAAGGATTAAGTCTATAGAAGTTCCTGAAATATACATAAAACAAAACCAGGCTTTATCAATATGGTCCATTTCATGGTCTCAGATAACACTGAGCATGCTATCATTATTAGTTTTCTTATACAGGATTTGTATTTACAAGCTACTGTTATCATTTCAAAAATCTATTATAAGACAAAATACAATATTAATGATTATGTTTTTCATCTTCAAGCTGGCGTAAGTAAATTAAAGATCTCTATCCAAAAAAAAAAAAAAAAAAAAAAACCAAAAACGATTATTGACTTTAAGAAGGTGTATCATGAAAATAAAGATCATATACTTATAATTTTAACTTATTGTCTCCTCCTTTCCTCCTTTCCTTTCTTCCTCCTTCTTTTCCTTTATATCTACCTCCTTGTCTTTCTTCTATCTGTCATCTACCACTGACTGCAAAGTTTGCCTTGATTTGAACTCGTAATCCTAAAATCATTTTGAAATGTACTCACAAATAATCATACTCTAACACCCGGTTTTAGTGGAATTTAAAGTTTAGTGGTATTTTTGTACCGGTAGGTTTTTTTATAATATAAAATATAAAACACACTATTTTAATTCACTTCTGCATAGCTCAAATATATGTTATACACCATGACTACTTTATTTTCTGAGCAGTTATGGCTCTTTTTTCATCATTTGCATAATGCCTGCCTTTTCACTTAACTTGAGCTCAATAGCTGAGATCAACAATCAATTAATATTGATCACTTGCTGGCAAGGATTTTAAATTATTACTTTCCTGTTAAATTATTCAAAGTAAACATGGGGAGTCTGTGTTTCTATGCTTGGAGCACAGCAAATGTTCAATAAATTTTGTTGAATGCTCATCACTTTTCCCAGAATGTCTAACTGAAGTATTATGTCACAAGGGATTAGTAAAATACACTTCTAAGTGTATTTCTTAGGTCTTTTCCAGATAATGGAATATAGGATAGCAAGCAAGATAGGAAGACATGATCTGAATATGGAAAATATCATTCAATAGGCTGAGGCTTTAAAAAAAATTAATGGTTATTTTATTTACTTACATTTCTAATGTTATCCCCCTTCCCACTAACCCCTCTGTGAACCCCCTATTCCATCTCCCTACTTCTATGAGGTTGCTCCCTCACCCACACTCCCACTGCTGCCTTACCACCCTACCATTCCCCTATGCTTGGACATCAAACCTTCACAGGACCAAGGGTCTCCCCTTTTGTTGATGACAGATAAGGCCATCCTCTGCTATATATATAGCTGGAGAAAATAGGTCCCTCCATGTGTATTCTTTGGTTGGTGGTTTAGTTCCTGGGATCTCTGAGAAGTCTGGTTGGTTGATATTGTTATTCTTCCTTTAGGGTTGCAAACCCCTCCAGGTCCTTCAGTTTTTCCCTTAACTCCTCCATTAGGGTAGGGTGAGGCTTTTGTAAAACAAAAGTTGAAGCATGAGGAGGACAGGCTATCCTGAAAACTTGTAGGTTATTTGAGTAATACCTATTGCTGATGATTTCAGTTTCTATAACCCATATATATGAGCTCATAACTATGAGGTCACTCTGCAATGAGCTTTCATAGTGAAAGGGAAATGAGTATATATATATATATGTATATATATATATATATATACATATATATATATATTCAAGAAAATGTATCTAATTTTTAGAAAACTATGCATGGAGACTAAGCTGTTGATCTCAAGTCCAGGGATTGGGGTTTTAGAAAAATAATAAAGAATTTCAATATATTAGGGAAGCCATAAGTGCTGGAGAGAATGAGCTGAGAAATGAGGTTGGAGAAGAGCAGTTATGTTTCTCATAGTATTTTAGGAAAACACAAAAAATCTTCCAAAATTTTATGGGTTTATTGTGCTTTGCTACTTCTCTAGGTGGTAGGAACTCTGGGAAGGAAAAACACACTATTTCACTAAATGAGATAGATAAGTACTTGCCCATCTTATTACCATAACTTAAGGTAAGTCCACTTTCCTATGGGATGATTTCACCCTTCTGAGGCCTGTTCACTCTTAATGGAGAATAGCACACTCCTGTCTAGAGACAGATTCTATTCTTTAGTATAGTATCACTCCTTCCGAAGTAACTCTTAGATAACTTAGATGATCTGAACTCGGGGAACAAAATTCATCTGTTTTTAATGAAAATCTGGTGATTCACTTCCAAAATTGTACCAGAAGAGATCAATGTCTACTCTACAGTTCTATTTCCCACTTTCACATATAGCACTTAGACAGGAGTACTCCTTTACAAAGAGATATGAAACCATAAGTCCTGGCTGGAGATCACTCTATAAAACTTTTGGGGTCCCTTCCTTGAGTTGCTTGTCTATTTTCAAACTTCTCTTCTCATCATTCTACCCCATCCCAAAAGGGAAAGCCTATATCCATTAGGGAATTGAGTCCATGACTCTACTGGTTTTCTTGAACTAAATGTGGGTGATGAGTGTCATAGTATGGATACCTCTCCATTGAGCCTTTCTAAAAGGCCCCCAAAATGTATTAGTGCTTACATTTGTATAATCACCAGATGCAGAAAAAGGATGTGTTTGATATGCTATCTAATTCAACATGGTCATCTTTAAAGACATATACATTATATCATAACTAAATGAATTCAGCAAGTTGTATTCATACATAAATATGTATTTATGTAAAACTAATAAATAATAAAGTTATGAATTTGAGAGGGAGTAGTCAGTAGCATGGGTGGAGTTGGAAGTGGTATGTAGAAATGATTTGACTACAGAATATATATAGGAAATTCTCAGAAAAGTTAAAAAAAAATAATCATTAAGAACAGTTGTAACAACCAAGATTTTATTTCTATTGATTTATTTGCTCTGCCAAATAAAACCCAAGTGATCTCAATGATTCCAATCTAAACAATTCATCTCAAAGACATCATTTGGATTTAAGTTGTGGTGCATGTATGACCAAAAAAAGAAAAAGCTGATCTGAGTAGCTCTGTGTACATTCTGTACTAGCTCTGGTTTTCATAGATTTCTATGCCTACATGGGGAACAGCTTTGGAGACTTTCTCTTCTCCATCTTCCCATTTGAGAAAAGAGGTTATGTCAAGTCATAACATACAGTCACTTTGCTTTTGTAACATCTTGTAACATGAATCATCTTATCCTTTTTCAGGAATGTAGATCAATACTCAACAATGCCTCCATCACAGAAGCCTCAGTGGAAGCACTAATAGCTACTATATAGCCAAAGGAAATCAGAAGCTTAGAGAATCTCCCAGAGACAGTCTAAAAGAATCAAGTGATACAAGATGGAACTCATGTATGTTAACAACCTGTGTAGGGAAATTTAAGCCATATTCAATTTAGAAATAGGAAGGAACTTCAAGAATCACTAATTCTTTCTAACATTGAAAAGAGTATTTTCATTCACCCAACTCCAAGTTTAAGCATGTGATGGAATAGCTTCAAAGATATTCTTGTGAGCATGTGGTCAGTTTTTTTTTAAGTATCTTTAAGAGTTCTTCCTGAGTGTTTATTTTTCTTACCTCCTTTTCCTTACTACTCTGTTTTATTTCTGATTAATTCCTAGAAGAAATAATCCACAGATATGCACTGTCTTGTATCATATCAAGAACCCCACTCAAAAACCCTATTCAACACACTGAAAATACCATTTATCCTCCTCACATGCCAATAGCAGAGAGAGCTCCAGTTATTCAAAGTATACATAAGCATATTTATGCTCTTTTTATTTCTAAAATAATACTCACATTTTTAAAGGGTGAGTATGAAACACTCATGAAACAATTCTTCAATTGTTTTTCAAATGTACGCGAAGCAACTTCATTATTTAGGAATGATATAATACTTATAAGCTTTGCCAAACAATATGAAGATACATATTACATAAGGTTTGGCTTATAGGTTTGTTAAAGATTAAGGCATAGTAGGTAAAAAAAGATGGGCAATAGCTTGCTTAAACATAATGACATGGTAAACTAAACAACATTTTAATAAGCTTCATATATAAGAATACTAAAAGTACTTTCATCATGAAATATTTAAGACACATTTGAGGAAAATGAGGAAAATGAAGCTGAGAGAAAAATAACAAATAACATACATATATTTGAAAAAGTTTTATACTATACTTTTTGTGAGGAAATTGAGAAAGAAAACAATTACATCAAAGGTTTTAGAAAAGATATTTATAAATAATTTATATAACTTGTTTAAAATTTTATTAGCTTTTTTCTCCTACCTCATTCTTGAGATCCTTATTATTTTCTGTATACTTGATAAATTTTAATATTTTAAATAGAGAAATTTCCTGATAATGGATAGGGACACTTTATAGTCACTGTTGTTGACACTAATAATTATTTTATTTTTTCTTATTAAAACTTGAAAATATTTCTGAAATCATTTTAATAGAGATACACTGTAGTGCTTTGTCAAGTGTGCTATTTCATAAGCCTTCATTCAGATTGCCAAAGGAAAAACATGAACAAGTCTGTCCAATTGAATCAAAAAATGTAGAGCCACGTTGTAGGTGATGCATCTATTCATATACATATATATATGTGTGTGTGTGTATGTGTGTGTGTATGTTCATGTGGGTATAGAGATATGAGATCACAAGTGGGCATGAATGTGTACTCCACCACTATCTATGTTATTATTATTTTCTTAATTTTCAAGTTTTTCAGTATGTAAGAAGTCATTTTTGTTTATTATTGAGAATTTCACTAATGAGGACTGGATTTACATCTTTTGTAATACAATCTTTTGCCCTCCAACTCTTTTAACTCCTTTGTGTCTTACTCCTTCTTAAATTTACATGTTTAATGATTACTATTGTGTGTGTGTGTAACTTGTTGAGTCTGTTAGTATTGCTCTTATGTCTACATGATTAGACCTGACTGCTTGACATAGAGTAATTTCTCAGGAAACTCAACCCTGGAGAAAACTGACTTTTCCTCTCTCAGGAGCTATAATTGCTTTATAACTCTTCCTCTAGGATTAAAGCTTGTGAGATTTCATCTATTCACATTGACATGTTAACTGCTATTATTAGTGTGTAAATATCATTCAAATGAATATATTTTACTTTAGTTTTGAGATTACAATAATTTTTTTCAGGATTTATGGGTACAGCTTCATATGCATATATAAAAAATACATATTATTTGACTGCTGACTCTCAGTCCTCTGGCTGAGAGTTTTTCTTTTCCCTCTTTCACAGTATTTCCTGATCCTTAGGTGGAAAATTGTGTTGTAAATGTATCAGTTATTTTGGTATACCATGGCCAGTTGTTCTCTGCTATTTAATCAGTTGTGGTTTTCTGTAATATTCTCTGTGCACTGGAAAAGGAGGCTTATTTTGTGAGATGAGAAATACACTTATCTGTGAATATAAGGTTAAGTTTCTTAGAATGGTATAAAATTATCCTTGTAGCATTGGTAGGTTCTTGTCTAGGAATCATGATCTCACCAAACAGAAACACTTGGCTGAGTTTAAATATTAGGAGTAAATTTCCTTCTACAGAACAGGCCCTAGGTTCAATAAAGTGGCTGTTGGTTATTTTAACATATAAGGACCACCATTACAGTCTAGATGAAATCTTTCCATATGAGTAATTTTTACAGGACTTTAAAGGTGGGTAGGACTGTTGATTGCTCTTTTCATCTTTGGTAGCTTGGGTAAAACCTTCAGATACTTGCAAGAGAGAGTCATCAAGGATGGAGTTTTACAGGCTAGTTCTAGCAGCATTCCTCTAAGCTCTTGCGTCTGAAGTGGGTGGTGTCTTCAGCAAAAGGGTCTTACCTTGAAGGTCTGGGAGTCAACAAATGGCAAGCTCAATAGTCTATATTGCTTTAGGGGTGTTTTGGACTATCTTTTTTATTGGATATTGTATTTGTTTGCATTTCAGATGTTATCCATTTTCCTCATCACCCCCATAAGCCCTCTATCCCATCTCTACTCCTCCTTTTTGCTTTTATATTATTTTAATTACATGCAAGAATTAAGGTCAGTTCTAAATATTAGGCTAGAACAAAGAAATAATTTCAGGCAGGAATCTAAATTTTAGGCTAGAACAAAGAAGTAATTTCAAGCCGTAATCTACATCTTAGGCTAGAACAAAGAAGTAGGCTTCAGACATGAAAATGACTTTGGGCTAGGACAGGGAAGTTGGCTCAGATATTTTGGTCATCCTGATAAGTCTAGGACTACTTAAACATCTTGAATGGAAAGTTCTCATAATTGCTACTAGGGCTTTGTTACGATAGTCTATGGTTCTTGGGGCAAACATATCACTTTAAGTATTATAACTTTGTTTGAACTAAAATCAATCTATCTATCTATCTCTATATCTATGTATCTACCTATCATCTATCTATGCATCATCTATTTATCATCTATCTTTACAAATATATATTTATAAATTATACAAACGTTTATATCTTATATAATATATATATAATTTACAAATTATACATATATATATGTTTTCAGATACATATTTTTATATTACATAAATATATAATCTGTGATTTAAGTAAACATGAAATTATGCTTCCTTATGACTTTATCAAAAATTCCTCTCTCCATCCTCTGTTGCCACCCAATTCCTACTTTTTATTTATCCTTACATAACAATTCTTCCCTACCATCCTTACCTGCTCTTCTCAACTTTATACCTTTATTTTTAATAACTCACTAGCTACAGCTATTGATGCTCACATGAATATGGGTGGCGACATGCACTGAAGCATCTTACCACCAGACAAAATAGAAATTATCTTGCTTTGTAGAAATTTAAAATGACCAACAACTTTGAGCTGTTTGAGCCTGAGCTCATATATCTATCTATGCCAGAATTTTGAATGACTTGATCTTCAGCAGGATATCTTCTGCAGGTAGCAGGGATTAAAGTGATGGGCACTATTGTTTGGGTCCAGTCATCTAAATGCAGAATCTTGTGTTCAAGCAGAAAGGACTTAACCACTAAGCTAGCTCCTCCTATGCCTGAGATTAATTTTTAATATCCTACCTGAAAGTAAAGGGTCAAATATTCACAACTGCTGAGCCCAAAAAATAGTAGGTATACTTCTTTACTCTTAAATTCTCAACAAAATCAAATTAGAATTTTGAGTTGAGTCAATAATAAGAATCTACATTGGTTTTATTAGACAATAAGTCAAGTTATATGAACTTTTCATTTCTTGTGATTTAGAGCTGTCTTGCCAATTTTTGTTACTTGTTTACTTTTTATATACTGATCTCCAATTCATTCTGCAACTGTGATCTCAATTTATGGCTGTGTCTTTAATTTAGGCTTTGTCTTCTTAGCTGAATTCTTGGAGTTAATAGTGAATCTACATAGACTAAGCATTTTACATTATTTTTAGCATCTTCTACTCAGATTTACTTTCTTTCCAATTATAGAAATTTAGATACAACATATCCAAAACGTTTTAAAAAGTACTGATTAATATGCTTAATTCATGTTATATATATATTAAAATATATTATATAATATATATTAGTCCATAAATTACACATTTAAAAGATAAATTATATATTATATACATATATTCACATATTTCCTTAGGCAAAACTTTCTTATTTTACTTGAAAGTTTCATACCAAAGTTTTGCAATTTTTTAGCATCTTACTGCTAAGTCTTTGTGGAGAAGTGAATGGTGGTGTGTTTCTCTCTCTCTCTCTCTCTCTCTCCCCCCCCCCGCGCGCGCGTGTGTATGTGTTTGTGTGTGTGTGTGTGTGTGTGTGTGTGTATGTGTTTGTCTGTAGAGGCCACAGGATAACTTTAGCAATTGTTCCACAGGCACTTGTTAAGGAAGCTATAAAAGCTGAACACAATTCTATGGTTCCTACCCATCTTGACTTCCCTAGCTTTAAGACAATGAGTGTTCCCCACCATGTCCAGTAATTTTTTTAAATACTGGTTTACACTATCCATCTGCTATCCTTCTGCTTGCTTTTCACATTCTTGCCTCTTCACCAACACAGGCAGCTCCTTGGCCCTCTATTAAGACTGTTCATTCTCTTGTTACCTAAACACACACTCTCTCTAATTTTTTAAAATTTATTTTGTGCTTTTATACTTCTTTATTCTTGTTCTAGAGTTAATCTTGTTAAAAGAAACACTTGTTATTTTACTATAAATTTTCTTCCACTGATTTTAACCTCACACAATTCTGTAGTTACTGTATACATTGACATATTATATCAATGTATAGTATATGTATATAGGTATATCTAAATATACCTAAATTTGCCATGGATCTAAACCATTCTCTGAAAACAATTCCTAATAGAAATACCTTAAAGTGAGGCCTAAAGTTATTTTCAATTGGATTAAATTGTATCCTAGTTTTAAAATCTATCTTCTTTGTTTCTGTCTCTTCCTCTTGCTCTATCAGCTATCTATCTATCTATCTATCTATCTATCTATCTATCTATCTATCTATCTATCTCTTTTACCTTCCTGTCTTAACATATACATGCATACTGCATCACAAACATATAAACTCCTCTCTTCCTTATGACCTACTATTTGCTTTTGCTGCAGTATAGACTAACTCTCAAGGTCTACAGTTCTAATGTTTAGAGCTCCTTTACACATTGTCTTTATATACCAGCCATATATTTTTAAGTGAAACAAAAAGCCATCTCAACTGTTTTGAAATATAGTCTAATACAACGGGACATATACAGTCCAACAGTTGCAGAGTGGTTGAGTAGTGGAAACAGTAAGAAATGAGAAGTTAATCCTTTTTAAAACTTTTACTTTATGGTATCTAAGATTAGCATTTTCCAGTACCACTAAATACTTACTTTTTATTTTTTAAGAAAAGGTTTCACTCTGTAGCCTAGGACTTTCAGTAATTGCATATAAAGATTGTAGAATCAGCTATATGTCCATAGGACCAATTTGTGTAAAATAAGGTACCTAATTTTAAAGATTGATTCTATTATTTATAATTATGGGTATTGTGTGCCTATGTGTAGGTATATAGTCATGTGTAGGTGTTTCAGTGAAAGCCAGAGGCATCAGAACCCCTGGAGGTAGAGTTAGGAGGCTATGAGTCAATCTATGTGGGTGCTAGGTATCATAGTCAGGTTTTGTGCAAAAACACTACTATTTTGACACCTGAGTGTCTCTCCAGCTCCAATGAGATATAGAATTCTATTTTCAACTAAATGATCCTATGTTCCTCTAGCACGCTAACATGATATTAATGTAAATGTTTGGTGTTAAGATATTTAATAACATATTCTATTTTAAATTTCTTCGGCTTTATTTTAGTAATTCTGTTCAAAATTTTGATTTACTTACTATACTTCATATTAATTGAATTTTGAAAGCTATTATCGTTTTCAGGAGCTTTTATTTCTTTCTTTGTTGTTAGGTACAACATATAAATGGATAAAAAGAGAGAACTAGAGATTTTCTTGGCTTCAAAAACAAAAACAAATATGTCTCAACATCTTTTCTCTGAAGGTATAAAACATGAGAGTGCTCAGACCAAGGTTGATACTGCAGGCCAGAGGCAGCAGGAGCTAGACAAGCACCACTTCTGTACCAGAGCCTAGACCTCAAAGCTTCTCTACCAGCAGCTGTTCAGGAGGGCCAGGATGTTGTAACAGGAAACTACCCAAACAGGAGTCCCCTCCAAAAGGGAGAAGGAATGAAAGTAAAGTTATTGAAGTTCTTTCTTCCTTTTCCAAACCAGTGTTCCTAGGCCTGATGCCTCTTAGTTGACATTTATCAAAAACCCATCCATCTTAGTTCCTAACTAGAGCCAGAAGGTGTCCAAAGTTTTCTGGGGAGGTGAAGGGGCTAGTGTGATACCAAACAGATCTTTATTTGAAATCATCATTGGTGCCAATTCTCGATGCTTATTTGTTTGCTAGCCTGTTCTTTCAGATGCATGACCAGGCCCAAGAATTTGATGACTTCTTGAATGCCTGAAACATATTTAACCTGCAGTGCCAGGGCAGATTCTACTTTATTCACAAAGATCTCCAAATCATACTCTGGCTGATCTATCATCTTAGAGAACACAAACCAGCCTGGTCCTTGCTGTATAATCTCTTTGAGCTCTTCCATGGCCCTCTCTTCCATCTTCCTGATTGGAGTCACGGCTTCATTAAAGTTGGACATCTGGGAAGACAGCTCCTCCTCTTTATTACCTGCCAGACAGGTCCCAGTAGAGCTGGCTTCCATCTCCTGTTTCCATCTGAACTGGTTGCTTTTCACTGGGCCTGCTGTGTGGGCTCAGCTTCTTGTCTCTATCTACATATCTCAGAGTGTTTAAAGTGTATTCACAGAAGCTTATGAAGACATAAATTACTTGCAATCTACTTTTAATAAGGGTTCGACCTCCCCTGTAGCACACCAATAAGCAGAGGTAGTGGAAGAGGAAAGATACGGGGGAAGTGGTCCTGTTCAGCAATAATTCTTTGGAGGTAAGCTCGATCTTCTTGGGCAGCAATTCACTCCAGCATCACAGTCCCATTGCAAACATCAAATATGATTCAGCAGTTGTAGACCAGTCTTCTAGGCAGGCAGATGCCAGGCACAACCTGGCAGCTACAGTCCAGTCCTTTCAGCAAGCATATATGAGGCAACTGTAGAATCCTGAAGAAACCACCAGGTTTGCCAACCTGCCCGAGGCAAGGCTCGGCAGTGGCAAACAGGTCCTTGGTGAGATTTTCTCCATGGCAGCATAACTACAAGTTGAGCTGAACGACGCTATGTAAGGTAAACCAATATATGTGTGTCTTTAGCGAAGAATAGCAAGGTGGAGCAAACCAAACCAAGACTCAGAGCTCATCTTCCCCTGTCTGTGGGGTCATACTTACACTTTTTCATTAATCATCCTTTCATGAGACTGCTATATCGAAACATTCTTTCACATGTATCTGCTTCAGGAAAACAGTCTTTCCTGTGTTTGCTTTAGCAAGACATCCTTTCACCTGTGTGCTGCATAATTTGGCATAGTTAACTTTCCAAAGAACTAGAAGTTTCCACTTCAAGCTTATGCCTGGTGAGATCATGGTGATCATGCACGTCCTTCAGTTCTCCCCAATGAATGAGTCTCTCAGCACCCATGTCAGCTTGCTCTCACTGAATGAGGTATGAGCCTTGCTCTGTCCCAGCACCCTGATGCATGCCTTCAGAGCCAGGAGAGACTTGATAATTTCTGCAACCTCCATGGTAGTCTGTCGGTCAGTACAAGAAGTATCTGCTCCTCTTTCGTTCGCTGCCATAACCACCAAAGAGAATTTGCCATGTAACCTTCCTTCAGCTCAAGAAGAATCTGGAAGCAGGCATGGGAGGGGAAGGAACTAGAGTTGGCAAATGTTTGTCCAGAAGTCCTGCAGGTGCTGCCCATGCTGTTTATGTTGATGACATCAGACTTCATCAAAACAGTTAAGCAGGTGCTCCTGCAGTGCCACAACCTATACCTGCTTCTTGCTGCCTTGTAGCACATGTAAGTTGGCCTTTTTATTGAGCAGATCAAACACCTTCCCACTGTAGATCTCGAACAATGTCATATAAACTTCCAAGTTTAAGTTCCAGTATCGAGACTGATTCTTCAGAAAGAAGATGTCCCAGGAAGCCATTGCATAGATCCCTTTAAATGCATTCTGAATTTATTAGACAGGTTTCCACCCACTGTGTCTTCCCACTACCTGTCTGTCCATAGGCAAAGCATGTTGGTATTCCCCTTTCAAAAATCATCTGTATCAGTGGCCTGTGGCCTTGCTGTGAACCTGTAGATGATTCATTGGAAGCTGATTTATCAAAGGCAAAGCAGAAATTCTGGGTCTCGAGGTACTTCCTTAAGTCCACTTTTAATGAGTTCATGCACCAGAAGCAGACACTTGCTGGGAACAGAAATCACATCAATTTCTTCCTTAGTCAGTTCTTGTTTATTCAGTGGGCACATCCTAACACAGACACAGATCTTCAATAGGGTCAGTCACAATAAGTGGCTTACATTCCATACTAATTTGAAATTATTTAATCATCTGGGCAAATTTCCAATTTGGAAAGCTGCTGTTATATTCCTGAGCTTGCTTAATTCTTATCTCAGAGTTCTGGGCCCTCTTCTTGCTTGTTCTTCATTTTCTATACCTCCTTCACAATACATGATTTCCTCTGCACTGAATTCACAGAGTTTAAAGAATAGGTGCTTCGGGTGGAGTGTTCTTGCTTTTCTGCCTCCTCGCTGACAGCACATGTCAGTTGAGTGGTTGTTTCCAAGCTTATTGCATTTGCATTACACATTGCTGTTTTTGAGTTCATGGAGTCACTTCAATCCCGATTGTTTCCTGGTGTCTCCATCAACATTCAACGCAGCAGTGGCTTAATTCCCAGTGCCAGTATAAGCACAGTGAACTTAGAGAAATCCTTCATTCCACTGGAATGGACTGACAGAGGTACTACAAACAGTAAAGATATTGATGACATGGCTAGAATAAACCCAGAGCATCTCTCCTTACAACCGAAGGACAGTCTGCCACTGCCGGAAAACATAACTAACCCAAAGCAAAGATGGAAATCAATCATCTCCAAAATTCCAGCTCCAAAAGAAGAAGGTTGAAGCTGTTACACTCACATCTCCTCTGTCTCAGAGGTTCGAATCCCTCCTCAAGAGAATGAAGTGGAGGAGGAACTGCCTGTGCCTTCAAACTCTTACATAAACAGTTTCCCATTCCCACATGTCTACGGGCCAACTTAGGCCCTGATGCTCCACAGTGACAGAATTACCATTGTTGATGGTCAGGAACTAACTTGTAAAATGAAAAAAAAAACTGCATTTCTGTTATTATATATTCAAATAGATACATTTGAACAAATATTTTTATATTGTGAAATCATTACACTATTACTTTTAATTTTAATAATTTTGTTCATTGGATGAGTAAAATTTAACATCCTGTTCATAACCAAACTGGAAAAAGAAAAATAATGAAGGAAAGAAAAACACTATAAAAAGAAACAAAACATAGATATTTTCTCAGATCATGACTTTTTATAAAATTAATTTTTAACTTTTCAAATTGCAATTAAAATATAATTATATTACTCTCTCTTCCTTTTCTTACTCCAGTTTATATTCCCTTTCCTCCTGCAAATTTCTAAATTTTCATCACTATTTACTATATGTGTGTGTGTGTGTGTGTGTGTGTGTGTATACTTGCTGAGTTCATTTAGAGTTGAGTATAAAAGATATGAGAGTCAATCACGTTGAGTTGAATAGACAATCAGAGGCCTCACTCTTGGGAAAAGTCTAATTCTCCTTTTCTCAACACCCATTAATTGCCTATCATTTTTTGTCTAAGGGTGAGAACCCTGGGATTTTCCTACTTTTATGTTAGCATGACTACTGGTATTCCTATTTCTCAGATCTTGTTTAGACAATCACACACCACTGTAGTATCAAAGGCTTAGCCTTTTTCCTCAGTCAAAGCTGGTAGTTCTAGGCAATCCAGACTCACATCAGACTTCCTGTTCTTCTGTCTTTTGTAATATTTCTATCCCCTGTTCTGTAATGTTCCCTGGCCTTTAGGTGGAAGAGTTGTCTTGTAGTTGTATTTGTTTGGGCCTGAATCGCTACAATTAGGTTCTGCATTATAAGCAGTTAAGTATTCTGCAATGAAAGAGAAAAGAGGAGAGCTGAGAAGAGAAGCGTCTTAATGAGAGGTGAGGGCTATATTTATCTCAGGGTATAAGCATATTTTACAGTACTATTAGGAATTATAGTAAAGTTGCCATAATAGGTTGTCTTCTAAGATGTGTGACCTCACTAGCCTCAGATTGTTGGGTAGGATTCTAGAACCTACAAGCAAGGCTTCTTCCTTGTGGAGTGGGCATTTAGTACAATTAGACAGCTGTTGGTTACTACCAAGATATAGGCTCACTTTTGGATCTTGGACGATATCTTGTCATGTTGATTATTCTGTTGTTCATATATGTCACTGGTAGGTAGGACTGTTAATTTCTTCCCTTTCTTTTCTTTTGCAGACTTCCTTCAGTTGTTGCCAAAGCTAAACTAATGAAAAGATAATGGCAAGACAGAGCCAATCTGAATCTTTCAAGTCCTGTGTCCAAACCAGGGAATACTTTTACTAGTAAATACTTTTTCCTCTGAGAGGCAACTAGGGACAGAAGAAATAATCTATATTCTTTTGAGAGCCCCTTGGACTGCTCTGTTTGACAACTTGAATTGAGGTTCCTCATGCCTGGGAGACAAGTTTTTGTTAGCTTAGGACATTTTAGAGTAATTTGTTAGTTTGACGTGGAAATCCAGCTTCTGGTGGTTTTATTTGGATGTTTTCCAAAAATGGATCATAATGGCTCTTAATTTCTCTGTGCCAAGCACCCAACTCATACTTACTGATTTTGTGTTGTTTATGAACTTTCTAACAAATTGTTAGAGATCCCTCTACCCAAGACCTTAACCAAAACCAGTGTCAGCCTTAGATGCTTTATAAAATATTATTTAGTTCAATTCTTAAGTCTATTCTTAAACATCTTTGGCATTTTCTCTTCCTCAGATATCTTTCCAAGAATCTCATGAACAATAATTAACAATGACTAGCATGTGGATGCTGGGAACTGAATCCAAGTGCTGTGCAAGAACAATAAGTACTCTTAACCACCGAGGCACTTCTCTGTCCATCTCTTTGGAGAACAAACTACTCTTTATATTAAGTACAATCCAGAAACTGTACATTGGTTAATGTGCATATTTGCAGAAGTGTGAGTTAATTATTTCCCATTTAGATGTATTGTCAAAAGTAAGGTTCTTGGGATTTCCAGTAGAATTCCATTATCCTGTATCATTTTACTCTTTTCCATAGGGAGAATACCATTTTATAATTCTATGCTTTGGCTGGATTATTTTAGTCTATGGAACAGATGGCTTTCAAGTTACTGAGGTTGCTCTTGAGAAATGTCTTATGAAGTACAAACTTAGGCAATAAAATCTTTACACAATTTCTTTCATTTTTTAAATATGAATTTCATAGATTGAGTTCATGAGACCACAGTGTTCATGTCTATGAATTCATAGAGTTAAAACAAGAGAAGTTCAACTTGTATGTATTTTTTAAATTAATAAAGCATCGTTAAAAATCTGAAAAGTCTCTAAGTAGACTAATGACACATTAGTAAACAAAACCAAAACATTAAAATGAATTTAAATTAGTTCAGAGAAGCAGAAGAAAATAATTTTAATTCTCATCAACTCATGCACTTTTTCTTAGTTTCTTCAAATGCAAATTGCCTTATACTTTTAGAATGAGTTTATTATTTTCTCATCTGGGTGCTAAATCGTCTTCTTATTAATTTCTTTTAAGTCGCTATTGTTTGTAACATTCAAATGCTTTAAAACTGCAAATATCCCAGATTCAAATAATGACCTTTTTTGCCTGAGTGTTCGAATCAGTCTGAAGATCTGAATTGATTATAGACTCATGCTCTTGGAGTCTACCTGTGGAGAGTTACAAAAGAGAGATTGACAATCTTCTCATTCCTTCACCAGACCCAAGGAATGGGTCTCTGTGAATGAGTCTCTCTCATTAAAGAAGCTTCTCTTCTCAGCTCTCCTCTTTTCTCTTTCATTGCAGAATACATTTCTGTGCTCAGTCCCAGCTGGCCTAACCTTCCTCTGCGAGTTTTGCATTTCCAGCCCAGGTATTTTTCATACCAATGTCCCTGTATAAAACTCGGTGTCAGGGTATCCAGGATCCTCTGCTAACAGTTCCTTTGTTGTAAACAAAATGGAGACAACATAAAGACGTTTCTCTATGCTGACTAAGCATTCCAGAGTTCACTGTCCTCTCAAATGGGAAAGAATTCCTTCATGTGTGAGTGTGTGTATGTGTGTATGTGTTCATAGGTTTAAAAATACATGAGTGTGTGTGCAAGTGTGCATGTGTGTTTGTATGCCTCACTATGATGGCAATAGGTTAATATTGGATGTTATTCTTTAGAAAAACTACACTTTATCTTTCACAAGCCAGCATCCCCATCTTGGCCTGCTACTCACCAATTAAGTTATGCTGGCCAGAGGCAAGCCCCATGATTAGCCCTGTATCTACCTCTCCATTGCTAGGATAAAAAGTACACACCACTGTGACTAGATTTTTTTTGTAGGTTATGAAGACCAAACCTGCCCAACAAGCACTTTTCCAAAGGAATCATCTACTCAGCCAATCCATTCTATTTCTTTGTTTGTCTACTCTTGACATGTGACAGCCCAGATTTCTTCTCCAGGCGAGAGGAGGCCCTGATCTACATCTATCTACTGGTCATTATGACACATTGAAGACTTCTTCATGAATATATGTACTTTAAGGCTTGGGGATTTTCCCATTTCCTCCATTTTTTATTGCATTTCTACTTTTAAAGATCTATCTCCAAGTTTACAGTTTCAGGTGGAATTGATTGCCTCCTCCTCTGTTTTATCTACATCTTGATAGGTAATTGAAAAGTAATAACGTAGTAAAATAGTTTCAACTACATAATTATAGAAGCTAGCTTGGAATGTACAGCACATATGGAAATGAAAAGGAAAATAATCTTCAGTTATCTACCCATAATGATATAACCGTCTTAATTATTTGGATATGTATCTTCGAGTAATATTCTACATGACAACTATGAAACAAGTATTTAGAGTGTAATTGCATTGTTTTATTGTTGCTTCCTTCACAGCATGTATTAAACATAGCTTAGTATGAATATGAACTTTCAAAGAGTTGCTAATAATACTTTATAGTGAGCTCATATAACTTCGTCCTAAGACTATATCTGGCTTGATTATAAAAATTCTGAGAGAATTGCTTCTTAATTTAGTATTAAATACTGCTATAATTGGATCATGAATGTTCCCCAAAGACTGAGATTTTAAAAACTTGATCCCAGAAAAGTTTTATTGGAAGCTATGGATACTTTAAAAAGTGGGACCTATTAGGGCTTCTTCAGGTCATCGGACTACGCCTTTGAAAGGACTATGATCCTGGTGGCTCTGTTTGTTCCAACATATGATCCTTTTATGATCTACTGTTTCATCACAGGCATACAATATTGAACCAACTAATCATAGAATAAAACTTGAAAAAGCACCATCCAAAATGTGTTTCTCCCTTAAGGTCTTTGTGTAAGGTATTTTTACAATAGTGAACGAACTAACACAACTACTCATTTATCATCTTGTTCATCCTTATCCCCCAGTGGTGATTTCCAATGTAAGTGCTCATGGGTAGCTTAGAAATAAGAGTTGTTTTATTTCTGAAATCATGCTTTTCAGCCTTTGCTTTGGCTAGTACAGAGCTGAATGGAGGAATGGATATTAAGAAATAAGAAATCTGCCTCACACATCCTAAAACTCCAAAGAATGAAGAAAAACACTTCATAGTGAAAACTAAAGTTCAAAGATTTTGGAAATTAAAAAAAAATAAACAAAAAACCCCACACTTTTATTGTTGCTGGAGAACTAGAAAAGAAATAGGAAATATTATTTTAGAGTTTCCTAGAAATATCTCCCTATTTATCTCACTATTTGGAGTACAGCATTTCCTGGACTCTGGCCTTTTTTAGTACATTAAGATATTATATAACTTAGTGAGTATAACTGTTTTTAAGCCTGTGAGAGTCATTTACTCTGTTGATTGATGGTCATGAGAAAATAAAGAAGTGGGCTTACGTTACAGGAGAGAAACACTTTAGTCATTCCCTTTCTTTCTTTTTCCCTTGAAAAATTCTATTTGAATAACAATGACATACATTTTGCTCTAAAAGTATCTATATCGTGACTATATTTTCACATCTATGGGAGAATATGTGGGCAGTCCTACCTATAAGCCTAAGGACTAGCTACTTGAATGATTTCTAATAACTCCATAATCCATTGTCAAATTGTTCCTTTTATTTACTTAGACTCCCTTTCAAAATAGGATACACACACAAAAAAAGAAACTAGACTGTGGAGGGGATACGTGGCCTAGTCTGGGGTGTGGCTGATAAAACCAGTGACAAAACATTAAAAAAAATTGAATTTCCTTTCCTGAGTGGTTATCGATTAGACAGTTTGTTCATTAAGGGTGGAGCCACATGTCCACTTCTCCCTCTCAGTACTAGGACCATGTCTGCCTAGAAACTATGCAGGGCTTGTATGAGTTATCATAGTCTCCGTGAGTTCCGTCTTGTGTCTGGTAGATACTCTTTCGTTGGTCCCATCTATCTTTTCTGCCTCTTAAGTTTCTCCATCTCTTCCCCGAAGCTCCCTGAATCCTGAGGGAAGGAGTTTGATGAAGACAACCCATTTAGAACAGAGTGCTCCAAAGGCTCTCCCTGTCTGCGCATTGTCCATTTGTTGATCTCTGTGTTAGTTACCGTGTACTACAAGAAGAAACTTCTCTGTTGGGGGTTAAGTGCGACACTGATTTATGAGTACAGCAGAGTGTCATCAATAAAACATGACAGCACATGCTAGTGAGAATGTGAGGAAAACAGAACATTTATTCATTGCTGGTGGGGATTAAAACTGGTGATCCTAATTAGGGTTTTATTGTTGTGACATCATATATGAAGGCAAGTAAAAATAAATAAATGAATAAATAAATAATTAAATAAGTAAATAAATAAATAAATAAGGTGTTATTACACGGTTACAGAAAGGCAGAGCAAACAAGAAGAAATGCAAATCTACTGAAGTACACGTTGTTAAAAACTGTGCCATAGATTTACCTGATGTCTTGTATGCTAATTTTCAGATAATAAAATATTAAAAATGAATTAAAATCTCCCCAGGTAGGTTTCTAAAAGAACTTTGTTAAGATACCCAATTAGTGAAATATTATATGAAAATATCAACAATGTTTTATTTTTATTTTTCTGAAACTGGATGAAATGCTCTGCTTCTCCATTCAAGTCATTGTTGTAGCAGTTGGGAAGCACTATGGAAATGTTAGGAAAACTAATTAAGAATGTGCCTGTGAATTGTTTCTAGTAGGAAAGTAGTCTTTACTCTTGCTGCCTTAAATATGAGATTTTTTTTTTCAGTTCAATACATAGCCTTGCCTGCCCAGTCTCCCCATTATGGCTTAACAATAAATGCTCCCATATAAACACAGAATTTTCACAAATGCCTTCATAAAAATGAAAAAAAAAGAAAGAAAAAAAAACAATTTTAACTAATCTCACCAAAATTTTAAAGAACAGAGATGTGAGAATTCAAAGTAGGTGATGAAACTGAAATGTACTTGTTTCGTCTCTGTGTAACATTAAGAAACTCTGGAGTTGGATCAACCCTTTCCATTCTATAAGTCAGAAAGCTTTCTAGGTACTTAGTTTTAAACCAAATAAAACTTAATATCAATGAAAGAAAAATGAAAAAGAAAAATAAAGATATGTAAAAACTAATTTTTGTATACAGTAAACATATTATTGAAATTAACTGAAAAGAAAGAATAATATCAATATCTTATTGATTATGTGGTGGTTTGAATGAAAATTAAAAATAGGCTACAGGGAGTGATGCTATTGGGAGGTGTGGCCATGTTGAAGTAGGTGTGGCTTTCTTGAAGGAAGTCTGTCACTCTGGGTGGCTTTTAGGAGTTCAGAAACCCAAGCCAGGCACAGTGGCTCTCTTTTCTACTGTGTGTTAATTTTAATGTAAAAAATCTCAGCTCCTTCTCCAGCACCATGTCTGACTGACTGCCTGCCACTATGTTTCCTTGCCATGATGGTAATGGACTAAATCTCTGAATTGTAAGCCAGACCAATTGCATGTTTTTCTTTACAAGTGTTGCTGTTCACAGCAAAAAAATAAAATGCTAAGACACTAAAATATTAATTATAGCAAGAGAATTCTCATCATTTTTTAACTTTGATCTACATGTGTAAAGTGCCTCATACCACACTCCATCAATAACATAGAGTATACTGAAGGAGAATAGGTCTCAGTGCAAATGTATGAGGTGCATATTTTCTTACTAAGAGCACAGAATGGGTTTGAAAGAAGGCTATAGATTTATTTTGAGCTCCAAGTCTCCTCTTCTGTCTCACCACTTTAATTTGTTTTGACTAGCGTCTTTTCCATCATCTCTGGTGCCATTGTTTCTTAAAGAAGGTTAGTGTAATAAATATGGATCTCCTATTCCAATGTGAAAAATTTAGCCTGAATCTAACTTAAGTATTTTCTTTTTATACATTTTTTCCCAAATGAGTTCAACTCCCTATTATTGGCTATTATTTTTAAAGAGTAGAAAAGAATGTGTAACTCACGAAATTGTTGAAAATTTTCAAAGTCTGTACCACAATGCTACTATCCATTTCCTGAAGGATCCTGGCCCCATTCTTCTGCATAAGTGCCATTCCTCTCCCCTGCCAAATCTCTGCCATTTTATCAACCCAGTCACCTGGGATGCCTTCTATCCTCCATTTTCAGGTCCTTTTAATTTCATGCCTGAGCTATTTCAATAGTCTCTTGTCTCTGATCTACAGCTTATTTCCCCTCCCATCCTTTTTGTTCACTGTTGCCAGACTAATCTTTCTAAAGTATCATTTTGAAACTGCCATTTCCTTGCTTCAAAATATTTAAAAAATTTCAAATAGATACAAAAAGAATTCCAAGCTGTTTGTCGACAGCAAGCTGTGCAGGCTCCATCATATGAACCAGGTAACATTTATTACTTACAGTCTAGGATTCAAGCATTTTGTACACATTTCTTATAATCCTCAGAGCAATGAAGCAAGGCAAGAGTTGTTATTCCTTTTTACAAACAGGAAATGGTGGATCAGGCAGGGTTTAGAAACAGCAGAAATACATCAGCTAGCAATAAGAGCAGATATGAGCCTCTGCTTTTGTTTCCTTGTAAGGGATTAGTCCTTCCTCAAATATCAACTTCAAAACAAGTGTATACTTAATCTGAACAGTTTACATTTCTATATTTCACTTGTCTCCAGGATAATATCTACCATTAGGCTACACATCCCTTTCAGGGAAGGGGGCTAGTCTCTTTCCTTCTTTGCATCACTTAGTCCATATCAAAAAATAGAAAGTATATTCAGTACATATTGACTGAACTACTCAATTAAAGAGATAAAGAAGGAATGAATGATATCTAAAGTTGTGCTTGAGATTCAAAACAATTTGAATGCTATGTTTTTAAGATGGTGAAGGTGTTAAGTGTGTGAGAATGGTGTGAGGTATGTTGGAAATCAGCTGACAGACTGAGTATGAAAACATGTAAAATATGCATTTTTAAAGTTGCATGATGAATTTTGCCTATCTTCCAGTTGTAATTTTTGATTAATTGTTGGATTCATGAGTGTTCAATTCTTAGTACACTTTTATGAACTAATGAATCTTCTTCCTATGGATCTGTTCTAATAGTAGACTTGTTTTTAAAAGAAACTTTGCCATCCATCTTAGGAAGCAAATATCATTTTATTGTCTACTTGAGATATTCACAGTGTAACCTTTAACAAAATAATATACAAGGTTGTTTTTTCTAATTTTCAATGTGTGTTGTATTTCTCTTGCAGTGGTTAAGAAATAAATAGAGGGCATTAACTTTTACATCTTGATATTTCAAATATAAAGAGCAATTTAATAACAAAATGTTTACAAGTTCAACTATAAAATTTAATAAATACAGTGACTCTGAAATTGGAAAAGAATAGATAGACCCAAAGGAAGTTTCCCATTTAACTGGTAATAAAATATAAATATGCTCAGGGCTTTATAACATGCAATAAAAACTCTTCTCACACAAGCAAGCCCACACACATGAATTCCTGAGTTGAGCAGCATCATCGCTGGTCCCTAGATAGCTAAGTCTCCTTGCAGAAAGAATTAGCAATAAACCTCTCATAATTCCTTGCCTCTTTGCAACAAATGGTTGGTTAGTAGTATAAGTGAACAAATCTACTCTTGGAAACCAATTATTAATACTTAAACAAAGGAAGTTTTGTTACTAACTATAAAAGCAGTTTTTTACCTTAGTTGATATATTGGATAATAAGTGAAAGTTATATTCATACAAAAATAAAATAATGAGAAAAATAACAGAAGTAAAAGTTACATATTTGGTACAATTGGTACTTGAAAATTAAATTTCAATTAATGATGCTTAGATTCTTAGAATCTTAAGTCATAAAGAGTTAACAATAAGAAAAAAGTACCATGAAACAACAATAGATATTTATAATGATTGTAAAAACAATCTTATTTATTTTATTAGGCAATTTTCCATTCCCTTCCTTAGTGGCAGTGCCTGTCTGCCTTGCTATATAATTGGTTTCGGCTGCTAGCCATCTGACAAAGTCAATTATTTCTTGTCTGCCATGCGGTCCTAGGAGAGATCTCAATATCTACCAAATTTAGTTTGAAGCAGCTCTGTTATGTAGTGAAAAGTGTAGCAAAATAAAATCATGATTCCTCTGCATACGAATGCAGTCATACACAGGAAATGTGATCAGTTTCTATCACGGTTATAGGTAATTTGTCCTTTCATTGAAAATAGTTCATTTTTTTCTCTCCAAGGTAATAAAATTTAAAAATATTTATAACTGCAAGCTGTCTAAACATGCTAAGTTATTTCTTTGTTACTTGAATAAAATTTATGTAGAGTAAGGGTGAATATAGCCCCATTTGATACCTACTTAGGATATGATTGTGTGGAAAATGTTGGATATATATGTGTGTCCAATGAAGAAAATTTTGAAGGTATTCAATTATAGTTCCACATTTAAAAAACAGCTTGTTCTTGCCCCTCCTGTGTGTGAACTGAAGGCACTACTAGTTCTCCTTTGCTCCTTCCAGTCATTCCTTTGGGCTCACCTCTATTATCTTTCTGATTCTTCCACAGAATTATACTAGGGATACTATAGCCTCCATACATGGCTGAGATTCAATTAGTTTACTTGTGTCCTCCTTCTCCACCTCTACTTTGTTCTCCGTAGGGAGCCTCTATCCCAGCATGCCTTAGCCCCACATCCCACTTCATTTTCATTCCCTTAATATCTGTCCTATTTATGGCCAGACCCAAAGTACTACTAGATCTCTCTTTGCCTCCCTTTGTGCATCCACAATACAAGTCTTACTTACAGAGAACTCTGGAATTATCCACTTCTGCCTTCTGCTAAACTATCTTCCACAACACCTATCAGAGACTTCTTGATCTGAACCCAAAGTTCCAACCAAAATTTCAGATCTGGGAATAATCAGAGTATAAATGCTTAAATGCAGTGTGGACCCAATACTGAAAACTAACCATTATTCTTCTGAACACTCATGCAACCAAGGCAAGACCATACAGAAACAGCACAAGACCCAGAAACCATCATAACTTCAGATGTCTAGATCCTATCACAAAGACAAAGGATGAAAAGCAAAGACAATTTGACTCCTCAAGAAGCCAGCATCCCAATTGTAACATTATTTGCAAAAACAAACAAACAAACCCCAAACAAAAACAACAACAACAATATAAAGCCATTAGCTTAAGCATAAGACAAGAACCCCAATTAGCAACTATGAATATGTTTTCAGGACATTAAAGTTGATATAAATAAATGCCTCAGTGAAGACTGTAAAGCACAAATAGTTAAAAGAAATAATGCAAATAATTCAAGACATTAAAGTAGAACTTAACAAGTAAGTAGAAATGCTTAAAAAATAAGGATCAAACTAAATGCTTCTAAAAGAAAACAAAGAAAACCAAACAAAAAGGTTTGTTTTAAGAATTAAAGAAAAGATAACTCACAGAAAAAAATAAATCTAAAAAACAAAAATAAAACAAACAAACAGAAAAAAACATAAAATCTCAAGAAAGTCCAGAATATTCTGAAAAAAAAAAATAAACCTATAAATACCAGTATTCACAGGAGAAAAAGGGAAGAAACCCAAGTCAAAATACAGAAAATATTTATAACAAAATCATAAATGAAACAGTTCTAAATTTAAATTAAAGATGCTATCAAGGAGTAAAAGAGATTTAGAATCCAAGTAGACAGGACCAAAAAAAGGTATCTCAGAATGACACATCATAATAAAAAAAACACTAAATATACAGAACAAGGAAATCATTCTAAAAGCTACGCAGATAAAGAACAAGTCACATATAAAGTTAGGCCCATTAGAATAGTGCCCATATTTTCAGTCAAGACTCTGAAAGATTAAAAATTACTGGACTGTTTTTTTCATTGTTTTACAAGTTTTGAGGGACTACAGACACCAGCCCAGACTATTATACTCAACAAAATTATTGCAATCAAATAAGAAAGAAACACATTTGTGATTAAAATAGATTTAAGCAATTTATGTCTACCTATCCACAAAATTCAATTAGGGCTGCTTGCCTGGAACACAAGCAAGTAATTCATCTTCTAATGTAAAAAAAAAAAAAAATGACTGTCAATCTCTCATTAAACGTTTACAGCCAATGGATCATGAAAGAGGGGTGAACTCTTCCAAGTGCCTCATGAATCCATACTGGGTTGTTAATATGCTTGATATTATGCAAGTGAAAGACAGGTAACCATGTCTGCTGGAATTCCAGTCATGGGCTTTGCCTAGGTTTAAAATGCTAGGCATGGTCTCCAGTTTTAAGGCTAGCCTTTATGCATTCAAATAGTGTTGGTTACCCCGAAATATTCATATTAGTATTATATCAGTGTACATGTCATTCCTGGAAGGTCAGTATTAAAGCCTGCAAAGAGGCCATTCTAGTGAGATCTTTGATGACCTTTCTCTATGCCAGTGTCTTGTATTTGAAAAAAAAAAGATACCATGAATGCTATCCAGCAAGAAGAAAGCTCCTGTCTCTATTAAATGCTGAGAATGTGGACCATGCTCATGAAGGTGGAAGTCCTATAATCACTCTGTCCAGCACTCACAACCCCTGCCGTGTAGTGAGGAAAGTATTCATTAGGTCAGTAGACACACTCCTTACCCTTGTAGATCAGTGTGGACTATTTACAATCTTTGACAGACCGTGTACCACTTTCCACTTCTTCCTTTTGAGGGTTTCTAAATCCTATAGAGAATCCCCAAGTGTGATTACTCACAGATTCATGCCGGGAGAATCTAATTCAAAAGTATCAAATACAATGGATTATATTTTCAGTGGTGTATTCCTAACAAAGATGAAGTACTATTGAGCATAGCTTAAAAGGTAGAAGTTTATCTTCTACAAAATATAGAAACTGACTTTTATTGGATCAAGCTATTAGAATCAAAAGCATTGATAGGTGTTGAGTTTGGTATTTAATGAAAACCACTGGATGGGTTGACTATGTGACAGAGGCTCTGCTTAGCTCAGGCTAATATGCTCCTTGGCCTGAAGCCAAAAACTCCACAGCTGGAAGTGGCCAGAGGCCATGATTGCACCACAGCTAGAAAAAGCCAGCCAGAAACACTGGCCCTGGCACCCATGAGATGCCAGCACGGGAGATGGCTCTGTCTGCCAATCTGTCTGCTAGGCTGAGCCCAGACCATTCCACCATTCATGCACTAGCCTGCATAAATGAGACTCTAATGTTTAAAGATTATCCAAAAGCTTTATATATTTAGTTAAAGATTATCCAAAAGCTTTATATATTTAGTAATGCTCAGTCATCAAGATGCCCACATAAATATAAATGTTTCCCAGTTAACTAACCTAGATATAAGTTGTTATCCTTGACTGTCCTGGACCCAAGCATGATCCTCCGTGGCTCTACATCTCAGGCTCCCTAGCCCCTCCTCTTCTTACTCCTCCTCTTCCTCTCCTTACTCTTCTCACTTTAGCTCCTCCCAACTTGTGGGAAAATATGCTGCTACAGATAGGCAGTATGTATTCTTCAGAGAATTCTTTCATTTTTGTTACAGATGGCTACAGCTTGCTGTCTCCTTATAGTGTGTGTGTGTGTGTGTGTGTGTGTGTGTGTGTGTGTGTGTGTGTGTATGTGTGTGTGTGTGTGTGAGTTAATTCAATTTAATTTTAGTAGCGATGTCACAATAAAGTAAGGTCTACCCTAAAGAACTTAGTTAAAATTAGTTACCTCTTTAAAGGTCTTATATCTAAATACAGAATCAGTTTTAAGTAAGGACTACCACATGAATTTGAGGCGCTGGTAAACAGTTATATGATATGAAATCTTAACCACTATCTTCAATTTACTGGATAATTTATCTTGAAAAGCCTATTGTATTTCAAAATTTCATTTTCAAAAACAATTTTTCTATGAAGTATTGCCAACATAGTTTAGTTAAAGGAAGAAAACACCACCAGCTTCTTTGTATTAACAAATACACAATGCAAATAAGTCATTTAAAAATATAGAGACTGGCGGCCCCAGGCAGTTTAGAGTTCTGGTGGGATGGAGGATGGGGGCTGGGGACATCTCCTTGGAGACAGGGGATGGGGAAGACGTATGGGATATGGAAGAGTGGGAGAATGGATCCGGAGGACAATAAAATCTGGAGTATAAATAAATAAATGATTAAAAATATATAATTTTATTGGTTATTTTATTTAATTACATTTCAAATGTTAACCCGCTTGGGAAAGAATCTTTACCAGTCCTACATCTGATAGAGGGATAATATCCAATATATACAAAGAACTCAAGAAGTGAGAATCCAGAGATTCTCTGTACTCTATTAAAAATGGGGTACAGAGCTAAACAAAGAATTCTCGACTGAGAAATCTCAAATGGCTGAGAAGCACCTAAAAAAAACCTGTTTAATATCATGGAAATGCACATCAAAATGACTCTGAGATTCCACCTCATATCAATTAGAATGGGTAAGATTAAAATATAAAATTAACTTAGCCATTGTTTTTACTGGAGCCAGGTGTGGGAGGGCATAGCTGTGAACTTACCACTCTGGAAAACAAGGGAAAAGATCTCAAATTCAAGAGTGGCATAGGCTGTACACTGAGGCCCCAAACTGTTTTACTGTGAACACTAATTTAATAAACCAGTAGGAACTCTTCATAGTCAGGACATTTTCTGTTTAATTTTTAAATCAGAAAAAGAAGGATAATACGATGAAACTAACTGAACTAATTTTAAGATTCTTAAACAAAATGATTGAGGATAGATTTTTTTTTCTCATTCAGAAAGTTTTTATGAGGATTTATCCAGTGATTAAAGAAAATCCTAGGTCATTCAAATTCTGTTCATATTAAAACTTTTCTTTAAAATCTGATTTATATATTTTTAATAACATTCGATTGACTTTCATACTGAAACTGAATCAGCTTCTCAATATGCCCTGTAAAGCTGTAACATGTGCATTGTGAGAGTCTCACTCAGCATGTGTGGAAACATTTCCTGCCCCATAGAAAATATAGATGTCCTTCATTACATCTTCTCTGAAAAGCAGAAACCAATACCTGTTTTTATATTTAAAACCAAAGGGAAGAAAACCCAACCATCAGGGCAGATCATCAAAAAGCAAACCATGCCTCAAACTGGAAACCTAGCCTTATTCCCAGAGCTAGTGAGGTTATGGACCTTAGGAATGTAGTAGGACAAGTAGATACTATTGCCACTTTGATAGAAATATTCTATTTAAAATAAGCCCACGAATTAGTACTTGTGTTCTGTGAAATTATCTTCAGAACCGAAGCACAAATCAAGCCTTTAAAAAAAAAAAAAAAAGAGTGCCTTTGTTGATAACCTATCTGCCCTATAACTAATTTTGAAAAAAAAAGTTGTGGTAAGTAGAAAAATAAATTGGAAACTCATTTAAAAAATAGCTGGGATGGGGTCGGGGAGTCTGTAACTAAGGAGTAAGCAAAAATAAAATATAAATACTCATCTCTCATCATATACACATAATGGCTTGATGGAAACATTTATATAAACAATGTTTTTGTTCATATATTCTTATGTGAATAAGAATTCATAAATTCAAAAATAAGAATTTTTGTTCTTATATTCTTATGTGACTTGAATTCTAATGGCCTGCATAGGCTCATATATTTGAATGTTTATTCACCAGTGAGTGGAACAGTTTGAAAAATATTAGTTGGTGTTACCTTGTTGGAGAAAGTTTGGCCTTGTTGAATTAGGTGGGTCCTTGAAGGAAGAAGTGTGAAGTGTGTCCTTAGGGGTAGGCTGTGGAGTTTCAAATGCCAGCAGAACACCTACTCTCTTTCTCTCTCTCTCTCTCTCTCTCTCTCTCTCTCTCTCTCTTTTTTTTTTTTTTGCTTAGAGCCATCAGATCAGTATGCTGAGCTCTTAGCTACTGTGACAGAGAGCCACACTTGTCTACTCACTACCATGGTGATCATGGACTAACCCTCTAAAACTGTATGCTAGCTCTGAAAGAAATGTTTTCTGCTATTAGAGATATCTTGGTCACAGTGTTTTTCCACATAATAGAACTATAATTAAGACAGGTTACATACAGATCTCCTATACTTGTACATATATGCTTGAATGTACATAATTTCACAAATTTCAATATATAAGAGATTAGATAAAGATCAGAATATTTTGTTATAAGCTATAATGATATTCTTGAAGTCTTACAATGTTAAGTAAAGGTAGGCTTTTATTCATTATATGTATGTTTACACAAAAATGCATTACTATATATTATAATATTTCCGGCAGCAATTACATTATTTTAAAAGAGCTATAAGAAAATACTAAGGAAGAAAGAAAAATCAAGTTAAATATCAAGTTTGGTTAAAATTACAACTGATGGAAAAGAATGACAGATGAAAATTGTAATAAAAAGAGCAGTATAGAAATCAAAAGCAAATATGGTAAATATTGATCCAAGTGTTCCATTACATTAACAAAATATATAAGTAACTGAATTAAAAGGCATACTTGTAAAACTGGATAAAAAAAAATGGACATATGTGGGACCGTGAAAGGATAGCTTGGTTTCTGGTGGAACATTGGCTAGAGATGGCCCGAGACTCAACAGATTTCCCAAAAAGGATGGCATATATTTTGCCACTCTCCCAGACTCCAGGCTCCTGTCATGTGGCCAAAGACCTCCATTGATCCACACCTTTCAGCCACATAGAGCAATGCCCCTACAGTCCCTCCCAAAGAAAGGTTTGTGTCACCCAGCACAGGTAGAGGTGTATACAGGCTACAGACCCTCAAGAGATCTTCATATTAATGAGATACCTAAAGGCCAGAGGGCATAGCCAACTAAGCATTCCTTCCCAGACCTCCTTCTTACAAACAGTATTTAACCAAAGGCCCACTCTGGGGGTACAGGGGGTACAGCTTCATCCACTTTCTGCCATGACAATAAGCCTTTTAAAACCATGTACTTCCTTTTGTCTTTGGGGCCCTGCAGTAGGGAATCATGGAGAAGGCCTTTGACTACTGAGCCACTGCTTAATCTCCCACTAAAGGACTTCTCTACATTCCTGTCATGACCATGGAGGCTGCTAACTCAAGCAAGCTAGCTCACCCAGCCAAGCGAGTGCTGTAACCAAGAGTCTCCTACCCCATGGGGCACCTCTATAGCTTCTTCCTCTCACCCCTCTTGGCTGCAGGCTGGTCCAGCCCATATTCCTTTTCATCTCAGTTCTTAAGCGACTCCCAGCAGTGTCTGGGAGCCCAAGGACAGAGACCACCCAGTCTCCTGGTCAGCTGCTTCGGCTGCATGGAGTGAACTCAGTCAAATTCCCATGCTTCTGCCTCCCTGAGCCACGGCACACACGCAGAAACCACAACACAGCCCAACAGTACCCATGCCCATGCATGAGCTACATCCCTGCATACATATGCATATTTTTCTCAGATATTATTGCCTTTGTTTTTTTCAAATTGTATAAAGTTATAATGTGAGGTGTGGTAAGTTGATACATATAAACAAAATGCAATGATCAAATAAGAATTAATATCATTTTCTCTTCTTTAAACACATTTAAAATTTTTGATTTTCATAATTTTCAAATCTATAAAGTTCAGTATGATACTTCATTACATGCATCAACTCAGTAGTGATCAAATTAAGGTAACTAAAATTTCAACTTTCTTATCATACCTTGAATTTTGGGCTTATTTTTTCTTGTCATTCATAAAATATATGGCAAGTTATTTTAAAATATAATCATCTAAACGTGCTAAAGACACTGTAAACTCTATGTTTCATAATTATATTCAAATTTCTTTCACATCTCATGACTTTCTAAGATACAGTTATTAGTAGCTTACATTTGTATTAACTTCAATCTCTTAAAACTAATAACACAGAGGGAGAGCATATAGCTGTCAGTTTTATTTCAATTAACATAATATTCTTTAATTTTATTCATTTTGGTGTAATTGTTAGTTACAACATTTTGTTGAAAATATAGTTTGTATATACATGTATGTATGAATATTGATAAAATCTATATTAATTATATCTCTTCACTCTTGTGAATAAAGTTATAATAGCCCTAGGCATCAAAATGTCTATTTGATAAAATTTCATATTCCTTGACATCTATTCAGTACTGTGATAGGTCTGTCATATGTCTGATCCTCAAACCTCATACCCTTTTTCATAATTGTTATAATAATTTGTATTTCAAGTAAAGGTATTTAATTTCAGTTTTCCCTATATCTAGATCAAAATTTCCAATATTTATTTCTACTTTTTGTTAAAATTGTTTCAAATATATCTCATCATATCATATTTTTAACAGATATTTTTTGATAGCTAGTGATCTTAAAATTTCCTTCACTGTTTGAGTCTTCTCTTTATGATTCACTGGCAGTTAGTTTTTTATGTCATAGAGTGTTAATATTACTCACATAGTCTAAGCTTCAATCTTTTTAAGATAAATAATTTATAGGAACGTATTTTCTTTTCTTTTGCACAAGGTTTCAGCACTTTGTGTTTGTACTAAAGTCACTGAAGAAAAACAGATGATATAACCTTTTTTTTCTATACCACACCTATTTGTAGGAAATTAGCAGTTTCATACATTAAAGAAAAAAATATAAAATCAAAATGTATTGACATGTTTAGCTCTATCACTCATCTTTTAAAAGTTTAAATATTCTGTCAAAATGAACATGCTATCTTTCTTGATATGTTATTTATATAGGTTCCAAGAAAACTTCATACTGTATACTGTCTTGGAATGTCCTTAGAAAGTACTGTCAGATAGGTGACAGAGTAAAACCTGAGTTTTTTCAGCAATATAAATTATTCTAAACCATGTACACTATAACTATGTCTATTTTGGTGTCATTTCTATTTTTCATCAAATGGAGTTTTATGGATTTTATTGAAGAGGTCTTCAGATATCTTATAGATATAGAAATGTAAATTAGGTATATGAACACATTTAGATATATACTACTAACTGTAGTCAAAGGAAAGTAAGAATTGCTATATTAATTTCAGAAACAAAAAATCTATAGCAGTGAAAGTTGTAATATAAACAACATATAAAGACAGAACTCTCAGAATTACACCTGACTTCACAACAGAGACTCTAATTCAGAATATCTTGGACAGATGTCTTGCACACCCTAGTAAACTAAAAATGTTAACTCAGACTACTATACTCAAACTCAGTCTAGCAATTTGTTGTAACCTTGTGGCTCCTTCTGATTCTCTGGCTTCAACTACCTCTGCTGACCTGTATTGAACTGCATGACCTCACAAAGGAACTCACCTCCACTTAGTCTTCAACTTCCTCTGCCTCAACTGAACATAACTCCACTGTACTGCTTCCTGTGCTGACTGACTGAGCAGAACTGACCTAACTCTGAACTGCACCAAAATGAATTGATATGAACTCAAATGACTGAACTGTACTCCAATTGACCATCCTCACTGTTCGTGTTTGTTCCCATGAAAGTTGAGAATATGCTACATGTTTCATTCTGTTAGATCTTTCTCTGATTCATCACTTTGTCTGCCCCTCAATTAAATGTCACTTTCAAATATGGCTGTTTTCTTCCATAAGCTAAACTTACCTATATTCTTTGGAATTAAAAGTATGTACTAAAACTGTGTCTGTATTCCAATCCATGTTGCTGGATTAAAATGTCTGTACACAAATTGAGAGTTATTATAGCTCAGGAATTACTTTTGTAATTTTGATGAAGTATATCTGATTTCTGAAAATTAATGCTTAACTACTGTGTACTTTTAAAAAATGTTTCAGTGAATAGCTTTATGATATGTATTATATTTACACATAAAAAGTAAGAAAAATAGGGCAATCATTATATAAGCAAATGTCAGCATTTTGCTGCAATTTCTCTTTACTACAGCTGTTTTCATTTACAAATACTTACATAAAAAATAAGACAATGATAAAGATACAGCTAAAAAGCCTTCCCATATTAAACAAGTATGACAAAATTAATACAGACAATTGTGAAAGATGCCTGTCCATATCTTTGCATGTTTTTCCCTAAAACATAGTTGAGAAAAACATGATCTTAAAATTTACTATCAAATATAGAACTTGTCTCTTATCTTTCATAAAGTAAAATAAATCTTGTAAACAGATTAAAAAGGGAACTGACAAAATATTTTAGCTGAATTGTTGTTTCTATTGTCTTTTGAAATTTAACCTTTGTGATTAGTCACCAGGTACAATGATATTCTTTGAAAAAAATCAAACAACCATCATATAATAAGTATATACCTAAATATACAGGGTATATTTGCATATAAGTGGTCCTGTGCTACCTCTATATGTAGGTAACACTGACAATGTGATGTTACTGTCCCCAACGGGTGTAATGTGATAGGATTAGTTATAATGACACTGTAGAAGAAATTATCCAATGATGATAACGGCTATATGTGGTTAATATTTACCTAACAGACTTTTACTTTATTAAATGTGTATTTTATAATCCAATCGGGTGAACAGGGCAAGCCTTAATATTGTTACTTACAAAATATGTACTATGAAATAACAAATGTCCATAGTAGCAAGTTTACAATAGGAGCTCAAAAAACCAATACAGTACTCTTAACTGTTCATTACAATATGATCTTCAAGCCACGACACAGGGTCTACTACTTAAAATTTTAAAATCAAAATTTGTTTTTTAATAAGAAAATGTGGCTATAAATTAGTAATTCAACTGTAATTAAAATGGGGAATAAGTATATTTAATCCATAAATTATATTCAAAATTGTGCACTAAATAAAGCAATCAAATAATCTGAATTATATCAGTACTATGCCTTGTATTAAAACAAGCTGTTAGTGCTTGTTTTTTATGATATTTTAAACTTATTTTCAAAAATTTCATACATGTATGTTATACACCTTATCCTATTTATCTTCTAGTGTCCTACACCAAATTCCCAAATTTATATTCTCTCTATCTCTCTTTTTCAAATAATTCACTGAGTAGAGCTAGTGCTGGTATGGGGCCTTCCACTGAGGAATGGATAACCTACCACTGACCACGTCTGCCCCCCAAAAAGTAGCAATCTCCTTCCTAGCAGCCATCAGCTGCCAGTAACTCCTCATCTAAGACTGGAGGACTTTCAATCTCTCCTTCCTTATCCATGCTAGAAATTTAACTGGCTTGATTTTGTTCAAGCCTTGGATTGGTATCCACAGCCACTGAGTTCATGTGTATGATAATAATGCCAATATCTCAAGGACAACTCCCAACATTCCTCCCATCCTCTGGCTCCTATTTTCTTTTTAATTGAGCCTTAAGTATGTTTGCTGAATCTTGTGAAAAGTGGGCAAGTTTTTAAATGAATGTTTTGTTTCAACCTCCTTCATGTAAAAGCACCTACTGGTTTTGACAGATCTATAGATTTTTTCTTTTTTATTGAATTTTTTAATACATATTTCAAATGTTATCCCTGTTTCTGGTTTCCCTCCTGGAAACCACCTGTCTGATCTGCCCTCCCACTGCTTCTATGAGGGTGTTCTCCCACCCACACACCCATTCCCAACTCCCTGCCCTAGCATTTCCCTACACTGTGGAATAGACTCTTCACAGGACCAAGGGCCTTTCCTTTAATTGATGCCTTACAGGGCCATCAAATGCTACATATGCCACTAGAGCCATGGATCCCTCCGTATGTACTCTTGGTTGGTGGTTTAGTCCCTGGAAACTCTGGGGGGGGGGGTCTGGTTGGTTGATATTGTTGTTTTTCCTATGCTGTTGCAAACTTCAGCTCCTTCAGTCCTTTCTCTAACTACTCCATTGAGGACCCTATGCTCAGTCCAATGGTGGACTGTGAGCATCTGCCTCTGTATTTGTCAGGCTCTGGCAGAGCCTCTCAAGAGACAGCCATATCAGGCTCCTGTCAGCAAGCAATTCCCAGCATCAAGAATAGTATCTGGGTTTGGTGACTATATATGGGATGGATACCCAAGTGGGGCAGTTTCTGGATGATCTTACCTGTCTCTGCTCCACACTTGTCTCTGTTTTTCCTCCCATGAATATTTAGTTCCCCCTTCTAAGAAGGACCAAAGCATTCATACTTTGATTTTCCTTCTTCTTGAGCTTCATGTGGTCTGTGAATTGTATCTTGGATATTCCAAGCTTTTGGGCTAATATCCACTTATCAGTGAGTGCATACCATGTGTGTTCTTTTGTGATTGGGTTACCTTATTCATGATATATTTTTTTTCCAGTTCCATCCATTTGCCTAAGAATTTCAGGAAGACATTGTTTTTAATAGCTGAGTTGTACTCCATGTGTAAATGTACCACATTTTCTGTATCTATTCTTCTGGTGAAGGACATCTGGGTTCTTTCCAGCTTTTGGCTCTTATAAATAAGATATGGACATAATGGAGCATATGTGCTTGTTTTAACTTGGAGCATCTTTTGGGTATATGCCCAGGAGTGGTATAACTGGGTCCTCAGGTAATAAATACTATGTCACTTAAGAGTTGACCGAAAAAAATGTATTGTATGAACTGCAAGTATTGGATCTTTATCTGAAATCCAGCGTTCCTGGCTGTATCTTCTCAAATACAACCGTAATTGTATCTCCCTTTCACCTTTAGCAATGCCTTCCAGAAATTAGTATTAGTAAAGGGAAGTCATCTCAACAACCATGGCATGCAAGTATCAGTACTTTGTGGCCTAGTGCTTTTCTAGAGGTATTTTCTAAGTACTTGTTTTACAAGTCAAAAAATGTCACTTCAGAAGTTAATGAAGAGTCAGTGCCCCTATTCCCTGGGCTTGGTGACTAAGGTGGTTAATATTGGGCTGTCTTTCTAGGGAAAAGTAGTGGTTTTGTTGGAACAGGTAGGATTAGCGAGGATTTATTTCATAGCCATAACCTATTGGTAGAAATCTGTATAATTATTCTCAAGATGAAGTTATAATTTCTTAAATTGTACAAAATTTACTTTGATTTCAAATTTAAGGTTTTCATTGGTATGAGCTCCTTATGGATATAAAAGTGAAATAAATATTGTTACTGTCATAAGCATTGTGCCTGTATAACACATTTAGGAATACAAGGCTTAGACCCAGTCCTTCTTTAAGTTTTTTAACTGATTTGGGATGGTTAGCCTGTGAGTTAAGGGACTATAGCAAATTCATGGCTTTGAGTTTATTGTTAGGGTGTTTTCTATATTTTATTTAGAAATAGCTGAGAGGAGTTAACAGACAACAGTCCAAATTGCCTTACATGGATAGTTGGTTTTCAAAACGTCAGAAGTCTTTTTGTCAATTCCAACGAATTGACTTTACAAACATTTCTGTATTAATGTTCATGTTGATTAGAGACCTGTCTGCTCCTGACAGCTTCCTGTCTTTGATTCTCAGAAGAAATTGAGCTTGTTTGGAGTTACTCCAGTTGTGGGTGAGACAGCCACTGGTCAAGAATTGCCTCTTTCCATCTACAGACAGATTACTGTCCAGAAAAGGACACACTTGCAGAATAGTCGACTGATTATATCTGCCTAGACAGATTAATCACTCCTTAATAAATCTGCATCACTAAGGTCGATCAGATGATCCTGGGCCAGAAGGCTGAAGATCAGATGCTCCAACGTTTTGTAGTATAGGGACTGTCCAGGTGTTCAGTGGTCTCTATAAATTGGCTAACTTTTAGAAGCTATGCTTTGTGCTTCCCATAATTTTAGTTAACCCAGTCATTCTGAATTTCTGATGGAGTTGAAAATTTATAGTCTCATAGCCAATCCTGGCTATTTACTTTGAGCGAAAAGATTTGAGTGAATGGTTTTCAGCTGACATTCATTCTAAAGCCAAGAAAAATATCCAGGTTCAGAACTAAGTGTTTTAGTGAGGAGAGATGACAGAGGTTCTGGTTAATCAACAAAATGGACTGGGTATTAGGACTATCTTGTACCTCACTTATACAAGTTGACATAATTATGCTCTAATTGCATTTTGAGAGAAAAGTTTTATTTTAACAGGAAGGGTGATATGTAGGAGGAGCTAAGGTGGGAGGAGTATGGAGAGGAAGAGAAGGAGTAAGGAGAGGAGGATGAGAGGAGAAGCTAGGTGATGAGAGAGAGAGAGAGAGAGAGAGAGAGAGAGAGAGAGAGAGAGAGAGAGAAAGGGGGGACATAGAGGCAGATGTTCACGTGTCTCCACCAGTCAAAGACAGTTGATATATCTAGGTTGGGTATTGGGTTACACTACTGATTGAGCATTACCAAACTTATAAATTCTTTGATTAACATTTTTAAAAAATTGTACAAAAGCTAAAAAGAAAAGGGGGCATGGGATAGGGCTTTTCTAGGGAGGGGAAATCGGGAAAGAGGATGACATATGAAATGTAAATAAAATATCCAATAAAAAAGTCACTTCATCACAGAAAGCAGAAATATATATGTATATATACATATGTATGTATGTATATATATATATATTATATATATTTGTGTATAAAATATATATTTGATACATATATTTCAAATAAGTAATATATATCAGTACTATTCAATGTGAAAACAAGCTAAAATAGTGCTTATCTTGGTTTTACAAATTTGAAATTTTTTTTGTTTTTATTTTCAAGACAGAGTTTCTCTCTATAGACCTTGTTTTCCTGGAACTCATGCTGTAGACCAGGCTGGCCTCAAACTTAGAAATCTACCTGCCTTTGCCTCCCAAGTGCTGAGATTAAAGGTATGTGCCACCACCAGCTTAATTTTGAAATTTAATTTTCAAAATTTTCATATGTTTATATAATACATCTTCATCATATTCATCTCCTGCACATATATATGTATATATTTATATGAATATATACATATATATTAGTTATTAGTTAGTAGTTATTATATATATATATATATATATATATATATATATATATATATAAATTAGTCAAATATATATATATTTGACTAATAACCACACCTGTCATAAAGTACCAAACTAGGGAAGAACATGTTTTTCTCCTTTCTCCTTTCTGCTTCTAGCTGCTAGACTTTCTACAATCACAATTCTTTGTGGAGAGCCGCGGTGAGCGGTGACAGCATTCACCATTGGAACATGGCGCTGGCACCTGGCACTCGTGGGTAAACAAGTAAAATTGCGCATGTGCAAGTGGTGAAAGCCCACCAAGCCACCGCCCAACCTGGGGCGTCATACGGTGTTTTGAGCAAGCAGTCAATCAGATATGTCCATCCCACCCTAGGGTGTATATAAAGCAGTGCCATCTTGGCTCTCTCTCTCTCTTCCTCCTCACATGGCAATAAACACTTGCTGCAGAAGGATCCTGGTGCCCGCTTTCGTTCTTGCCAGGGAAGATGATTGTGCGGGTCACAGCTGGTGCCAACACCCGGGAACCCACCATCGCCGGCACGGAGGAGAGCCTCCGCTCGTGGAGAGGATTCAGAGGAAGACAAAAAAAGGATGTTACAAGCTTTTCCGGTGTTTGAGGCTGCGGAGGGAGGTCGCATCCACGCGCTGATAGAATATACCCCTATTAAGGAGCTTGCTGAATCAGTTAACAAATATGGAGTTGATGCTAATTTTACAGTCATGCAGCTTGAGAGACTCGCCGCTATGGAGATGACTCCGAGTGATTGGTAAAATATAGTAAAAGCTGCTCTCCCTAATATGGGACAGTACATGGAAGGGAAAGCCTTGTGGCACGATGCTTCTCAAGTACAGGCAAAGGCCAACGCTAATGCGGAAGGCAATCAAAGACAGTGGACGTTTGAATTGTTAACAGGGCAGAGACAGTTTTTTAACGACCAAATAAACTATGATTGGGGAGCATATGGTCAAATCTCTGCTGCCACTATTAAGGTGTGGAAAGCCCTTTCAAAGAAAGGTGAGGCTGGGAGACATCTAACCAAAATCTTGCAAGGCCCCCAAGAGCCACTCTCAGACTTTGTTGCTAGGATGACAGAATCGGCAGGCAGGATTTTTAATGCATCCCCTGCAAAGATTATTAAATGGTATCCAGATGCAGTCGCTCAGCTTGCCCTTCGTGGGCTAAAAGCAGCCATTACCCATTTTGGAAGGGATCCTAAGGTTTTAATAGTGCCATATACTGCACATCAGTTTCAAACGTTAACTGCTACCTCTGATGTTTGGGCGGTGTTGGTCACTTCCTTTAATGGTCAAATAGATAATCACTATCCTAAACATCCTAGTTTACAATTTGCCTTAACTCAAGCTATTGTGTTTCCACACATTATATCTCAGAAGCTGCTCACAGATGGAGTGGTTGTTTACACAGATGGGTCAAAAACAGGTGTGGGTGTCTATGTAGTTAATAATGAAGTCACAGCCAGACAATACCATGAGACCTCACCTCAAGTTGTGGAATGCTTGGTAGTATTAGAGGTTCTTGAAACCTTCCCAGGTCCTTTAAATACTGTTTCAGATTCCTTCTATGTAGTAAATGCAGTTAAGGTTCTGGAAGTTGCTGGATTAATTAAGCCCTGTAGTAGACTTACAGAAGTTTTTCAAAAGATTCAATTTAACCTAGTCAATAGGAGATCTCCTGTTTTTATTACACACATCAGGGCTCACACAGGTCTACTGGGACCAATGTCCTGTGGAAATGATCTGGCAGACCGAGCCACAAAGTTAATAGCTGTCGACCTATCTCCAAGGTTGACCTTGGCCAAAGATTTCCATAAAAGATTTCATGTAACCGCTGAGACTTTACGTCAGAGATTTGACATAACCAGAAAAGAGGCTAGGGATATAGTGACTCAATGTCAAAATTGTCAGTTCTTACCAGTGCCTCATGTAGGAATTAATCCACAAGGAATTCGGCCACTACACATTTGGCAAATGGATGTTACTCACATTCCATCCTTTGGCAAATTGCAATATTTACATGTTTCCATTGATACTTGTTCTGGAATTATATTTGCTTCCCCATTGGCCGGAGAAAAGGCGGCCCATGTTATTTAACATTGCCTCGAGGCATGGAGTGCCTGGGGAAAGCCTAAAATTCTTAAAACTTACAATGGACCAGCTTACACTTCTCAGAAGTTTGGACAATTCTGCCGCCAAATGGAGGTGACCCATCTAACAGGTCTACCATACAATCCTCAAGGACAAGGCATTATAGAACGGGCTCATCGCACTCTTAAGTCCTATTTAATAAAGCAAAAGGGGGGAGTCGAGGAAGCTCTACCCTCAGTGCCACGAGTCACCGTTTCTATAGCACTCTTCACCCTTAATTTTTTAAATCTGGACAGTCAAGGCCACACGGGCAGCTGACCATCATTGCTTAGAGCCTGACAGGCCAAAAGAGATGGTCAAATGGAAGGATGTTTTGACAGGACAGTGGAAAGGCCCGGATCCTATTTTAATAAGATCCAGGGGAGCTGTTTGTGTTTTTCCACAGGAAGAAGATAATCCGTTCTGGCTACCAGAACGCCTAACACGAAGAAATCTTGTAATCTCAGCTTGATCCTGCCCAGAGACATGAAGACCCTCCTGCTGACGGTGATATTCTGGTTGACACTGCTGACGGTGGGACATGCGGAGCTGAGATGGGGGATCATCCCTTTCTAGGTTTTTGCTGCAGAATTGGACCCTAGAGTTCGAGGAAATGTAGAGAGATCTTTGGCCTTTTCCTTCTTTAAAGAATGGGTGAGAGTAGGCCTGTTTGGTACAGCCCTATGCTGTGGATTAGTGTTCATGTTATGTTTGGTCTGCAAACTCAAAACTCAATAGAAGTGTGACAAGGTGGTGATTGCCCAAGCATTTGCTGCTTTAGAACAAGGTTCCTCCCCTAGAGTCTGGCTGTCTATGCTACGAAAGTAGCTAGCACTTGAGCCCTCAGCCGATGCACCCCACGGGTTCTATCCCATTGCACTGGGTCGGTGAGGCAAAAGCCCCGCTCTCTGCACGTCTCTGGGTGGAGTGTATACTGTGATATACAGGGGATGTTCCTCAGGGATAGATTCCTCGAAGGCATGTCTGGCTGCATAGAGGTCAAGTTGCCAAATCCTCTCCCTGTCAAAGGCAACGGGATGGGTAGATTAAAGTACACTCGTGGACTCAATGACCAGGGTGGAAATTCTTTACAATATCCCAACATTCTGCACAAGGTACTAGACCTCTACCTTCCTCTACAAGAGAGATGACTTAGAGCCTTGCCAGACGACCTTACGGTCTCATTTAATATAGCTAAAAGGGGGAGATGTGGAGAGCCACGGTGAGCAGTGACAGCATTCGCCATTGGAACATGGCGCTGGCACCTGGCACTCGTGGGTAAACAAATAAAATTGCGCATGTGCAGTGGCAAAGGCCCGCCAAATCACCGCTCAACCCGGGGTATCATACGGTTGTTTTGAGCAAGCAGCCAATCAGATATGTCCACCCCACCCTAGGATGTATATAAAGCAGCGCCATCTTAGGTCTCTCTCTCATCCTCCGCACATGGTAATAAACAGTTGCTGCAAAAGGATCCTGGTGCCCGCGTGCGTTCTTGCCAGGGATTGCGCGGGTCACAATTCTTTAATTCATTGTTTATCATAATCTGTAACAATGGATGTAAAGGACATGCAAGCCAGTTGTGCCCATAAATACTTAAAAATAGAACTGATTAACAAAATAAACAGATATCAAAATTTTTTTTATAAGTTTCTTCTCCAATTTGTTTTCTAACAGAATTTAAATGAAACAAAATTTGCTTGTCAAGAAATGAAAACACATTCTCTTTGCTCTTCACTGATGTGTGTGCTCTTATAAAACCTTGATCAATCAAGAATAAAGACTGAGGAAAATAACTTAGTGCTTCTAATTTTTCTGTAAGAAATTAAATTTCAACTGGTCATAATTAGTTGTTCTACACACCAGATATAATTTTATTTTCTTTAAAAGGAAAGATAACTTTTTCTTCACCTCTTTCCTTTCTCATCAAATTTGCTTATCAACTATAGATAGTTTTATAAATCAAGTGATATTTGATAATAATGTACTTAAGAGGCCAAGTAAAATGAATAATGAATATATGATTGTTTGTATTTAAGCATGAAAATTTATATATGTAATAAGGGTTTCAGTCTTAAGATATTTATAAATTTTTCATCTGTTATTGTTAAAGTATTTTGCTATAGCTAATAGTGATTAAATTGTCATGATTTAAAATAGTTACCAATAAAGAAAATATGTATCTGGGGAAGAACTCCTGGTATCACAATGAGTGCTGAAGTTCTGAATTTCTTCAGAATATCATAGACCATAATTTAAACAGCTAGTGCTATAATCATTGTAAATACATCCAGCTGTGTCTTCACTTAATTAGTATGACAACCTTGAAGTTGAAGATTCTCCATGACTGTAAGGTTTGACAACAGGAGAGAATCATAGTGGATATATTAGCAATATAGAGATTTCAATACACTTTGCACTGACACCAAACAAGTTATAATTTTACAAAATCATCCAATGTCTTTTAGGACATTTTCCTGAATGTATACAATAATTATATAATGAAGTATTATTTCAGTGTGATATATCTATTTCTTACTAACAAACATGATATAAAAAGAAAGATTTCACAATTGCAGCTCTTAGAAATGTTTAGGAATTTATTTTATTTTGTTTTTTACTCTTTGGTATTATCAAGTAAAGAAAAATGTACATACTAATACTACCTGTCTCATTTACTTTTCTATTGCTGAAAACAGACACCATGACCAATGTGACTTATCAAAGAAAACACAATTTATTGGGACTTATGGTGACAGAGGGTTAGCACCCATGATCATCATGACAGGGAACATGGTAGCAGGCAGATACTCATAGCACTAGAGAAGTAGCTGAGACCTTACATCTTATCCACAAGCAGAATCATAGGAGGGAGGGAGGGAGAGAGAGAGAGAGAGAGAGAGAGAGAGAGAGAGAGAGAGAGAGAGAGA
>JANHMN010000004.1:116463916-116544098 GCA_030674055.1 Rhabdomys pumilio
AGAGAGAGAGAGAGAGAGAGAGAGAGAGAGAGAGAGAGAGAGAGAGATTAGTAATGGAGTTGGCTTTTATAACCCTAAAGCCACCTGCAGTGACACCTCCAAAAAACACATCTAATCCTTTACAACTAGTGTACCAACTGGTGACCAACCACCCAAATGGATGAGTTTATGGGGGTTATTCCCTTTCAAGTCACCAGAAGAGGAAGTTCCGAAAGAATGTGTACACAGGTACTTCTTTTAATTCAGTGTATTAATGTCTAATTCCATTATTTGTTGTCCTAATTACTTATTATTTCAAACTAAACATTATTTTATTAGAGGAAGAACATCAAGCAGAACACTTAAAACCTATGTCTCATTTTCATTCAATTTTCTCTTCAGTTTAGCCAATATATTTTAAATGGAATTGAATAATGTGCTTTGTTGGACTACACTAGAATCAAGTAAGTCTATGGAGAGGCTTTGTGAACACCTGAGTTCAGCTAAGTTTAATGACCTTACAATCAACCCATAACTGATACTCCTCAATATCTAGTGAATTAAAATTAACATTTACATGAATGTATAAAATAACACACCACCGATACATTTGTCTAGTTCCTGGTTTCCAGTTTTCCAGTAAACAAACAGAAATAAAAAAGCAATTTAAGTATTGTAGCAATAATAGTCCCTTCAGAGCTTTAACATCCTTTCCTATAAGTAGGAAAGATAGTCTCAGCACATATGAAAGACAGGAGAAACCACAGATGTTGGTCACACTTTGTAGACGTGTTTTATGGCATTTTGTAATGCTGAGAAATGTTCCAAAGTATTTTAAGAATGTAAAAATAAAATGAATGCATCTATGGAGTTAAAATAGTGTGGCAGTGACAATTTCAACATATTTCTAAAACCACCAGTGTATCTAAAGTAGAAAGACAGGGGATATTAGTGTAGTCTCCATTTAGTTTACTAATTCAGTCAACAGCTCAATAAAGCCACATAAATATTTTGCTTTGTTACATCAACATTTGCTTTCTACTATATCACATAGTACATGTATATTATCTTAATATACATGTATATTATCTTAATCCTTGGTTGTGCTGCTTAACACATTATTACCAGAAATGTTGATTTGGGGTTAATAATTTAGCTCTTATGCTGGTGGGTCCAACCAGTATTTTAGATGTTCTGATGTATTAATCATCTGTGTTACTATGATGAAATACCAGTAGCACTAAGTTATAAAGAGATAAAGGTTTTCTTAGTTCCTTTCATTGGAGGCTAAAGTTCAGGATATGACAGTCACATTTTGTGGCGGATATGCATAAGAGAAAGAACTCACATGTTTGCAGAGAGGACAAAGGTTCTGGGGGTGAGAACAGACATTCTTTATGATAATGCCCCTGCTTGAAGAAGTATTCCACACCTCACGTGGGTTAAGGCTACCTATTTGTCTTCACCTTTCAAGAGTTTGACCAACTATAACAGTAACCTCAAAATTCAGATTTCATCCAAAAAGGGCACTCGAGGATACAAAAATCACAAGCAAATCACATAAAGACTTACTTTATCAGAATTACTCAGCAAAGTATTTGTGCAGATAAAGAAAGAGTAGTAAAAAACTGTTATCACAGAGAAAGCATCAAAAGTATGACAATAAATATACTTGACAGTCATTAAATTTGCATATTACTTAAGAGCGTGAGAAGAGAGAAATAAGCACAATACAGCCACAACAAAGGAAATGAAAAGAAAGAAAAATAAAAGGAAAAGAAATAAGAAAACATGCTTTGAACAGAGAAGATCTTAATGTAACATTACAATCCAAAGACAATAAGAGCTTTACTAATCAGAAAGAATCTCCTTATACTATAGACTAAAGAATGTTAAAGGAATTGTCAAGTAGTTAAGTTCATTTATCTTGCTATATATCAACATATCCCCTAAGTAGGCAGATAGCTGCAAAGTCTCACTTTGTGGGAATCTATTCTTTTAAAGTGTGCTACTCCATTTCTTCTTTCTCCTTTCCTGGCCATAAAGCACTTTACAGACTTCTTAGCATCTCTGAGGTAATCATACATAATTTAAAGGGCTAAAAACCTCTGAATGCTTTCTAGTAACCATCTCATTGCCTTAAATTGACCTATGATGTCTCATTTATTCAAGGGGGAATCAGTTTTCAAAACCCAGATGTTTCTTTTTTCAACAACAAAGGTGTGCTCTCCTTTCCTACTCAGCTAATTACCAGAAAGTCACCACTCGTCCATTAGGAAATGTGTATTAATATCCTGATGGAATTAATCAGGTTTGAAAGCTAGTAGTGGCCAAGAAAAGGTTTAAAAAATAGCCTCAAAAGAAATTAAGACAGAAAAAAAAATCATTACTGTCCCAAAAATGTCATGGTTTATTTATATATGAATGCTGACTCAGGAAATTGCCATGTGGGTGAACTGCGATTAGCAGAAATCACTGCCAAAGGGAACTGAGGTTTATTTTATGTTTCCAAGTTAAGTGATCATCATTTTATGATGTGTTCCCAGTGGATTCATAAATAAGTTTATCTTGATTGCATTTACCACACACAGGAAGTGTTACCATGGGACTTTTTTGGGTCTGATTTCTCAAATTCCAAACCATAAGATACTTGGAGTTTTGTGCCTCATGATTTCTTCTTAAATTAAATACTAATTTCAGGCTCCTTGATCTTATTTAATATCTCAATTATATGACTTTTAGATTTTTAGTAATTCCAGAAAGCTCATGCTAAACCTTTGAATCTCAAGAGATCAGTAATTATTTCAACTTGAATTCTACAATACCTTATTTTTTTGTCCTGTAATCTCTAGGAAAGGTTTCTTATGTTTATGTAATGGGCTACCTTTATTGATTTGTAATATAAATATGTTGTCAGAGCACCCCATGTGAGATTTCTTTGAAGTATGATTCTTAACACGGGATTTGATTGAAATACTGAAATTTTAATTGAGGTACTGTCTATGTGGTATCAGACATCCATTCTCCTAACCAAACATCGGCTGCAGCTATGTTATCATGGACTGTATTTTCTCATTTAGCAGGATAAGTCAACCCAAAATCCTCAAGCAAGAATAATTTATAAACAATAAACAATGTTAGGATACAAAGAAAACATTTAAATTATGTTTAGTTGGATAAAATTTGTAACTTATAAACTAGATAGCACTTTTATGAGCAAACAGAGATCAAGATGTCGTGAGTGAAATGTGCTTGCTTTATGCACTGGGACATTAATATTAAAGAGGAATGATTTTCTTTATTAGTTTCACTAATTATATACTAGGTAAAAGTTATTTAGAACTAGATAACTAATTTGGCCATTAAATCAGGGGCATTTGCCTCCTAAGTCATAAGTCTTATTGAGATTTTTTAAAAATGTTTATGCTCTTCTAATTACAGGGATTAAACACTGAGAACAAAGCAGGTGAATAAAAAATGTTTGTGGTTTTCTCCATAGAAATAAAAGTCATCTATTATTTTAACCTAAACAAGATAGCAATCTTTGTTTTAAAAAGCAAGTCATATATAATTCACAGTAAGACTGAACAATAAACAAAAGCTATTCGTACAAGTAAATATTTGTACAAGTGCTTAAAGAGACTTGCTCTTATAGTAAAAACCTTTATTAAAGCTGCCCTGATTCCACTATTATTTAATACTACTTATTGTAATATTCATTATATATCTTTATAGACCTGAAATAAAGTTGGCCAAATTCAATTTCTTTAATGAATAAACAAAAATAGCCTGTTTTATCATTCCATATTGCAATTAAAGATTAAAAAGCAGGTTCTGTTTTACATATTTTCTTTTTCAGTTTATATATACACAGTTTTACAACCACTGGAAGTGCGAAATCTATTAGAAAGAAAATGAATGTAATTCATAATATAATCTGCACAGTGATTTTTGTAACTCGTAAATTACATAAGTGTAAATTCATTATTGATATAGTGTGTAAAATCTTGGAAATTATGACACATGTTCTCCCACAAAAATACTGAGAAATTTAATTTAATTACTGATGAAAATTAAGAAACTGAGAAAATATTAAAATCTTTAGTCTATAGGAAAAGCCCCGAAGTAGTTTTTAAATTTATTTCAAAATTTACTTACTTGTATGAGTAAGTAAATGTTTGTTGCATGTTTGAAAGTGCATTTCATATGGATCTGCTGCCCAAGGAGGTCAGAAGAGGGTTTCAAATGCCCAGGAAGTTGAGTTACAGGTAGTTGTGAACCAATATTTTGGTGCTGAGAACCAAACCTGTGTCATCTGCAAAAGAAACAACTATTCTTTACTGCTGAGTCATCTCTATAGCCACATGCTCCCCATATAGTTTTAATTACCAATTTTTATTGTAACTAAGGAACTTGAACATTTAAAAATAATCTCAGCCATTTGTTTCTTCTTTTGAGAATTCTCCAACTCTACTTAGTTTCATGTATCTATACATCTATTATTTGTAAACACAAAATAAAATCATTTCTCATGTGTAGTAGGACCAAATTAACACTACTAAAATAGACCCCTAGTGATGGTGGTGCACATTCTGCCCCAATGTTCTGGGTTCCCAAATAAAACACACACACATACACAGAGGGAGAGAGAGAGAGAGAGAGAGAGAGAGAGAGAGAGAGAGAGAGAGAGTTTATATTTTTGTATGGCTGGGTTACTTCCTAATCTCTACGTGGCTGTAAGACCTCCTCCTCCTTTCATTCCCTACATTGATTCCTCTTACTTTCTTCATTTCTGGAGTTACGCACATCTATAAATTCAGAGCTAAAAACCACAGATGAAAGAGAATATGTGATATTGTCTTTCTGGGTCTTATTTACCTTCTTCAGTACTTACCTTCCATTTCTACCCATTTAACTAGAAGTTCATGATTTCATTTTCTTACTGGTGAATATAATTTTAGTATGTGTATATAACACATTTTCATTGTTTATTCCTAAGTTGGCAATCATTTCAGTTATTACCACCTCCTTGCTATTGGTAGGAATAGCAATGAACATGGTTGAACAAGTGTCTGTGGTAGGATGTTGTGACCTTGAACATATGACAAGGATAGTAATATATCAGTTTTATATGGTAGATCTGTTTTCATCTGTTTTCAGAATACTCTACATTGGAAATAGCTGGACCAGTTTATAATCTTATCAGTAGTAATTAAGGGTTTCCCTTTTCTGTCATTATTTCCAACATTGTTTTCTTGATCTTAGCCATTTTGCTGCATTGAATTAACAATTAATCTCTAACAGCAATTCTCTTTTTTTTTATTGGACATTTTATTTACATTTCAGATGCCATCCCCTTTCCCCAATTCCCCTCCCTAGAAAAACCCTATCCCATGCCCCCTTTTCCTTTTTTCTTTTATTCAATTTTTTAAAATGTTAATCAAAAGCTTTATAAGTTTGGTAATGCTCAACCAGAAGTGTAACCCAATACCCAACCTAGATATATCAACTATCTTTGACTGGTGGAGACACGGAACATCTGTCTCCATGTCCTCCTCTCCTTTCTCTCTCTTTCTCTCTCTCATCACCTAGCTTCTCCTCTCCTTCTTCTCCTCCTCTCCTTGCTCCTTGTCTTCCTCTCACCTTAGCTCCTCCTACATATCACCCTTCCTGTTAAAATAAAATTTTCTCTTAAAACACAATTAGAGCGTAATTATCCAACTTGTACCAGTGAGGTACAAGATAGTTCTAATATCCAGTCCATCATTTCTAACATTCTCAATCTCGGGGTCACAACATCTTTGGGGGTTAAAAGACTTCTTCACAGGGGTTCTATACCATTACAATTCATAACAATAGGAAAATTGCAGCTATAACATAGCAATGAATTAATTTGATGTTTGAGGTCACTACAACATGAGGAACTGTGTTAATGGGTCACAGCATTATGAAGGTTGAAAACCATTGCTTGGAGATCAATCTATCTGTGAGATTTTCTTGCCTAGCAGTGAAGTTTGCTTTGCTTTGGTATGTAGGTACAACCAATAATTTTATGTAAAGTTATTGAGTTTAAATATAGATTGTCTGTGGTGGGCTAATATATTGAACACTTGTTCCTCAGCTTGTAGTGCTTTTTGGAAAACATTAAAAGGTGGAGCCTTGTTGGGGCAAGTACATCACTGAGGATGGATTTTACATTTCACAGCTTGGAATTACTGGTTATTATGTCTCTGCTTCCTCTGTGTGATAAACTATATTCAGTCTGTTTCCTGACTCCAGTGTGGCTTCCACTGCTGCTGTCATGCTGGCACTGCATTGATGGACTGTATCTTTTATAAACCTCTATATCAAAATACATGAATTTTTTCATGGTATTCTATCAAAGAAAGAGAAAAGTAATGAATACAGAAATCATTTAAGGCATTTGCATATAAATGTAAATGTTGAGATCTTTTTCACAGTAAGATAACTATATTAACAATAGTATATTATACATACTAAAAGAGAATGTGAAACTTCAAGTATTGTTGAAAAAATTAATAAGGTTGCAGTTGGAGAAATAGCTCAGTGGTTTAGAGCACTATTGTTCTTCTAGAGGTCTTAAGTTTAGTACCCAGCACCACATGGTAACTAGTAAATGTCTATAACTGCATTTCCAATAGATTACATACCCTCTTCTGACTTCTGTGGTCACTGCATGCATGGTACAGATATTTCCTTTCAACATACACTGATACACATAAAATAAAAAATAAATGTATGCATTAGTAAGGCCAAAGATATGCTAATTAGTTCAAGTCATTCATTATTATATACATCAGAACATAATAATGTCTTAAATAAATGTACATATGACCTTTAAATTAAAACTAATTGTATTTAAAAAGGTAAAATAATGACTTGGCTACAGACTTTAAAATATATATATATATATTACTTTTTTAATGCACACCCAGTAAGGGATAAGATAGATAAAATGTTCACTTCAAAACTGTAACCAGCCAGAACAAATTAATAAAAATGAATACTGAGGTAGGTTATAAATATGAAACATTTTCATAAATGAAATAAAGCAAGTAAATTATCCTGAAAGTACACCATTGACTTGACACTCTGAGTTGAAAAAGAGCTTCAAAAAGTAGTGTGGAAATTACATACTAAGACACTTGAAAGACTATGGTACAGTACACTTTTCCATTTTACTTTCAAATAATAAGTATTTTTTTAACCAGGAAAATGATCCTCCAAACTGTATCTTATTTTTATAATCCAAATTGAAACAAGAAACACTGATGTTAATGGGAGGTTACTATGAAGGGAATAGAGCTCACATCTTGCTTCCACATTGCTTTAGATGCACAAAACAATGAGAAGGTACTGTAGAAAATGTAGATGTTACATTCACTTCTTATATATTATACATTCTAAAGCTTCCTAAGCATTAGTTGTGAATTTATAAAATATGAAAAACTCACAGTAGAGAGTATGAAAGACATATTTATAGTCAAAATATATATGAAACTGTCTCTTTACCTAATATAATGAGGAAGCTAAGCAGGAAATTAAGAAGTGAAATTCTGTTTCCAGGGCTGTGATGTATAGGTCTTCCTTTCATGTGTATTTTTCTCTTTAGGAATATTGTAAGAATAAGGAATTGATCTTGTCTCCAAAATTCCAACTGTCAGATTATTTTCCTACATTAAGCCTAGTTTCTCATTAAAATTGGTTTGTTGAAGAAGATTCACCACTTCTGAATGTATTTTATAAAATGCTTATGAACTTTTTGATTTGGAGAACAGTAGGAATAAATTAGTATTCCAGAGAAGGAATTGGCAGAAAACAAAGTTTTTGGAAATAGTCATACTAAAATAATGCCATGTAGTTTCTGACCAACTATCTAGGAAGACATTATAGTTCATAAATTACTTTAACGTGGATAACTTTATTTGTGGTTTGTTCAACAATCTACGGTTTATACTGAGCTGGTTACCTGATTTAATTGTGTTGGGATTTTTTTTTCAGAACATTTGATTTTAAAACATTCAAACATTTAAAACATTTGCTTGTTTTCAGCGTACATTTCTTTATTTTGGTTTGTCTAAACACTAATTTTATAACATTTACTCCTTTACTCCTCTCTCTCTCTCTCTCTCTCTCTCTCTCTCTCTCTCTCTCTCAGTATCTGATTCTAAATTTGTTTGTGAACCCTCCTGTCTTGCTGACTTACTTAAAGAACTTTTAGGAACAAGTAGTTATAAAGGCACCATAATAAGACATGATTGTTCCCTTCTCAACTCTGTGAAGGTGTCATAGGAACACCCCAGAATGGATATTTGCCTCATATGAATGCCTCCCTGCATTAGTAAATCGCAGAAAGAATTTCTTGGCTTTGCCAAAAAAAAAAAAAAAAAAAAAAAAAAAACCACCCACATTAAGAGTTTATTACTTGGTGTCTTCAGCTTTCATTCCCAGGTAAAGTGCTATGGAGATTAATGGCTGGTGAGAGAGGGATAATTAGTCTTCCCGAGGACAAATGGCTGCTAGGTCAGCCAATTCAAAATATGTAGAGAAATTTTAATCTAGCAACATGGATGTTCTGGCAAGGAATCACATCTAAAGACCTTCTAGATTTGTGATCAACTGTAATGCAGACATGCCACATATTTTTAACCCCTCTAGCTGGAATATGGACATGCCTTTAGGACACACATTTAATCCCAAAATATGAAGGAAAAGTTAGTTTGTAGAAGAAAGAAGTCATGTTTGGTAGTGCCCTTTAATTTAGGCCCCAACAAAGTGACTAATCAGAGAAAGACTTAACAGAATATGTCAAAGATGGGAAGGAGAGGTAACTTAAAAGAGCAGAGGCACAGAGAGGGGAGTGGGTATGGAGGCAGTTTTTATTAGAATAGTTTTACAGAGACAGGGTACAGGTGAAGACAGAATAAAGCCAGGGAATGAGAAAAAGCAAGAAGATTAGAATAGATTGTCAGTTAGAAGCCAAGCAGGAGTAATTTAGTAAGAAGCAGAGAGAAGACAGTTTGAATCAATTAGCTCATAGAGGACTTTGGGCAAGAGCAGCTAGTTGAACCACCCTGCCAGAGTTCAGAAAGAGCTAGAAAGGGTGAGATTATTCAGCAGTAAGCCTCCAAGACAACAATTACATCTGATGAATAAAAGTTACTACTACACAAATGATCAGGCACAGCAACATGAACATAAAAGCAAAAATAAGTACATTCAGGAGGCTCTGTCTCTCTCTGTCTCTCTCTCTCTCTCTCTCTCTCTCTATATATATATATGTCTACACACACACACACACACACACACACATATATATATATATATATATATATATATATATATATATATATATATATACATCCAGCCCAGTCAGTCAACAGATTCTCCAGCGCAGGAGTGAGGATTAAAAAAAAAAGAGAGCCATAACAAAAACATACATTATTTTTGATTGATTGATTGACTGATTGGTGGCTCCCAAAGGCAACATAAGTTTGAATTAAATTGTTGAAATGATATAGCCTTTTTAAAAAATTGTTAAAGGAAACGCTATGTTTAAATCATTTAACATTAGTTTGATGACTGTACTGGTACACTTTTCTCAAAAATAAAGTCTTTGAAAGCGCTCAGTATTAGTCGTGTAGTGTATTAAAGCAGACGATCCTCCAAAAGAAAAAAAGAGAGAGAGAGAGAGAGAGAGAGAGAGAGAGACAATTAGAAAACATTGTAGCATGACTCCAGCCAGTTCTGAGGCTGAGGCAGGTTTATTTTTTCCCAATCTGCTTTTATAACATTTTAATTATATGCAAGTATTTAGGTCAGACCTCTGTTAAGGAACTAGCAATATGATAAATGCAAATAGTCAAGAAACAAGCAGGGCAATAAGCAAAATCCCATGATCACTCATGCGATCACTGTTTCTAAGGGATTGTCAGGATGACCAAAGCACATGAACCTACTTCCCTGTCCTAGCCCACAGTCACATCCATGCTTGAGGACTACTTTTTTGTTCTAGCCTAAGATTTAGATTCCTGTCTGAAATTTCTCTGTTTTATCCTAAAATTAGATTTCTGCCTGAACTTATTTCCTTATCAGGGCCCAGTGTCAGATTCCTGTCAAGTAGCTCCAAAAAGTTCTCCATAATACACACACACACACACACACACACACACACACACACACACACACACACAGGTATATACACATATATGTAGATATATGAAGTCACGGATTTTAGAGGGAGTAGAGGGACATATAGAAGTGTTGCTAGAAAGGGAAGTTGTGAAATGAAGTAAATGTTGAACTCATTAGCATAAGATTCTCAAAAGTTTAAAAATTATTTTCAAAACCAGAAAATTTAGTTTTAAAATCCAGAGAAAAGCCTCACCTGCTGACCTTGTGACTTTTACTTAAAACTTTTTTCTTTCACTTTTTTAAGATTTTACTGGGTACATAGTGTAATGGTGTGTTCATGTTTATTGTTGCTCACAATTGTCATGTGCCTTTCTATGTCTAAAACAGCATGGGGAAGAATGATAAAAATCTGCTCCAAAAAGTCTTGAAGATAACCGAGTAACAATGTCTGTGGCCACTGATTAATAAATTTTTAACATGTTTCATATTTAATTTGCTACTCTTGTAACTCAAGATACATGCATATTTATGTGTTTACAAAGCTATTAGTATTATGTTTAATTTACAACTAGGGCATTACTTGGATTATCTATTGTATATAGACTTGCACACTATTGGTATCAGGCTTTGAACCCAGTGACTTCACATCTAGGTGACCCTCACATCGTTGCCAAGGCAACTGCCATACATTCCCAGGATCCACCTGGCTACCTCACCTTTACTTGGGAGAGGCTATATAAAACAGGCAGAACTCCCTGACCTCACTCTTCTTCCATCTTCTTCCATCTTCTTCCCCCGACCTGTGTTAGACTTTAGACGTCTGCTCTTAGACATCCATGCACAGTTTAGAACAGACCCCTCCAAACCAAACAGTTTCGGGGGGGGGGTTATTCAGGAGATAGGGCATAGGTGGGGGAAAGAAGATGGAAGAAGAGAGGAAGAAGAGTAGAGGCCAGCCATGACCATGTGGAAAGAGGGGGAAATGGGAGGGGGAGGGGACAGAGGGAAGCTAGAGGCAAGAGAGTGAGAGAGCAAGAGATTAAGAGAGAGAGGAGGGGGCAAGTAGTCCCTTTTATAGTGGGCCAGGTCTACCTGGCTGTTGCCAGGTAACTGTGGGGAGGAGCATACCTGGCTGTTGCCAGGTAACTGTGGAGGTGGAGTTTAGACAGAATACTAATAATAATAATAATAATAATACTCTTCTGTCATGCTACTTATGCCTCTGAGAGTTACTGCTGAATATGCTCACTATTTCTTGTTCTTCCTGATCTCTAGCTGGATAATCAACTCATCAGCTATTCTAGATTAAACTCCTTTGTAAACTAACTGATTCAGTCTGGCTACTCTCTGTGTCTCCTGAGTCGCTCTGTTATGCTTCATACTAATTTTGGCATACTAATTTTGGCATTGTGTTATAATCTTTTGGCTCCTCATTCACTGGCTTGTTCTATCTTCACCTGTGTCAAGCTTATTCTTTCACTGCAATCTCTTTCTGTACAATTGTCCTCATAAAACTGTGTTCTCCCCCCTCTCCCTACCCCTCCCTCCCTTCTTTTTCATAGCTTCCCTTTCTTCTTTCTGTGAGATCTGGGCATATCCTATTTTTCTCAGATTTGTCACTTTGCCACTCAATTAGATATCCATTTTAAACTTAAATATCTACAAACTAATAAACTAACTTTACCTTTACAGTTGAGATTAAAGATATGTGCTAAGCACCTGTCTTTATTTAAACCAAAGGAATTAAAGGTGTGTGCTAGGAGCTGAGCCACAGAACAAGTAGAAATATTTTTATTTTTCTGTAAACTACACAATCTCGGGTTTATAGTAAAATCAAATATCCTTCAATGCTAAATACTTACAGAAAATATCTATGTTCTCTAAGCAAGTAGGAGAGAATATGTCTTCTAAACCAAAGATATATTTACACAAACAAAAATGCTGACTGGTTTGGGTCCAGAGTCAAGCCCACCTAAACCATTTAAGAATTATCTTTAAAATTTGAGACAAAAACAAAACAAAACAAAAAAACCCAAAAAACAAAAAGCAACAACAACAAAAAAATAAACATTTATGCAAATACAATTTAAATCACACAGAAAAAATTATACTTATTATAATTTTGATTTTTTGAGGCAAGGTATTGATTTATGTCTTGTCTTTTCTAATATTAGATCTGTAAAAAAGGCTAAAATTAAGTCAATCTTAAGATTAAAATATGGTTCAATTAAATATTCGGGAACTTTCAAAGGCTCTCTATTAACTGAGTAAACTGAAAATATAAAGCTAAAAGAATAAATAACAACTACAACAAAAAGCCCAAAAACCAAAAAAAAAAAATACAGTATGGAACTATGGATAAAGCAATTAATTGTTTCTGGGTACATATGAGATATGCATGTATATTGCGTTATTGAGAGTGCTGATTTTACTCCTGACCAAAAAATACCATTATCACTCAGTACTAATTTATTGATAATAATGCATTTGGTTTTGAATATTGTTGTAATATTAGATATTTTAATGTCAAATTTGGTATTATATATTATAAAATTATTAAGATTAAATTCAGTAGTATTCAATGAAGACATTGTTTAGTTTAGAATGTCTGCTCATAAATAATTATACTTAATAATTATGAATGTAAGTAAACATCATCTAGTTGAGCATGTAACTTTGGGTACATAAGTAACTTTTGGATAAATACATTATGTAATTTCATAGGATTTTTGTTCTTGTTGTTCACCCATGTTTTGCATTAAAAGTATAAATTCTTCTAGACAACTATGCTCTCACTAGTCCTAGAGCAAATCTCCTGTGCAGTCTGGATATCTTACCCTCCTTTCTTTTGTTCTTCATGGGAAAAAATATATATAGAATATATAATGTATGTATATTAGGAAAACACTATTGTCCAGATCAGGCAACACTTCATCCAGCCACATAATTTATAACAAAGAACCACTGTATGTACGTGATGACCAGATTCACAACTAGTCTCCATCTGCCTGTGCACATATTCTACTTTCAATAATGATAGCAGTGACTCTGACATATTTTGTCTGTTTAATTTTCAATTAATATGCATGATTTGTGCCAGTCTTACACAGGATAATTCCAGGATTCTGAGCAAAGCACTTCAAGAAAAGACAGCTGACAACAATGAAATTTGTGTGCTTTTTTTTCAATTCTTTAGGATAGAATTTGTCTCTGTTATATTTATTAAAAATAGTTCACTAAGTCTTGCCTGTATATTTAAGATTAAATTATATTATTATTTCTTAAGAATTAACAAATTATTAAGATATTGTTTTATTTGAAAAACATAAATGAAAAGACAAATTTGAAAAAAATAGCAAGGATTCCTATATTAAAACTTAGAATGTTGCTATATTTCTTTCAGTATATATTAATTCACACTAACCAGACAGAATAACATTTAAATCCACTTTTGTACCTCTTTAAAATATAGGCCACAAAATAAGCACACTTCTACCACAGTGTCTGCACACTCCTCTAGGATCTTAAACAAAATAGCTTATATAATACAATTGTCATATAGTTGTTACTATAGATTTAATAATAGTTGGTACTATTATTATTCCCATTTAATTTAGGATAATAGAAACAAATTTTTATGTTGACAATTCATAGTGAAGCTGTGATGTGAATACATTTTAAAGCATTTTTCTAGGACATATATCTGTTATCAAAGGCATTACCAAGTTAATATTGACAGATATACTGTTCATTGGTTAAATAATCATTTTCAAAACAATGCACAATCATGACTTCTAAAAGTTTCAAAATATACCATTTTGGGGCTGGGAAGTGGGAAGAGTCTCAGTGGTTAAGAGCTCTTGTAGCTCATTCACACAACCCAGTTTCAGTTTCCAACATCCACATGAACTCTCACAATAGTATGTAACTTCAGTTTCAGGTGTTAGCCCAGTTCTGGTCTGTGTAGGCACAGACACAAAGGTGATATACATTATACATAGGCAAGTCAAACACTTATACATTTAAAATAAACATAAAAATGGATAAGTTTTTAAAATATAACTATCTAGTTTTATAAATTCTTAAATAGAATGAGGAGATCAGAGAGAGAGAGACTGACACATAGAGAATGACTAAAAATGAACCTCAAATAATGACATTTAATGAAGTGTGAAGCAAGCTAATTGAACCTCCAGAAGACATATTTGCATATCAACAAACACAAATGTGTTTTATTGGGATGCTTTATCTTTTAAGTTCAGAATTCATTTTAGAGAACCTGATATAAGTTTGTACTCAGGTAAAATAACAGGCTGATAACTAACATTAGTTTTAAGTGCCACCCCCGCAACACACACACACAACAAAAAAGAAGCCTAGCTCCAATCTCAAGGCTAATCAACAAAACCAGTGTTTCCAGATTCTTCCCACAACAAACCTGCACCCCCAGGTTACAAGCCCACCCGTTGCCTAACAACCACCAATGCAGAAGGGGGCAGAAATTAAGTTTATGATATGACTCCCAGAATCAGTCAATTATGTTAAAGGCCACAGTAGCTTTCCAGTTAGATGCTTGCACTTGTACTCCCTGCCTGCTGCTTACTATAAAGCCTTGTCCCATAGACATTAGGAGCTCCTTTCTCCACCAAAACTGTCCTGCATGACTGAAGTGCTTTGGGGGGTGGAGGTGTGGTTGCAAGCTAGCTGGAATAGAATGAAGGACCTGCTGTGAGTTGCATCAGATTGGCTTCTGTCTGTGCTTTTGAGAATCCCTAACATTTCGCTGGCACTACAATATCATATGAACTATCTGAAGTGTCTGGAATGAGATAATGCTGGAGGATGTGTTAAAGAAAATATGTTCTTTCTCTTCCTTTTTGCCCATGTAACAGTTACATACTACCTAAGGCATGAAAACAAGGCTGTGCAATTTGCACTACCAATGGAGACAGTAGGTACCTGTTTCCCATGCACCGAAAAAGTAGGTATTCAAGTTTCTCTCTTTTTATTATCATATTCTCATTTCTTCACACATTAACTAATCATGCATTGTGTACACCAAAGCAGAATTAAAGTTCCAAAATTTAATGTTCCAGAATTTTACAAATTAAAATCTTGAGAAACATTGCCTTAGGCAAAGTGAACTTTTACTTGAAGACATTATCAAATTGATTAATAGAGTCAGGCTCTTAAGTATAGCAATAGAAGGGCACACAGCCTATCACTGTTTCCCTTTAACATGACCAACTATATATAAATTTCACAAACACAGATTGACAAATACACACACACACACACACACACACACACACACACACACACACACACACGATTGTATATGGTAAGAGCAAAAAAACAAGAGGAAAAGAAAACAAATCTTTACACCTGTATGAATGACTCTAGATTGGGTCTCTTTTCCTGTATATATAAATATCTTCTGCCAAGGAACAGCCTCTGCATGGAGAAGGGTTCTGGAAGAATGGCTGTCTGAGACTGAAAAGAATGATTCAAAGTCAAAGTATGGGTTCCAGCTGTCGGCCTAGGTTCTACTGATATGACTTCCCAGATTTTACTCTCTCTCTGTCTCTCTCTGTCTCTCTGTCTCTCTCTCTCTCTCTCTCTCTCTCTGTCTCTCTCTCTCTCTCTCTCTCTCTCTCTCTCTCTGTCTCGTCTCTTTCTCTGTTTCTCTCTCTCTCTTTTTCTCTTTCTCTTGTGTGAGTGTGTGTGTGTGTGTGTGTGTGTGTATTCTGCTCTGCTGTAGACCAGGTTTTTTTTTTTTTTTTTTGCTGTTCTAAAATCTCTCTGATTGAGACAGCTCTCTGCTAGTAAAAATTGTAAAAGCTATCTGGGTAGTTCATGACTCTTCTGACAAAAGTCAGAAAATATGTTACAAAAAAAAAAATACTGGATCTTCCAAGCAAGTGAGGAATCCTGTTAAGAAAAAAAATTTTGAAAGGTTGTTTTTTCTCGCTAGAGACTTTCAGAGAGCTCAGCTCTCAATGCAGAGAATTCTAAAGAACTGTTATTGCTTTCTGCTAGCTCATCTGCAGAGCAAAAGTCCAATACTTTATTTACATATCAAACCAGTTATTTATTTCAGTTTCTGGTTTGATAACCCTACGAATCAGCTTCCTGTGACCCCAGCCCTGTGATTCTTAGGAAACAGCAAGCATACATTTTTCTTTTAACATTTCAAAAGAATTTAAAGATCTATCTGACTTTGTTTCACACAAGATGCTAAACTAGCTGAGTGGCAGTTTGTCCTGAAGTTACCATTTCTACCACTCATGGGACTAACTTGGTCCCAGATTGACCTTGAACTCATGAATCTGCCTGTATTTGTTGTCTGCCTGTCTTTGTATCTTTCTGACAAGCTAGCTCACTAATTTAGTGGTCTTTGTTCCTTTAGATTTGTGAAGTCCCTCATAATTTATATTGCATTCTTATTTTTAAATAGTTGAGAAATTATATATTTTCATACTCATATTTAGAACTCTTTCTCAAAGCCTTAAGGACTGTCCTGAAGGTTTACCATTATGCTGAGACATTAGCTACACCTTCCACTCTTGTACTCTTGCTATCTGATTATTATGGGGTCCTTAATGTTAACAGGGGGACATTCCTCAGAGCAATGTGAAATATGTACATTATTACACAAACAAGCCTTATGCCCACAGTAGTCATAAACACTTGAAGCTCAAAACAGGCCCCTGTCCCAAAGGCAGGAACCATGTCACTCTGTCCCCACCAGGGCCACACCAGGCTCTGCAATCTTCCACGGCTTACAATATTAATTTAGGGTTATAGTATGTAGCTGATTATAGATATTAGGTTTAAAAATGTTAAGCATAATTTAAGTTCTTTGTCAAAAAATCATTTTAATGTAATCAAGCTTATTAAACTTAATACTAAATTAAAGTAGGACTTTGCTCTGTGACTGACATCTTCATAAAAAAATACAGTTGGACATCTAAGCATTATGAAGCTAAAGGCAGATAATGGAGTTACTTATTTATTTATGAGTAAAAAAAATCCAATAATTACTGACACCCATCAAAATATTGGAGGGAGGCATGGGATATATGGTCTCTTCAAACTTATGTTTATAATGATCACATAAATATAGAAGCTATGACTATCTGCACAGGACATGCTGTGTGTATACACACACACACACACACACAGTGCTACTATTATCTACCACAATGGCAACAACACCAGCAGCATTAGAAGAAAGAAATGTGGGTAGGAGTGGGTTTTGTTGGGAAGACAGGAGTCAAAGGATGAGTGGGAAAAGGAGACAAGAGGGTAATAGGACTAAATATGGTTGCATAAATAGTCTATGCACACATACAATTGTCAGAACAAACAAACAAAAACAACCAAACGACCTACCAAAAGAATGTCATTTATCTTGTACCTCTAGCCTCCAGGACAGGAGAGTATAGAAACCAAACTAATATTTTTAGGCAATAGTTTGTTACAGTAGCAACAAAAAATCTCCACCTCATTTTGAATTCTCAGTGAACATGAACCAATACATTTTTATATTCTTATAATCAAGTACAAAAATCTCCACTGAAACTCCTATATAGAATATGAATACATATAAATTAAAAAGGATACATATATATGTATATATATATACATACATATATACATATGAAATATATATACATATATACATATATATATGTATATATACAAATATACATATATATATGTATATATGTATGTATGTATATATCCTTTCAAATATTTCATGGATCTGTGGCAATATAGTTTTATGAATATAAACGTATGTGCTTGCACACAAACACGCATACAGAGAGACAGAGACAGACAGACAGACAGACAGAGAGAGAGAGAGAAGATCTATTAAACCAAGAATATTAAGATCAGTCTCAAGGTAATTTTTCTACCTTCACTCACAAAGTTTCTTTCTCATTACAAGCCATGAAATCTTTAAAATATTATAAAATATAAATCCAGTTCACAAAGGAAAATAATTATTACATACATCTCGAAGAGTTCATAGAATTGAGGGTTTCGTCATGCAAAGGGTCTTGATACCAACTCATTTTTTTACTCACCTTGGTTTTTTTCAACCAAACCCTTCATATCTACAATATCACCATCAAATTCATAGATAGCTTAAGGGTAAAGGGACTTTCTAGAAGACTTATTTTGTGAATATGTGTTTGTTTATGTGATGTATACTAGTGTCATTCATGTGTAGGTGTGCATGAGAAGGCTTTAGGTGTATGCCTTTATTGTTTTCCACTGTATTTTTTTAAGACAAGATCATTCATTGTGCCCCGAACTTATTTATTGGCTCAAATTTCTAGTTAAAGAGTTCAGAACAAATGACTGTCTTGACTCTTCCACGTGTAGGGTCACAGCTGTGTGGTTACCTCCAGGTTTTATACATGTAATAGAGACCCAATATGCACATGTGTGCATGACACATTATTTATACTCTGGTCCATCTCTTCTTTTATTTTAAATAATTGCCTATTGTGATTTAACAGATCTATTTTAGATAGAGAATTTAAACAAGACTGTCAGAAAAGATGAGAAAATTAGTTGGAAGACTAGAACCTGGCAAATTTACTTAGTAAAATTACCAATACAAACAGACAAAAACTCAGAAGCTAATTTATGTATCACTTAGAAAATGTTAATACTATTTGTAAAATGTCAAAAGGAGTTTAAAGTAAGTGTAAAAATGTTTCCTTCTGGCTTCTCTTAGAATATATTGTGCTATGTCACGTTTCAAGTTTTCTATTAAAACACAGTTAAATCTCTATAGCAAAAATAAACTCACCATGACACCACTTGAAAATGCAAATTGTCACTTAGACATTCGGTTTTTTTACTTCAATGCTTAGAAAGAATGTTGTCAAGCTCTTTTCTTCTCACTATAAGCTATAACAAGAACAGCAAAATTGCTTGCATAAAGTGCAAACTAAATATAAAATATTTCGTTTAGAATGTGCTTTTCCTCTGTGATGAGGTGGCATTTTAAAAATGAACCGTTACACGGTGCTAAAGAAATTTCTCACAAAAATTTTTACCACTTGAAAGATCATTGTTTTTAGAGTTGTGAGGACATTATTTACCTGATGGGGGTCATTTAACATCCTAAATTCCATAAAGAAACGGAAAGGCTTAATGCTTTGGTTATAACTCATGGGTCCTATAACTCTTATGAGATACTGTTCACAAGGACATGATCTACTGAAGGATCACAAGGAAAATGAGGTAAAAATTAAGATAGAAGCCAAAGACATGCATTGCTGTCATTGTCCATCCAAGCTTTTTCTAGTGCTGCTGTCCATTCTTCCCACACACCACAATCACTGGGAACATGGAAAACATCAGTATCTGCTTCTAGAAACTGGGTGTGACTGATCTGCAGTGGGATCACAGCAACAGCAACTTTTTTTTTTTAACATCCCAAGGTAGTGAAAGTAGTTAATCAATGACTGGTTCAGCTCAAGACCCATGAGAGGATGCCCACCCCTGATGGTACCTGGAGGGCCAGGAAAGAGGAGCTGAATAGCTCAGAAAGCTAGAATAGAACAAAACATGAATCGCAACAGCAACAACAACCAGTCAATGGAATGATTCCTAGTGATATTCTTCTGTACTCATAAATTGATGCCTAGCCCAACTGTCATCAGAGAGGCTTCACTCAGCAACTGACATAAACAGATGAAGAGACCCATTGCCAAATATTAGATGGAGCAGCCGCACTCTTAAGTGCCAAAAGAGGTCTTAAAAATATAAGCAGGTTAGAAACTCACTTTTTAGATTAGAAATTTTATACTTCAGATTTTCTTGATTACTCCATCTTTGAAAATATCATATGAACTCTGATCCTCTCTTCCAAAACTATACCAAATCAATCAATCAATCAATCAATCAATCAATCAAACAAACATGCAAAACCCCACAAATAATCAGGGTAATATTCATTCTGCTCTCTCTGAAAACTTTGTGTTTAAAATCTCTGGCATATAAACTGATTTGTTTGTGTCAACTTGACACAAACTGGAGTCATATGGAAATAGCAAACCTCAATTAGGGAAGTATCTCCATAAGATTGTCCCTTTGAATGTCTGTGGGATATTTTATTGATCAATAATTGATGTGTGAGGGTTGTCAGCTGATGGTTGGAGGTAGTTCTCCTGGGCAGGTGGTCCTTGGTTCTCTAGGAAAGTAAAATCTATGCAGAAAGCCAGTAAAAAGGTTTGCTCCTCTGATCCTGCTTCTTCTGCCCCAAGTACCCTCAATGATGGTCTGTGACATGGAAATGTAAATTCAATCAACTCTTTGTCTTAGTCAAGGTTTGTACTTCTGCACAAAACATCATAATCAGGAAGCAATTTCGGGAGGAAAAGGTTTATTCAACTTACACTTCCACATTGCTGTTCATCAACAAAGGAAGTCAGGACTGGAACCCAAGCAGGACAGGAATCAGGCACTGATGCAGAGGCCATGAGGGATGTTACTTAGTGGCTTGATTCCCCTGGCTTTCTCAACTTGCTTTCTTATAGAACCCAATATTACTAACCAAGGATGGCACCACCCACAATGGGCCCTCCCACTCTTGATCACTAATTGAGAAAATGCCTTACAGCTGGATCTCATAGAGGTATTTCCTCAAGGGAGTCTCCTTTCTCTGTAATAACTCCAGTTTGTGTCAAGTTGACACACAAAACCAGTCAGTACAATTAACCCCTTGTCAACTTGACACACAAACACATTGCTATTAAGCTTCAAACTTTACATTTTTATTCATTCCCAAGATCTAAATAACTTTAAAAGCCCACAGTCTTTACAAATTCTTACGCATTAAAATTTCAATTCCTTTAAAATATCCAATCTCTTTTAAAATTCAAAATGTTTTTACAATTCAAAGTCTCTTAACTGTGAACTCCACTAAAATATATATATATATATATATATATATATATATATATATATATATATATATTTACTTTAAGAGCAAAAATATCACTGCACAGTCAGAATAAAAAGCAAAATTAAGCTTTAACCATTTAATGTCTAGGATTCACTCACAGCTTTCTGGGCTCCTCCAAGGGCTTGACTCACTTCTCCAACTCTGCCCTTCGTAGCACACACTTTGTCTTCTAGGGTCCAGCTGCCTGTACTCTACTGCTGCTGCTGTTCTTGGTGGTCATCTCATGATACTTGCCTCTCCAAAACACTGCTGTCTTCAGCTGCAACTAGGCTTCACCAATAGCCTCTCATAGGTTCTCTTCATGGTGCCAAACCTCAATACTCCTTTGCATGACGCCTTCAGTCCTGGGCCATCAATTGCAACTGAGGCTGCACCTTCACCAATGTCCTTCTATGGGCTCCCACAGTGCTGAGCCTCAGCTGCTCTATGTGACCCCTTCACGCCTTCAAAATCAGTAATACCTGGGTGACTATTTCACATTACCAAGTCCAGCTGCAGCACAAGGTACAACCTTGGCTATTTCTGGAACACAGCTTCTTTGTGCTCTCAGAAAACATGTCCAAGATTTAACCTCAATGATTTTGGTTTTTAAAACTAATTTTTTAGTTCCAGCTAACCAGCATTCATAGTTCCAGTAATGCAAAGATTTTGCTTTAGTAGTTCTGGTATCTTGTTGATACAGTCAAATTGATTCTTCAGTTCCAGCTAACCAAAACCACAGAATCTTCACATTAAAACAGCAACAGCCCTGATAAGAGTCTTCAGTCTTTCCTGTCATTTGCACTGTTCTCAACATTATCTTCCAGTACATCCTACAGAACTCTTCCTGCCCCAAATTCCAAAGTCCTTCTATAGTTCTTCCCAAAACACAGTCAGGTTATCACAGGAATACACCACTATGCTGATACCAATTTGTGTTAGTGAGGGTTTGTATTCCTGCACAAAATATCTTGACTAAAAAGCAAGTTGTTGAGGAAAGGGTTCACTCAGCTTACACTTCCACATTGCTGTTCATCACCAAAAGAAGTCAGGGCTGGAAGCAGGAGGTGATGTGGAGGCCATGGAGGGATATTACTTACTGGCTTGCTTCCCCTGGCTTGTTCAGCTTGCTTTTTTATAGAACCCAAGATTATCAGCCCAGGGATGGATCCACCCACAATAGACCCTCCCACCCTTTATCACTAATTGAGAGAATTCGTTAAATCTTGATTTCATGGAGGCATTTCCTCAACTGAATCTCATTTCTGAATCTCTGTGATAATTCAAGCTTGTGTCAAGTTGAGACACAAAACTAGCCAGTACACTCTTCCAAGTTACTTTGGCTTACAGTGTTTATCACAGCAGTGGAAAGAAAACTAGAAGACAAAGAGCCACGTGCCATAGCTGCTCTATAAAGTTTTCTACAGTTCTTTGTTTTCAGAGCTATTAGAAGAAAGCATATTTAGAAAATGTGACTATAAGAAGGAAGTGAAATCATCAAGGGTGTGTGCTTGATGGGACCTTCCTCTCTATTTTTGGCTTTCTGACCACAGTGCTGTACTATACTACCCCAGGCTCAGAACAATAAGGACAAACAATCATATATTGAAATTCTGACTTAAAATCAACTTTACTTCCTTTCAATTATTTATTACTGGTGTTTTATTACAACAGAAAGATAATAAAAAGTAGTCATCTCTTCAAAATCTTTAATTCATGAAGAAAATAACGTGGCTATGAATCATAGTACAATGTGGATATAATCAAAATTAGGTGCAATTTTTCCCAAGTAGAGCTTTTATTTGCAAATTATACACACACACACACACACACACACACACACACATGTATGTATATATGTATACGTGTATATGCCAACCCCCACACAAAGAATAACACGGATATAATGAAACTTGTTTTTCACTGTATTATATATCTGAAGTACAAAGAATTACACATATTAAAAGTGACTTCTCCATGTTTCAAGGTACAGGCATGATCTGAGAAAGTCTCATTGAACCCACTGGGTAACAGAATAATGTAACGGCTGGCCAGATAGTTTGAAGTTATGAGACTAATAGGAAACAACACTCTAGAAAGGAAGAGTGCAACTGACACTTGAACTTCATTGGGTTGTGGAGGTAGCTCCAGTATCAGAGTAGCATCAATATGGGATGGGGACTTAAAGAAGTGTCTATGTGGAAGGTTTGGAAAGGTTATTTCCAAGGTATTCCAAAAACATAATATCCATGAGGAGGGTAATCTGCATATTTAGCTAGGTCAGATTTCCATTATATGTATACACAGACACACAAATGCACTCAGACATGTGAACACACACACAGACACACACATACACATACCACTGAAACATTATATCACACAACAAAAACCATAAAAAATACTTATTCCTTTAATAACTCACCAACACCATTTATTAAGAAGTAAGCCATTAGGAAACATGTCTCCAAGCCAGATAGTTCACACAGTTCTTACAACTTGTCAGATTACCTTACAGAATGAGGCTGAGGCCCAGACAATGATGCTCCAACAACCAGAGGAACTATAACATGACTAGGCCTGCTTAGAAGTGCATATTCTTAGGCTTATAATGAATCTAATCTCACATGAGGACCCTGGAGATGAACTGGAGAGCTCCAATGAATCCCTTTGTCCTCCTACCTAATGTGGCCACATTGAGTAACTTTCTTTTTCTGCTTTCCACTTTAAAACAAACAGACAGATAAACAAACAAACAAAACAAATTGTCTATAGCTATCTAATTGACATCTACTTATACAGACGTAGTAAAAACAGTATGATAACTCAATAAATTAATACAGTATGCATTTATATCAGGATACTTAGAAAAACATTATTGTTAATATCCATTTCTCTTTGTATTGCGAACATTTACAAAATCCCCTTTTCCACTTGTTTATAAAATTACAATAGCCAACAACTTTGAGGTATCAAAAGATCCTTTCACATGAGTTGCCTAAGACCTTTGGAAAACACAGATATTTACATTACAATTCATAGCAGTAGCAAAATTACAGTTAAAGTACCAACAAAAATTATTCTATTATTGAGAGTGAGCAAAATGTGAAGAACTATAACAAAAGGGTCTCGTATTAGGAAAGTGGAGAAGCACTGTTTTATAGAATGCTAATCAAGTCCTTTATAAGCCCACTATCCATCCTCTGTGTGTGTGTTTCTCTCTCTTTGCTTTACTATCTCTATCCCCTAGTGATATTTTCTTTCTTCTATGAAACATTTTTGTTTTTGTTTTTGTTTTTGTTTTTTGAGACAGAGTTTCTCTGTGTAGCCCTGGCTGTCCTGGAACTCACTTGGTAGACCAGGCTGGCCTCGAACTCTGAATTGCCTGCCTCTACCTCCCAAGTGCTGGGATTAAAGGCGTGCGCCACCACCGCCCGGTCTATGAAACATTTTTAAGTTTCAAAATATGATAGTATCTTAAGGGAATAAATAATCTAAAAGAATTCAGTCTCCAATCTGGCCTTGATAGTCTGCTCAGCCTAGCTAAATTTTGGAAAGTTTCTTCCTATCTGTAGAACTCTGACTCTCTCTTTTTGTCTCTCTTTGTTTCTCTCTGTGTCTCTGTCTCTGTCTCTGTCTCTGTCTCTGTCTCTGTCTGTCTCTCTCTCTCTCTCTCTCTCTCTCTCTCTCTCTCTCTCTCTCTCACTCTCTCTCTTTTTCTCTCTCTCTTTCTTGAAGAATTTTGCTTCAAAAAATTTGTCAATTTTCTAGCCGGGTAGTGGTGGCACATGCCTTTAATCCCAGCACTTGGGAGGCAGAGGCAGGCGAATTTCTGAGTTTGAGGCCAGCCTGGTCTACAGAGTGAGTTCCAGGACAGCCACTGCTACACAGAGAAACTTTGTCTCGAAAAAACAAAAACAAAAACAAAACAAAAACAAATAAGAACTCTCTTCTTCCCCTTAGTAGGTTAAACCTTCTCACCAGCTCTTCAGTTTAACAAACCAAAAAGGCATTTCTCAAGAACCTAAGAATAGGTTGAGGTTTTAGCTCAGTCAATAGAGTGCTCTGGTAGCATGAATGAATCCCTGAGTTTGGTCCATAGCACTGCAAGCACATAATACCAACTTTTGGGAGGTAAAGGCAGGAGATTCTGAGGTTTAAAGTCATGTTCAACTATTTTGCATGTTCAAGGTCAGCCAGACACTCATGAGAACCTTCCTCAAAAAACTAAACAAACTCTTGGGGCCATGTCTTTGAATCATACAAACAAAAAATACGTTCTCATAATTTCCATGATCTATGAGTGTAATATCATAACTTCAACAATTTGAAATTCACTAATTGCTCCTACCTAATAACAAAGGCATCTTCTGCAATCTTTTCTCCAGTACGGTCACTTTGTCTCTCCAAACATTGATTCTCCACCATTTGTATTAATAGGTTTGGGTCAAGATGCTCAGATTGTGCTATTATTTAATAATGTAATCTCTGTGCAATTTACCTATCCTGTAACCAGTTTCTTTTATGATATTACACAGTGATTATCCAAATGTGGATATTAATCTCAGAAATAATATTTGTACTAACTTGAAACATACATGATTCTTTTTTATAACTAAGTAATTGTAAATTGACTTAGTATACTCAATTTTATAACTGATCAACATTTACTAAACATTTGGATATATATTACATCTAATTACTTGGTAATTTGAAAAGTAGTAATCAACAAAGTAAAACTGAGTAAACTAAGGAAAAAGAGAGAGCCTTGCATCTCTTTTTAATTTTGATGATTTTCTTGAATTTAGATGGTATTATACCAAAATCCATACATAGTTTAGTATTGCAACATCAAAGGAAAGAAGCTTTTGCTTCCATTGTGGAGGCCTCCTCAATTAGATGTCGCTCTTGTAACAATGATGCCTTGATCCCTCTCTGACATGTGACAGTACAGTAAGGAACCACAATCTCTGAAAAAATATGCTTTGCTCTAACACCTAATCTCTCAGCATCTTATGTAGATAAGTAAACTTCTATTTTGTGAAAATAATTGAGTCCATATTTGCTAAAACCACAGTCAAAAATATTTTCTTTAACTCACTACAGAATAAAATCTTCTCATCAGTTTTTGAGGTTTCCACTTTTGTTTTTGCTTTTATGTTCCGTCTTCTTTGTTTTCAATCAAATATTGTTTGATCTGTGAGCCATTTAAGAAGGACCTCACTAATTACATGTGCTATTTCTACCTAGGTGTTAATAGCTAAAATAATTATTTTCATATCAGCATGGATATAACAGAAAAAAAAAGATGTAGTGTGATGGAAATTTCAGACATTAATGAATGTATGGAAGACCAAAAAAGCCTCACATCTACCAAAGAAAAATTAAAATCTATCTGCATTTTTAATATGATTTCTCAAACCTTGAGTTCTAGACCAAACTGTAAAACAAAAAGAACAATGATCCAGTGCCCCAACCTACACAGCTATAAAAATATGCTTCTTCCAAAATGTTATTTATTTACTCCACACTTGTTAAGGATCATATGTGACATGACATTAAAACAATCTCATCAGCCTATGACTTTAATATGTTTCCTGCTCCAAATTAATGTATAGTTATTTTAAAGCTGTTTGGCAATCACTGGGCATTCTAGTTGTGCCTGTCAGTTGAAATGAATAAAGTCAATTTGAAATTTGATTGGCAGTAGAGATAGTCTCAGAAAGGGCTACAACAGGATTTTCAAATGTGATATAAAGGCCATCCAACAGGCTTATAACATCAATAACAGAACATAGCCAGATAGTGGAGAAAACTATTTTACCCCAGCAAACTGTTTTCTAAAACTATTTCAGATGAAGAGACACATGCTTCCAGAATAATTTAAGAAAAATTAGTTTCAAGCCTTAATCCAATCAACAAATACAGTTTATTGCTTTTTAAGATTTCTTTCAGATCTGCTAAGAATCATTACCAATCCTAGCAGGTTATACCTGTAATCATACATGTTAAGAAATGTCTATGCCAATAAATAAGGGTTTTTACTTTAGAAAGAGTAACTGAAGAGTGATCTACCTCTTCTATATATTTAATATATGTTTATTTAGTTTTCATCATTTCCATATGATTATAAAAATAGGTTTCTACAAGTAATTTGTTGATTTTATTCAACTTAATTCTATATTTCTATATTCTTCTTTTACTTCCCCCAATGTTAATTATTGCCACAATCGGGATGCACTCTCTTACATGTTTCTTAGATGAGAATTATAAAATACTTGGAAAGAAGAGGAAATTTCTTAAATAGTCTTCTATAACTCAGTGTTCCATGTTACCTTAGTCTTTGGGCTATTTCTCAACCTTTTCATAGAAAACTTATACAATCATATATGGAAATCCAAGAGAATAATTCTGCTATAATGCAACTTATAGTTTTCTTATATATAGACTAGATTTGCATCCTATCACAAAACTTTATAATTCATTATTGTTGCCTAAGCATATTTCATCTTCAATTTTACCTTTATATAGTGATAACATTTTAATGGATATTTTATTTATCAATAACTTTTACATATTTTGATGTAGACTCATTTTATGTTGATATAGGAATAATTTACTATCTTTTATTCTTTTGTGTGTGTGTGTGTATATTTGTGCATATAGTCACTTATGTTCTACAGAGAATATTTAGAGATCAGACAGCAAACACAGATATTGATCCTCACCATCCTTCTTGTTTGAAACAGAGTCTCTTAGTTGCGTGCCACTGTGCTGCATATAACTGGCTCCTTGGTTCCAGAGATTTCAAGGATTTTTTTTTGTCTCCACATCCCATCCAGCTTTGAGAACTTGGGGGTTAAGACATATTGCCCAGATTTACATAAACTCTGGGGATTTATGGTCCTCACATTTACGTGACAATAACTTTACCTACTAAGCCTTCTTTTTAGTTCTCTAATATAATTTGAATCAGTTTATCTTCTAACCTCTTCTTGCATGTACTTTACTTCAGTTCCAAACATTGGTCTTATTATTCCTTAAAGTGGTGCATGACTCCATATCATCACTGCCCCAAAGGCAAAGAACCAACTGCTTGGTACATTTCAGTTCAAGAGACAAGGTTCTAAGGAATAAAGTGTCAGGTAACATATCCCAGGATGACATAAAAAAAATTAAGCTGTTTGAGCCATTAGATAAATTATTCCAAAAAAAAAAGTAGTGACCTGTCAGCAGTGAACAAATGCTATTGTTTGATTTGACTCTACAAATACAATTAGAAGACTGCCCAAAAGCAAATGAGGGGGGAATGGGGTTTGTTCCATTTTACAACAAACCAATAACAGTTCTCATATAGCAAAATTAGGACAGGAATTCAAGTATCAAAGATGTTGGAGGAAGGAAGTGTAGCAGAAAACCTGGAACAACGTAGCCCACTGATGTCTTCTTCATAGCTTATACAGCCTGCTCTTTTATGCAATTCATCACCTATGACTCAGGAATGCAACACCCTTAGAGGTTTAAGGCCTCCTGTATCAAGAATTAATCAAGAAAATGCCCACAAATGTTTAATTACAGGGCAATGCGATATGTACATTTGCTCAAATAACGTTCCTCTTTTCAAGATGATGAAATTGCTATTGAGTGTCAGAATGGTAGAAATTTAATTGAACCAAAACATGTACTTAACATATCTATCAAGAGTCAATCAATGCCTGTGTCAGAGCAGTCTCTTGTACATGATTTGAACTTGCTATAGTTGGATCTTAAGTATCCCATAGGTCAATTTGTGTGTGTGTGTGTGTGTGTGTGTGTGTGTGTGTTCGTGTATGTATGTGTGAAATGTATGCACATACATATGTATATGTAAATAAAATAACTGTACAAGTAGGTACAATTTAAAGAGTAGAAAAGAAAACAATAAAGCATGAATAATGAGTAAAAAGAAAGGAATGAATGGAGCTAATGAATACTGGAGTCATTAAAGAGTGTGTAACATAACTGTTTCCTAAATTTTTAAAAATATTTTGTGGTGAATAGGTGCATAAACATATATTGGGTAACAAAAGTTTAAAACCCAGGATAAAGCTCCACAGCTACTGAATAGCTATTTTCATTTTATAGATCATAAAGAGAGGTAAACATCAGGTCTGGCTTTTTTAATTGCATGATTTTTTTTTTTTTTTTTTTTTTTTTTTTTTTTTTTTTTTTAGAACACTGAGGATATCCAGTGAATCATAAGGACATACTTTAAACCCGAACTCCAACAAATTTGAAAACCTAATAAGAATATTTTTCCCCCACACAGTTACTATTTACCAAAGTTAAATCAAGATCAAGTAAACAACTTAGGTAGACTTATAACCCCTAGTGAACTAGAAACAGTCATTAAATTCTACCTGCCAAGAAGCTCCCAGGCAAGTTGGTTTTAGCATACAATTCTACCAGTTTCAATAAGAATTAATGACAATACTTCTCAAATTATTCCATAAAATAAAGGCAGAAGGAACATTTTCCAATTCATTTTATGAATCTAGTTACTCTATTATCCGAGATCACATCAATACTCAGAAGAAAATTACCAATCATTTTCCCTTATGCAAAAATACTCAATAAAAGTCTTACAAACAGAATAAAAGCCCACATCAAAAAGATCATCCACTGTGATCACTTGATCCCAGAGATGCAGTGATATGAAAAAAAGAATGTACTCTATTTATATGATGGAATATAAGTCAGCTATTAAAAACTTGGAATCATGAAATTTACAGGCACATAGATGGAACTAAAAATAAGTCATCTTGAATGAGGTAACTCAGATACAGAAAGATAAAATTGAGAAGTTTCTAGATATAAGAGAAAGAAGTGAAGAACAGTAAAAACCAAAATTCCTCTCTGGTCTCAGGATGTGAGCAAAGGGGCACATGTAACTACATATGCAAGTGTATGTACCACATATACACAAAACATACACACAAAAATAGAACAATAAGATGCAGCCAGCAACCTATTCCTATATCTAAAATTCAAAACAATGATTATGTCATATTCTCTCTAGACAGAAAAACAAGAATTATTTTTCATAATGATGAGAATGTGACTTGGCTTAGCTAATTTGAAAAACACTTCAGTAGTTTTTAATAACAGTAAACGCAACTCTCATTTGCTATAGTAAGTGTATCCAGGTGTGGTGGTACACAGCTTTAATCTGGGCCACACCTTTTGCTGGAGACCTACATAAGGGCACTAGAAGAAGGAACATTCTTCTTCACCTGCTTGCCTTGTGGGCCTGAGCAACTGCTAGATCCTTGGACTTCCATTCACAGCTGCTGCTGACCATTGGGGAGTTGGACTACAGACTGTAAGTCATCAACAAATTCCCTTACTATATAGAGACTACCCATAAGTTCTGTGACTCTAGAGAACTCTGACTAATACAGTGTTAGTAAGTAACTCATAAACTCTGGTTCACTGTGCAATGGAATGATATTCAGGTTAAAAACAAAATGAACCAGAAAATTATAAAAAAAAAAAAAAAGATGAAACTTAAATATGTGTTACTAAATTATAAAAGCCAATATCAGAAAGAAATATACCACCTTGGTAATATTGTGGGAAAGGTCAAATTATAGAGGAGTACAATAGATGTCCAATGATTGCCATAGTTTGTAGGACAGGATGAATAATGAATAGAAAGAAATAATTATTTTAAAACAGTAGAATTATGTAGCATGATGTCATAACAGGGTATACTATTATTATATATTTCTAAATTCACAACACAAAGTAAGTTTTTATGTGAGCCATGGATTTTCACTAACTAGGATATAACAACAGTCATTTATTGTTACAACTAGATATCAGTGTAGAATGGGACACTGATTGGACAAGAGAGTATAAATGTGTGAGATAGGAATCTTGGGAAATACTTTGTACCTTACAGTTTAGCTATGAGTCTAAAATAATTAAATAATTATATTACTATGTGTGTACATATGTGTGTGTGTGTGTGTGTGTGTGTGTGTGTGTGTGTGTAGATATATATGGTGTGTGTTTGTGTGGGTGTATGGAAGTCATATAACAACCTTGACTATATATCATCCTTAAAATGCCATCCCCTTTATTTGATTCAGAGTCTCTCACTGGAACCTAATAACCGACATATGTAAATTTAATTGTGTCAGAACTATATCAAAAAAATTTATGTTACAAATTTTGTTTAATTAACCTATTGAAATGTTTAAATGTTTTAACAACGTTTTTTCTTATTCTTAAATTATAGTAAATTTTTAAAAATCCTGAATTATTAAAACAATCTTATAAGAAAACTCTAACATGTTGATTTCATGTATTATAATGAATCTATAGTAATCAATACAACATGATAAGTGCAACATGAAGGGTGAATAGATAATTGGAATTAATAAAAAGCTCAGAATATGTGCACAACTATATAGAGTCTAATAATTATTGACAAAATATAACAAAAAATATAAAAGTATTGCTTTTTCAATAAGGCAATAAAAAATTCTAAATATTTTCATTAAAAATGGGCTTTGAAAAATACTTTCTACCAACTATGTAAACTCACTTTTATATTGAATATAAACTGAAATATAAGTTCTAAAATTTTAATACAGAAGAAAAATTAGGAAAATATCTCCAATGTCCTTGTATTACACAAGAATATTTTATACATCAGAAAAAAAACAAAAGTTAAACACATGTCTTTTGGAATAAAATTTTGTCCAGAAACGTGAGAAAAGACTTGAATGATGGTATCCATTCATGGGGCAGTGTAAAACAAATCTCATATGTTACACATTAAAAATAAATCTGGGGTTCCTTCCAGTCTGGGCCCCGAGCACCGCAATCTCACAGAACTCACATGAAGTGGGCCTTCCAGGAGCTCTAACCCAAACAGTATCTTAGATAAGGAGAAAGCAACATTGGCCCGAAAAGAGGGTACCTAGGACCCACTAAGACCCAGGAAGTAACTCCTGGTGCAGAGCACTGGTTTCTTCCTGTCTGCCCCTGAGCACTGAGCAGATCTTGGATCCCAGCTCTAGCCCCAGTAGTAATACCCACCCCACACAGTTCTGATACAACCGAGATAATAGGAAAAACAGGCTCCAGTCAGAGACAGGGCAGGTAGGACTAAGGAGATCCAGATGGTGAAAGGCAAGTGCAAGAACATAAGATCAGCAACCCAGGGTATGTGGCATCATTAGAACCTAGTTCTCCCACACAAGAAAGTCCTGAAATCCCCATATCACTAGGAAAGCAAGATTCAGATTTAAAATCACTTCTAATGATGATGATAGGGGACTTTAAGAAGGACATAAATAACACTCTGAAAGAATTTGAGGAGAACACAGGTAAACAGGTAGAAGCCCTTAAAGTGGAAGCACAAAAATCCCTTAAAGAATTACAAGGAAACATAACCAAACAGGTGAAGGGATTGAACAAAACCATCCAGGACATAAAAATGGAAGTAGAAACAGTCAAGAAATCTCAAAGGGAGATTACCCTGGAGATAGAAAACCTAGGACAGAAATCAGGGGTCATAGATGCAAGTATCACCAACAGAATACAAAAGATAGAAGAAAGAATCACAGGTGCAAAAGATACCATAGAAAAACTTTGACACAACTGTCAAAGAAAATGCAAAATGCAAACAATTCTTAACACAAAACATCCAGGAAATCCAGGACAAAATGAAAAGACCAAACCTAAGGATAATAGGCATAGATGAGAGTGAAGATTCACAACTTAAAGGGCCAATAAATATCTTCAACAAAATTATAGAAGAAAACTTCCCTAATCTAAAAATGAGATGCCCATAAACATACAAGAAGCCTATAGAACACCAAATAGACTAGACCAGAAAAGAAATACCTCCCATCACATAATAATCAAAACACCAATTGCACAAAACTAAGAAAGAATACTAAATGCAGTAAGGGAAAAAGGCCAAGTAGCATATAAAGGCAGACCTATCCGAATTACACCAGACTTCTCACCAGAGACTATAGAAGCTAGAAGATGCTGGACAGATGTCATACAAACCCTATGAGAACACAAATGCAAGCCCAGGCTACTATACCCAGCAAAACTCTCAATTACCATACATGGAGAAACCAAGATATTCCATGACAAACCAAATTTACATAATATCTTTCCACAAACCCAACATTACAAAGGATAATAGCAAGAAAGCCCCGATATAAGGATGAAAATTATACCCTAGAAAGAGCAAGAAAGTAATCCTCTTCCAACAAATCCAAAAGAAGATAGACACACAAAGATAATTCCACCTCTAATAACAAAAATAACAGGAAGCAACAATCACTGTTCCTTAGTATCTCTTAACATCAATGGACTCAATTCCCCAAGTAAAAGACAAAGGCTAATTGACTGGATATGTAAAAAGGACACAGCATTTTGCTGCATATAGGAAACCCACCTCAGTGACTAAGACTGACTTTACCTTAGAGTAAAAGGATGGAAAACAATCTTTCAAGCAAATGGTGCTAAGAAAAAAGCTGGAATAGCCATTCTAAAATCTCCAGTCCTAGAACAAAAAGGAAAGGACTCATGGCTCCACCTGTATAGGTAGTTGAGGGTGGCCTTGCCACACATCAGTGGAAGTGGACTGCCTTGGTGCCTGAAAGTTTGGATTCCTAGTGTTGGGAAATTTCAAGAGCAGAGAGGTGGGAATGGGAAGATGGTGGGAGCACACCCTCATAGTAATTGGAGGAGGGGGTTAGGGTAAGGGGTTAGGCATCAGTGGAAGTGGATGGCCTTGGTACCTGAAAGTTTGGATTACCTAGTGTTGAGAAATTGGAGAGCATGGAGGCAGATATGGGAGGATGGTGGTAGAACACCATCCTAGAAACTCCCAGAATTATATGGATTAGACATGACAGAAGCAGGCTGCCAGAAGACTGAATTCCAGAATTAAAACAAAAAACTTTCTTGATACTAAAATTTGTTTTGAGAATTGTATATTAAAGAATATACAGCCTTGGTGTACCTACTCATGAAGTAAGCTGAGCAGATGTGCTTGAACCTCTGATGTCTTGGAATTCCAGCTGGATGCAGTGAAGACACAGTGTCAGAGGCTTATCAATTTGTTCTTCCCCCTGCTCCTCTTCTAATATCTCAACACCCATAAACAGCTTGAAGAAGTTAATGAAGAGTCAGCACCCCTATTCTTTGGGCTTGGGGACTGAGGTGGTTAATATTGGGCTGTCTTTATAGGGAAAAGTAGAGGTTTTGTTGGAACAGGGAGGATTAGCTAGGATTTATTTCATAGCCATAACCCATTGGTATAAATATGTATAATTGTTGTTAAGATGAAGTTATAATTTCTTAAATGGTACAAAATTTACTTTGATTTCAAATTTAAGGCTTTCATTGGTACGAGCTTCTTATTGATATAAAAGTGAAATGAATATTGTTACTCTCATAGGCATTGTGCCTATATAACACATTTAGGAATACAAGGCTTAGACCCAGTCCTTCTTTAACTTTTCTAACTGATTTGTGATGTTTAGCCTGTGAGTTAAGGGCCTATGGCAAATTCATGGCTCTGAGTTTATTGTTAGAGTGTTTTCTATATTTTATTTGAAAATAGCTTAGAGGAGTTAACAGACAACAGTCCAGATTGTCTTGCATGGATAGTTGATTTTCAAAATGTCAGAAGTCCACAGAATTGATGTTACAAACATTTTTATATTAATGTTCATTTTGATTAGAGACCTGTCTGCTCCTGACAGCTTCCTGTCTTGGATTCTAAGAAGAAATTGAGCATCTTTGGAGTTATTCCAGTTGTGGTGAGACAGTCACTAGGCAAAAATTGACTCTTGTCATCTACAGACAAATCACTGTCCAGAAAAAGACACACTTGTGGAATAGTTGACTGATTATATCTGCCAATACAGAGTAATCAGCCCTTAATAATTCTGCATCACTAGGTCTGTCAGATGATCCTGGGCCAGAAGGTTGAAGATTGGATGCTCCAACTTTTTGAAGTATAGGGACTGTCCAGGTGTTCAGTGTTTTCTATATATTGGCTATGTTTTAGAAGCTTTGTTCTTTCCATAATTTCAGTTAACTCAGTCATTCTGAATTTCCAACAGGGTTGAAGACTTATAGTCCCATAGCCAATCCTGGCTACTTACTTTGAGAGAAAAGATTTGAGAGGATGGTTTTCAGCTGACATTCATTCTAAAGCAAAGAAAAAAAAGCCAGGTTCAGAACTAAGTCTTTTTTTAGGAGAAATGACAGAGGTTCTGGTCAGTCAATAAAATGATGGACTGGGTATTAGGCCTATCTTGTACCTTACTGACACAAATTTGTATAGTCATGTTCTAATTGTATTTTGAGAGAAAAGTTTTATTTTAATAGGAATGATGATATGTAAAAGGAGCTAAGGTGAAAGGAGTAAGGAGAGGAAGAGGAGGAGTAAGAAGAGGTGGAAGAGAAGGAGAGGAGAAGCTAGGTGACGAGAGCGGGTAGGAGAACATGGAGGCAAATGTTCACATGTCTACCAGTCAAAGATAGTTGTTATATCTAGGTTGGGTTTTGGGTTACACTTCTAGTTGTACGGGCATCTTGTTATTGAGCATTACCAAACTTATAAAGCCTTTGATTAACATTAAAAAATAGTATAAGAAAAGAAAAAATGTTAATTCATATAAATATTAACTATGTATTTATAATTACTTGAATATAAGTAGATTAAAAATTTCAACCTAAAAAAAGTAAATCTGGAAGTATGAAGAACAATTTAAATCAAGGACTGAATATTGAATTCCAAGTAAACTCCTGTAACAATGCTCACATGTGTTGGAGAGATAGTTCACTGATTAAATGTACTGTTGCTCCTTATAGGAACTGGCTTTAAGTTCTAGGACCTACATATAGGCTTACAACAATTCATAACTCCAGATCTGATGTCCTCTTCTTGACTTTTACACTAAGGTAATTATACAGGCAGACAAAACACCTTCTACTTCCTGCTCAGCTAATTGGGCATCAGATTTTTTAAAGCCAATGAGAAAATGCCTTAGATAAATGAGGAAGGATAGAGCCACAACTTCAAAGAAAGCTCTCCAACATCAGGAATGTACATAGCAAAGAAAATACACATAAGTGAAATACCCATGCCCATAAATAAAAAAGAAACAACAACAATAAAGAAAATAAGAATAGATAAAAAGGGACTCAAATGAAAGAGGGAACAAACAAAGCCTGAATTGTAAATGTTAAATCTCCTCTTACTAATACCTCACAATTCTAAAATGTTTCTTTTAAATTAGCTTATTCCAATTATGCTTTGGAAATTTCTTGGACAAATGATGTGATCCAAACATAGACGTAATATCTCATCAATGTTACTCTATTTGGCAACCATTATTATTAATGCTATAGGATAATCTCAGGTTATGAGTGGTTACCATGACAAAATGTAGCCATATGGTTTTGTTTCTTTTCTCTGTTTTTAAAAATTGAATGAAGGTTATAAAATAGCAGCAAGCCAGAAGGGCAAAATGCTGGAGTATACTAGAAAAATCGTGTATATGTATCTGAATTAAAAAAGAATTTCTGCAGATAATGATATCCTAAACAATATTAAAATTCCTTGCACTGTTGGAATATTAATATAAATCAAATGCATTAAGCTAGTATTCTGACTTGCCCATTAATACATCAGTTTTTCATATTCTTTCTTGGTGGTATATCTAGATTTTGCTGTTAATCACAAAAACGAAGGTAAAATGAAACATTTCCTAATAGGAGAAATTTGTGAAAAAGTAATCTTTAGTTAAGAAGGAAATAAAACATTCAATAAAGTAAGCAGGAAGTCAAAGACGCCCTTTTGTAAGAGCTTTTGAAGACTCCATGTGCTGTGCTTTGTATCCAGAGTTAGTGGCTTTATACCCAAGACACATGGACTTGATTCCAATGCTCACAATATAGCTGCAAGGTCCTTCTTACTAATCAGCCTCATAAGTTTGCAGGATTTGATTGACAGAATAAGAGCTAAAGTGTTAATCTGTTAATCCTAGTGTCAACCCTTGTATAATGCAAAAATTCTCATTTACCCAGAAAAAGCTAGCATGTTATTTAGTAATGCTTTGAACATTAAAAAATCAGCTTCATCTTGTATTTAGCAAACAAAACCCTATCCAGTACAGATGAAATCTTTGAAGCTTAAAATTGGAAAAATTACCAGTATAATCCTTAAAAGTACTTTATGTTATGTGTGTGTGTGTGTGTGTGTGTGTGTGTGTGTGTGTGTGTGTGTGTGAGGCAGTGTGTTTACATGTGCCACATCTATTCAGTCAAGTACTTGTGAAAGGCATAGGACATGGGATCCCCTGGAAACTGAATTAAAGACACTTATGAGTTTTGAAATGTGAATTCTGGGAACCAAAAAAGTAAGCTTATTTAACCACTGAATCATCGATTTATCATTTTAAAAAAAAATCTCACTGGGATTTTTTAAAGTGATATTTAAGAATCATACACGGTAATAAGCATCATTATATTAACAATACTTAAAATAACACTGAAAATTTTAACATTAAATGGTTTTAAGAGGTTTACTTTAAGAAAAACTTGAACTTTATTAACCTTTTTAAAATTAATGTTTTTTTAAAAATGCTGACACCTGAAGTTGTTAACTTTTGCTAGGACAAACCTGAATTAACTGTATTTTACTCAATTAGGAATAAAACGCTTTGAATTGAGTTGATTCTTAGTTAGGCTTTTACTGCTGTGAAGAGAAATCATGACCAAGGCAACTCTTATAAGGACAACATTTAATTGGGGATGGCTTACAGGTTCAGAAATTCAGTCCATTATCGTCAAGGATAATGCAGTGTCCAGGCAGACATGGCGCTGGAGGAGCTGAGAGTTTCACCCTTTGTTCCAAAGGCAACTAGCAGAAGATTGGCTTTCAGGCAGCTAAGATGAAAGTATTTCAGCCCACATCCACAGTGACACACCCACTCCAACCAGGCTACACATTCTAATAGCATTACTCCCTGGGCCAAGCATATACAAACCATCACAAATGGTCCTTTACAGAAAAGTCAAAGAGGGTTTATAAAGTATAAAAATCTTGTTTAAGGTTAATGATTCAATAATATTTTTGTATTATATCCTATAATTCTTAAAACTGGAACTCAGGATTCATACCATTAATTGAGATCATATACTCGAATTAAGAATCCAAGGCCATTATGTTGCTAGATAGATATAGTAATAAAGTGTCCCAGGAATTCTTATATATATGTCCACATATTAGTACATCTTTCAAACTTCATCAGAGAAACTATTTGCAGTAGATAGTTGTTGTGTTGTGGTGTGAGCATGGGTGTGGGTTCTATTGGGTTGAATTACGAGTCCAGCTTCTGCCACAGCCCAGGGAGGCAGAGTCATGGGAGTTTGTCTGTGTTAACTTCACACTGTGCCAAGCAGAGGTTGGGCTGTAAGAAGCTGAGGGGCTCTGCTCCATGGGTAAGAAAACACAGTCTGAGGTGTGTGGTGGTGGGGGAGCTCTTAGGTTGGGAATCCCCAGGCCAGGAAGTAGCTGGGAACTGAATGGACTGTTGGGCTCTCAGGCCCCACTGAGTTGCCACAGAAGGGCTGAGATGGGGATGTACAGCCTGGATCGACCTGCAACTGAAGAGGCAAGGGGACAAGATGAGTTCCAGGGGTGCCCAGCAGAAAGGGTGCTCTTGGTCACGGTGAGTTGCTTGGCTGTGTCATGGCTGGCTCTGCTAGCTTGCTTGAGTTGGCGGCCTCAGTGGCTCAAACATAGAGAGGTCATTGCCAGGAGGTTAGAAGGTGGCTCGGTAGTTGAAGACCTTCTCCACTGTTCCCCGCAGGAGGCCTCAAAGAAGAGAGGTCGTCCATATCTTAAGATAATTATTGTCATGGTGGAAAATGGATGAAGCTATACCCTGTATTCTTGGGCGGAGGCTGAGGTTAAATATCTTTTGCAAGGAGGAGAGATGCTTAATTGGCTATGCCCTCTGGCCTTTGGGTATCTCATGAATATGGAGATCTCATGAGACTCTGAGGCCTGTAGTTACACCTTCTACCTGTGTTGCCTGATGGTGGCCACAGACCTCTCTTTGGGAGGGGCTGGAGGGAGCTGTCTATGTGAAAGGAACCAGGGGCCCAGGAGTAAGTCTGAACTCCTCCTGTCACTGGCGGGTTTCTGTGGTTCAAGGCATACTTGATCAGGTACCCAGCTGCCTCTCACAGCCCACCACCCCACAGATGCTGATTAATACATAACTCACAAATGGGCAAACATATAGGATATGAAATATTTTTTTAAAAGAATATGGCCAATAATAGGTTTCTCTCATCCTATAGATGTGTGAATGTCCCCACACCCATGTACATATGAGTATGTACTAGCTTTAGTGAGTTGTCAAAGAAAGGAAAAGATATGAAGTTGGAAGAGTAGCATATTGGGAAAGATAAGAGCACATTTGAAAGGGAAAATGTGGTAGATAGATGTGTTCATTTATTTTAGACTTGAGGATTATAAAATCCTCTAAAAAAGACGTTTAAAATTTTGATTTACAGAGAGTCAAAATGTCTGTATAAAAAATGATTGGAAGTTATACATTCAAGCCATCATGAAACATTTGTATATGTACACATATAAGAAGAAAATGTATCTGTGGAGCTGTAGCTCATGAATGGGCGTGGTGGGTTCTGTTCGGCTGAGTTGTTGGTCCCAAGCGTCTGCCACCCTAGGTGACTAGAAACATGGCTCAGGGAATGCTTAATTGGCTACACCCTCTGGCCTTTAGGTAACTCACAAATATGGAGATCTCTTGAGGCTCTGTAGCTTGTAGTCATGCCCTCTACCTGTGCTATGTGACACAGACCTCTCTTTGAGAGGGGCTGTAGAGAGCTGTCCTAAGTGTAAGGAACCAGGGCCCAGGAGCAAGGCTGAACACCTACCATCCCTTTAGGGTCTCCAGGGTTTGAGGCCTGCACTCGACAAGGTACCCAGCTGCCTCTCACAGCCCACTGCCCCACAAGTACCTTCACTTGTAGTGAAATAGCAGGTGAACTAGAAGAACTGGGGGATGTGACTGAATTGTTACAACTTCTTGAACAAACTTTGTGAATAAGAATTGCTTCTTATTATTAATCATTTTATTTGTTTACATTTCAAATGATATCCCCCTTCCTGGTTACCCCTCCACAAACCCCCAATCCTGTCTTCCTTCCACCTCCATTTTGCCTCTATGAGGATGCTCCTCACTCCAGCCTCATTGCTCTAACATTCCCCCACTCCTACTCTGGTATATCAAATCTCTACAGGACCAAGGGCCTCCCCTCTCATTGATGACAGATAAGGCCATTCTCTGCCACATATGTATCTGGAGTCATGGATCCCTCCACATATATTCTTTGGTTGGTGATTTAATCTCTGGGGACTCTGGATGGTCCAGTTAGTTGATATTGATCTTCCTACTGGGTAGCAATCCCCTTTAGCTCCTTTAGTCTTTCGCCTAGCTCTTTCATTAGGTTCCCAGGACTCAGTCTGACGGTTGACTGTGAAAGAGTGTCTTCTTGAGATAAAACCTTCTGCTACTGTAAATGCTGAGAAAAATGTAAAAATGACAACAGAAGATTTAGAATATCAAAGACATTGTTTGCATAGATCATCAACACAGTCTGAATGAAGCATGAATGTTCTCAGGGCTAATGCTATCAAACAGCATCATATAATGTAGAGTAACCTGGTGAAGAAAGCACGATCAATACAATGATTTTGTTGGTTATTTTTAGGAAAGTTTTATATTTATTCCAACCTTTAACAATGACAATCCTCATTAGCCAGGGCCTATCAACACTAAGACCCATCCATCACTAAAAAGTTAAACTTATTTTTTACTCATCATCAGAATTTTAAAATGAAGGCATATAACTATATGTCAGACAAAGTGCCACTGCACATTCAATAAATAAAATTTAAATTTAACTTTTGCACATTCTGAGAAGTGTTCAAATGTTTATATAGTTTGTTTTATAATATTTACTTGTCTATAGTTTTCTGGAGCTGTATTAGCAATATCTTGTTATGTATGTATATCTGTGTTATAGACTTTAAGTTTTACAATCCTTTCTGTAATTATGACAGCAAGTAGATAATAACCACCATTTAACATAAACTTTCCACTCAGGATTCTTTACCACATGCCATTTGTAAGACAGACTATTGTGATTTAACAAAACTAGACTATTAACTGAATGAATATTTCATCTGTCTCAGTTCTCATATTTCAGTAGAAGAATTTGTCTAAGATTTCATGACTGATGTAAAATCAGTAGGCATAACTATAAGTTTTCTAGGTATCACTTAACAAAGGAAAACAAATAAGATTTGAGTTTTCTACATTATGTACATTCTGTTTACCAAGTTGTCCATCCTCAGCATAGTTACTTAGATACATTTTTGCACAGTTAAATGGTGTTTACTTCATTTACATTTCTTTAGTCTAGCACTAACCTGACAGAAATGGCTTAGAGGAAGAAAGTTTTCTTTGGCAGCATGCTTCAGTCCTTAACAGGGAAGGCAAAGGAACATAGCTCTGCTCCTGAAAGTGGGAGCATGTGACAGAGGATGTTCACATCACAGGAAAAAATAAAAGAGGACAAGCTGTACACAGTTCTCAGGCTCTCTCCTTCAAAGGCATATTCACCCATAGTGACCTATTTCTTCCATCCATGTCTCGTGTCCAAAAGATTTAGCATCCTCTGAAAATGCTACCCCCAGCTGGAAAGCAAATGACCAAAAAACTAGCTGTTCACGTTCCAATCACAACAAACACATATAATTTTTATATGCCATTAGTGATTATGATTCTTTCTTCTGCATTCAGAGACTAAATAATGATTGGCCACACGGCTCTACAGAAGATAACTTTGAGTCTAGTTGAGTACATACTAAAGTAAATTGTTTTAGAACTTTAGATTTACTGAAACATTATAATTGCTTATACTAGGAGTCATTTTACAGTTAAGAAAATCATAAAATTATTTCTTAAAATTTTCATGCTGTGCTGGTTATTTTTTATATTAACTTGACACAAACTCGCCACTTTGGAAAAGAAAACTTCATTTGAGAAAATGCCTCACCAGAATTGCCTGTGGGCAAGCCTGTGGTACATTTGTTTGATTAATGAATGCTGTGAGACTGACAAGTTCACTCTATGCAGTGTTATCTCTGTCCTAGTCATAGCTTAAGAACACAGGCTAAGGGATCCACGAAGAGGAAGTCAGTAAACAGGACTCCTCCAAAGTCTCTGCTTCAGGTTCTGGGCTCCATTTCTGTCCCGACTTCTGGGTAGTTTGCTATAATCTGTAAGACTAGATGGAGGGAATGGGCAAATATGACGGCCCAAATTGAGTCCAATCCCATGGGCAAGATCCTATTCCTGACACTATTAATGATCTACTGTTTTGCTTGCAGACTGGAGCCTAGCATAACTGTCCTCTGAGAGGCTCTACCCAGTAACTGACTGTAACAAATAAGACACCAACAGCCAAGTATTAGACAGAGCTTAGGGACTCTTATGGAAGTGATGTGAGAAGGATTGAGGGCCCTGAAGGAGATAGGAACTCCCCAGGAAGATCAACACGGTCAAGTAACCTGGACACTTGAGGTTTCCACAAACCAAAGAGCATGGGCTGGATCTAGGCTGTGAACACATATGTATCAGATATACAGCTTGGTGTTTATGAGGGTCTCCTAACTACTGGAACTGGGGCTGTCCCTGAATCTGATGCCTGCCTGTGGTTCCCATTCCCCTAACTGGACCATTGTGTTCTCTGTGGGAAAGAAAATGCCTAGTACTGCAGTGACTTGATATGCTAGGGTGGGGTGATACCCAGGGTATCTATGAGAAGGGGGATATGGTAGGAACTGTGTGAGGGGAGACTGGGAAGAAAAGGGTGCTGTTATAGGGATGTAAAGTGAGGAAAGAAAGGAAGGAAGGAAGGAAGGAAGGAAGGAAGGAAGGAAGGAAGAAAGAAAGAAAGAAGGAAAGAATAAAAAAGCTCTTTCCTCTTCAAGTTGTTTTTAGCCATGATGTTTCCACAGGAATAGGAACTCCAATTAGGATGAAGGCCTATCAAACTCAATATACAGAATGTACCGAATGTAATTAGCAATCATCATCAATTCAATTTAAATACCATTCAACGATATGGATGCTATAGTACACAGGACATTCCAGGTTCTTGAGACATATCCAAGGAAAAAAATAAAATAGAAATCCTGATTTCTTATTCCTTCTTGCAATGCCTGACTGGCCTTCTATGAGCTCCAGATAAAAGTTAAACAGATTTTTAAAAATGTCTTTTGTATCAAGAAGAATTATATTATTGTGAATAATTTGCATTTGATTGTTTTCATGGCCCCTGCTTCCGACATTAGAGTTGTTTTTGGCTACTGTGGTCTTGGGGAAATTTTCATCCATTCAAGATTTTCTCTGTTCTAAAAGTGGCTACTTTGAGTCAGCCAGCTTTCATGTAAGCAAAGAAAGAAATATACACAAAATAAATGACTAATCAATTTGAAAGTAACATTTCTTCACCCAGATCAACATCTTGTACAAATGCGATTGCATTAAATTATACATAAATAAAAATCTGAGTATTCTAAGTAGATGGAAGAAATAATGTCAGAATAAATATATTTAAGGAAAGTAAGGACAGGTAGTGTGACTTTAAAAACCGCAAGGCCAAGACAGGTCCACGTTCAGAAAAATTGGATGAAAAGAATTTCAAGGAAAGGCTTCTTTTCTCCTCAGTGGCTTCGTTTCTCTTTGTAGATAGTGAGATCTTGTGCTTTAGTGTTTCTTTGCCTCCCAGAAATATTGACTAAGAAATTTGAAAATAGGAAAAGGACATTTCCTATTTGTAAGGGTATTTCCTATTTGTTGTAAGTATTTACTCAAAAATCGTTCTCAGAATGGCCACGGACACTTGTAAGGAATTTATTATTTAAGGTGAGGTCAAGCAAGAAGCTGTTAGCACTGAACATGTTTCATATACAAGACGTCTGCCCTTCTAAAAAGCAACGAGGGAAGATCCTGCTTAAGCAACTTTTAAAGTGCAGTTTAATGAATAAGGATTTATTAGTTGATCAAGCAGGTGACAAAGCTTCCCAGCACAGCTAACCAAAGGTTTATACAGCTTCTAAAGGTGATGGCAGAGATTCGGATGACACTGACAACTTCAAAGTACTTTAAGACTATCATTGCCCATGGCAAAAGAAAAACATGACTTACTCATGTTCTAAAACACATTTTTTTTATGGCTCTAAGAAGGGCAATAAATTGACTTTAATTGATTTCAAAATTCTTCCATGAAGTACTACCCCACACCCTAAGTGGACTAAATTCCTCTGTGGGAGAAAAACAAAACAATCGAAAATGAGATGGTGGGAACAAAATCTTCCCAGATTTTAATATGTTTCAGGTTTTTGACAATTCATTTTGAAAAGAAATGAAGCTTCATTCTAGAATGGGTAAAATGGATGGAACATGTTATGGGAATAGTCTAATGATGAACATCAGTATTTGAAGACAGTAACTAATTCCCTCTGCTTTTTATTAACAGAAATAAGTGGAGTTTTCATCCCTCTTTGGACACAGGAAAATATTCTTTAGAGGACCAGGCAAAAAGCATCACATAAGGCATGATTTACTACTGGATACTGAAGGAACAAACCTAAACAAAACGTAAAGTTTCAACTTAAAATTCAATTGACTTTTGGTTTGCCTATATTTTTATATACTGATACCTTTTTCATCTCAAAAATATGGAGATACTGATGTGTCTTATTCAAACTTTAGTAGAATACAGCAGTGAGTTCAGTCTGGTCCTGAAGTGCTTTTGTTTCTTTGTTTGTTTGTTTGTTTTGCAAAGAGACCATTTTATTAAATCATCTTCAATGTTTCTTACATGTGTAAGATTTTTGTTTTCTTGATTTAATTATGATAGACTGTGTTATTTTAGATCTTTGTACATTTTCATGGATTTTATAATTTCTTTGAATTGTAAATATTCAAAATAGCACTTTTGGTCTTTATTTTATAAAATAAGAGCTCCAATACTTGCATTTGAATATGTATAATTAGTAAATCTGCATAATGGGTTGCTCCCTTTATTAATCTCCATTGTATTTTATCTCATAATGACTACTATTGGTTTAAATCTTCACTGTCATTTATTAGATTAGATATCCTGAATTATTTCTGGCTTATGTTTTCTTGCTAAGTAGATTTAAACTATTTACTATAAATTTGTGGTTTTCTTAGCTAATGAGGTATGCTTCATGTAAAAATTAAGTTGTTAAATTTTACCAACAAGTTTGTGTATTTTAAATGATAAGGTGAGGTTATGACATATTAATGTTTTATTACAAGGGATATGCTATTTCCTATGGGTTTTTTTTTTTTTTGGTGTTTTACTTATGAATGGGACAAATAATTTTTTTTTATTTTTTACATGTTTTCTCTGTCAGAACACAAGGCATTGTGAAGTCCCTCTTAGCTCTCCACTGTTTATGTATCAGTCTCATGTAATCTATTCCTCACTGTGCTCTCAAAATTAGTATTAATTTTTCTTCCACACATAGTATCTTTTCCAGTTGTGACATGGATGATTTGGTGTGTAATTGTCCTGAAATGTTCTTATTTATGCACCAATTTTAAAAGAAAACTGTACTTTATTTGCCAGTCATAGTTGTCTGTTATTTCAAGAATTGAAATATATAATTCATTTTTACTAGACTTATGATTTATTGATTAAGCTATTACAATGTATTTTTGTCTTGTACATGGGTTGACTTTTTTTTCTTCTTTGTCTCATTTAAAGTTGTTTCTTTGATTATCTTTGTGTGTGTGTATGTGTGTGTGTGTTTTACATTTGTGGGGTGTACATTCAGACAAAATTAGATGTGACCCGATTATCTTCATCAGTTGCTTCTCCATTATTGCTTAGCTTTGTTTTGCTTTGATTCAAGCTCTCTCACTGAAACTGAAGCACACCAATTTTGTTAAACTTTATCAGCCTGCCTGCTCAGCAAGCCCCATGTATATTCCTGTTTCTTGTTTCTTAGAACTGATAAATATAAATATGAATATAAATTGATAAATATAAAATTATAATTTCATATATGATTTTGATTGTCTAATATTTTTCCTTGGTTTTAATGGCTGATAATACTTTTCTATTGTTTTATTTGATAACTCCACTTTTTATTCCTTTTTACTGATTATATTGTTTATTTATATTTCAAATGTTACTTCCCTTCCCAGTATTCTTTACACAAGACCCCAACACCTCCTCCTTCCCCCAGCCTCTATGACGGTGTTCTCCAACCCATCCACCCACTCCTGCCTCAGCAACCAGACATTCCCCTATCCTGAGTATTCAAGCCTCCATAGTACCAAGGGGCACCCCTCCCATTGATGCCAGATAAGGCTATCCCCAGCTACATATGCAACTGGAGCCATGGGTACCTCCTGTGTACTCTTTCGTTGGTAGTTTATTTCCTAGGAGATTTGGGGGATCTGGTTGGTTGATAATGTGTTTTCTATGAGGTTGCAAACACCTTCAGCTTCTACAGTTCTTGTCCTAACATTCTTCTTGAAAGTCCCCAAGCTCAGTTCAATGCTTGGCTATGTACATCTGCATTTGTATTGGTCTGGCTTTGGAAGAGCCTCTCAGGGGACAGCAATACCAGACTTCTGTCAATAAGCACTTCTTGGCATCAGCAATAGTGTCTGTATTTGGCATAAGCAGATGAGATGGATTACTATGTGGGACAGTCTCTGAATGGTCTTTCCTTCAGTTTCTGCTCCACTCTTTGTCCCTGCATTTTCTTTTGACAAGATAAATTCTGGATTAATGTTTTTTAAATGGGTTGGTAGCTCCATCCCTCAACTGGGGGCAGTGCCTATCCACTGGATATGGTTTCTACAGGTTCCATCTCCCCTTTGTTGGGTATTTCAGGTAATATTCTCCCTACTGGGTCCTGGGAATTTCTTTAGTCCTGGTCATCTGGGACTTTCTTGTGGCTACCCCCAGTTCCCATTCCCCCCTCCCCTGCTGCTACACATTTCCTTTCAAATTCCTGGTCCTCTGCATTTCTCCCACATTTTCTCCCACATCTGGACTGGCCCCCTTTTCCCTGTCCCTGCTTTCTGTCTCCCAGATCCCTCTCTCCCTCTATTTCCCAGATATTATTCTTTTCCCACTACTGAGTAGGACTGTAGCATCCACACTTTGCTGTGATTTTCTTTCTTCTGAGGTTTCATATACTCTGTCAGATGTATTGTGGGTATTCCAAGCTTCTTTTTGGCAAATATTCACATATCAGTGAGTATATACCATGTATGTTCTTTTGTAACTGGGTTACCTCACTCAGGATAATATTTTCAAGTTCCATCCATTTGCCTGCTAATTTCATGAAATCTTTATTTTTTAATACCTGTATAGTATTCCATAGCGAAAATACACCAGATTTTCAGTATCCATTCCTCTGTTGAGAGACATCTGGGTTGTTTCCAGCATCTGGCTATTATAAATAAGGCTGCTATGAGCATAGTGGAGCATATGTTTTTGTTATATGTTGAAGTACATTTTGGGTATATGCCCAGTAGTGGTATAGCTGGGTCTTCAAATAGTACTATGTCCAATTTTCTGAGGAACTACCAGACTGCTTTCCAGAGTGGCTGTACCAGTTTGCAATCCTACCAACAATGGAGGAGTGTTCCTCTTTCTCCACATTCTCACCAGCATCTACTGTCACCTGAGTTTTTGATCTTAACCATTCTGACTGGTATGAGGTAGAATCTCAGGGTTGTTTTGATTTGTATTACTCTGATGACTAAGGATGTTGAATATATCTTTAGGTGCTTCTTGGCCATTCAATATTCCTCCACTAAGAATTCTTTGTTTATATCAGCACCTCCCATTTTTAATAGGATTATTTGATTCTCTAGAGTCTAGCTTCTTGAGTTCTTTGTATGTTTTAGATATAAGTACTCTATAAGTTGTAGGGTTGGTAAAGATCTTTTCTCAATCTGTGGATTGCTGTTTTGACCTATTGATAGTGTCATTTGTCTTACTAAAGCTCTTCAATTTCATAAATCCCTTTTGTCAATTCTTGATCTTAGAGCATACGTCATTGGTGTTCTGTTCAGGAAATTTTCCCCGTGAATATGTTCTTGAGGCTCTTTCCCACTTTCTCTTCTATTAGATTTATTGTATCTGGTTTTATGTGGAGGTCCTTGATCCACTTAGACTTGAGCTTTGTACAAGGAAAATAGAATGGGTCAATTTGAATTCTTCTACATGCTGACGTCCAGTTGAACCACCACCATTTGTTGAAAATGCTGTTCTTTTTCCATTGAATGGCTTTAGCTCCTTTGTCAAAGGTCAAGTTACCATAGGTGTGTGGCTTCATTTCTGGTGTACCTAGAGTGCTCATATACATAAAATAAATAGACAACTCTACATTAGTTTTTTAGAATTACATTAGATCCATTCTGAGTTTCAAATTGCTGGCTAAATATTTCCCCCCTTTGTGGGGAAAGAAACTCGGGGGGGGGGGGATCCGGTGGGCGCGAGATCCCACGAGGGCCTGCAGCGGTGTCCTGCCACAATTCCCACACCTCCGGCAGAAGGTCCCACATGCACGCAGCCGCTGCAGCTGCGCCAAGATGAGTCCAAGGTTCCAAAGTTCCAAAAGCTGGCAGTCTGGTGGCAGGTGCAGGAAGGCCCAGGAAACGTGAGGTTTTCCAAAGCTTTTATTGTTTATGGTGTAATGAATAGGTGTAGATGGTATGCGCTCCCCCGCCCCAAAAGTCAGACTCCCCTGACTTTTTATAGGGAGGGGGAAAAGGGGAGGGGTTAGCTTAATTAGCTACATTCCCCCCCCCTTTAGGTAACTCAATAATATTTTAATCTCTGGAGGTGGAGACCTGCTAATCACGCCCTCTACCTATGTGCTACGTGACCAAAGGGCACACGTTAAATGAAGTTACCTCATCCAGGGCCCAACACCCCTTTTTAAAAATATCTTTTCTAAATTATTTAATATTCTATCTACTTTGATAACTTTCTTGTCTTACTCATTGATTTGTTTCCTTACTTCATTCATAGGTTTCTTTGTGTTCTCCATGTGGACACTTAGCCTTTTAAAACTGAGACTCTGAGATCTCGGTCTGATGTTTCAGATGTTTTGTTATATTTGGTTTTCTGCTATAAGGAACTATGAGTGCACAGGAGTATAATGGTGTACATTGGCTTCTCTATTGTTACATGTGGCCACTAGTTAATATGTTTTCGCTAGAATTGATTTACTATTTTTCATATTCTTTTTTCTCTTCTTTTTTATTCGATATTTTATTTACTTATACCTCAGATGTTATCCCCTTTCCCCATTCTCCCCATTAACCTCCCATTCCATCCTCCCTCCTGATCATAGGAGTGATCACAGGAGTTATCACAGAACTCTGTATATTGTTCATTTTTCATATTCTTAGTGTTGGTTTGTTTCACTTTATTTGTATCTTCCTAACATGTTGACCTTTTCTGGATTTATATTTTCCATTACTATTTATGGAAAAGCTGACTACAATAAGAGGTATCATGCTTTAATACCAGACCTAGTGCTAACCAACAGTGACAACCCATGAGTACTTCTTTTGTGCATGGCAAGGGTCAGAGAAAGCAACACTAAGTTTCATCATTGGCAAAAAAGGTAGTTTAGAGGGTGTTTTGGTTTTGTTTTGTTTTGTCTTTTTTTTTTTTGATTTAGTGATATTAATATTTAACTAAATAATAGCGTGGGATGGAAAGTTAAAGAAAATTAAGGTAAAGAGACAATAAAGTATGAATAAATGGAAATCATATGAGCTAGAAATAGGAGAAATAACATAGACAATACCATAAAATAGGTACAGAGAAGAAAAGGCAGCTGTAAAAGCTTATTTTGGAAAGATACAAACCACCATAAAGAAACTCAGTAATCTGAGTGTGATAACATAGTAAAATTAGACAACAAAACGATGAAATAAATAAAAGATACTTTAACCAGTCAACATCTCTTCCTACTTACATTAAGAGCAACATTTCTTCCCATAGGTTATTCTTTGTAGTGGTCTCTGCAGATGAACAGAGGGCTATAAGCCTCAGTAATTGAAATAACCTAAACTAGTAGGTCTCTTTCTCTGAGATACATTTCAGAAGGTGGTCATTGTTCCTCTGTCTGAACTTCACCGTATGTAATTCCCTGTCTGCTTGTCCAAACTTCCTCTTTGGTGTTTGGGTGACTATTTTTTCTAGCTGTTTTTTACAGGGATAGTTACTAGTCTCCCATCTGACTGTAGTTGGGATAGCTCTAATATTTTCTTTTATGATTTTGTGTGTGTGTGTGTGTGTGTGTGTGTGTGTGTGTGTGTAAATGTGCGCATGTGTTGTGTATTTTTGTTTATTTGTATATGAGAAAGTGTAGAATGAATATCATCCCAAACAAACCATGTGTAATATCAGAACAAAAAAGTCCTAAGATGCTTAAGGCCAAGGTGATACCCAATGTATGCTCCCATGATTAGGTCATCTGTGTTGACTAACTGTTGTTCATTAAAAATAGTTTCTAAACACACACACACACACACACACACACACACACACACACACACAAACACACACACACACACACACACACACACACACACACACACACACACACCATAGAAACTGCAACAATTACATGCCAGAGTCAAGAGAAGGAGGGCAGTTTCTATCCTAGCACAGCTAACTAAACTTGGTAAGACAAAAGAGAAAATACTTCAGGCTAGCGCGGTCTCAATGGTTTAAAAATCAAAGGACATGGCCCTTGACTAAAGGCCCTGCTAATTGTCTATTCACATCTACATATCCTCAAACTGGGTACTTCTTCATAACGCTAAGGAAAATATCTAGACACATTAACCACAAAGACTCTCAACCCTTTGACCCCTGGGAGAAGAAAGTCTTCCATTCTCTCTGTTTTCACACAGAAATCCAATTATCTCCACAGCAGGAAGGGCAACAGGAAGGAATGTTTCCTCCAGGGGAAAACCCCACCCCCATTCACAGGATGCGGTCAGGCATTTGTGTGAATATTTTTTCCCCTTTGGCATAGACAAGGCAATCCCAGTTATTTTTAATATATTTCCTACAATTAGTTTTCTCTGACTAAAATTATCCATGTGGAGAAAAGCAATTCAATAGTATAAATAATTAGATGAATGGATTCTCTAATCATTTAAGGAAAAATGTTTGGCTAAAGATAAACCAAATTTTATAGTAGTTTGTATCTCACCTGTAACATCTCTATTTGAAGCATTGGTCATAACTGAAGGATAGTCATCTTACTTTGTTAAAACAAATTGATACATTTTTAAAAAACAAATAATAAGTTTTTAAATAAGTGTTTATTTAAAATAAATAAATAAGTGTTTCAAATATTTCTCATTTCTTGATCTTCACACTATTTGGCCATTATGACCAATTTACTTAAAGAAAATCCCTCTTTATGGACACTTTATCTTACAAACACACTTTGTTTTAAAATGCAATTATAAGGAGAAAATATTTTAAGATATAACACAATTAATATGTATAATATTAATATGATAGTGCTCTACTATTTTATAAACTTTTATTATGTTAAAAAGGTAGGAATGATACTAATATTATAAAAAGCTAAATATGAGACAATTTGCTTTTCAAATGTTATTCCTTCGGTATAGTTTATGAATCAATTTGCATGTAACAAATTAAAAAATAGAAAATTCAGTACTTCTTAGCATATCCATTACCTATTTAGAAACAAATTTCTAGAAATGTTGACATCACTGTTATTATTTTGTTTAAAAGGTATGTAGAATGCTGAAATTTTGTTACACATTGGAAAGTTAGACTCCAAAAAATATTGAAAATGTATCTATAGTCTTCATCATTTTTAAAGGAATAAGATTCCCAAATTACCCAAAGTAAAACAAAACCCTGTAAGTTATGGTCACTGACTCTTCATGGGTACTTTTCATTGTAGAAGAACTTAGGGGCCGTGCACAAATTTATTTCTCAAAGACCACGAAATTATGTAACTGTGGTATTTGGGTATTCTTGCTTTGATAAGGATGAAACTGTACCTCTTTACAACCCAAATGTTACACACTAAATGCCCAATTTTCAAAATGCTTGTATTTGGAAATATGACCATTTGTAAGAAAATTAATGATAAATGAGGTCTTAATAGTGATAATATAAACCAATATAACTGAGGTTCTTAAACAATACCAGAGGGGTGAAAAGAAAGAGGAAGAAGGAGAGAGGAAGACTCGAGTGGAAGCAGGAGAAAGAAAGGGAGAGAGGACAAACACTCTGCTAGAAAGCAAGACTATAGTTATTTGTTCTTCACGATCTATCCACCACAATTAAAAGAAACTTGACTTATGTTGCTAAAGTCAACCAATCTCTCATATAGTGTGATGACAGCCCTCTCACAATTGCTGATAGAGTAGACAAGATTTAGTTACATTAAAAAATATTTCTAAGAATCATGACTTGGTTGTATGTGAAGTGTCTTAAGTCAAAGATCACAAGACAAATATATCTACTGGCAAGGTCATTTTCAGTGCAATATCTGCTACATAGGGAAGGAAACATCTACAATGGCCAACAGGAAAATCTATAAATTGAGGAAAAACCCTTGAGGTGGACACACAGCAAAGATTCAACCCTGGGTATGAATTTAACAAATGAACTTTCAGTGCAAAGACTTCATTCACAAAACACCCTTGTTCTACAAGAGATAAAACGTTTAAATTTCTTAGGAATACAGTGAATACAGGAAATCACATAACTATAAATCTACCATTTTCATTCACCAAAAAATTTTCACTGGAAAAATGCCTTACATATGCAAGACTTCTTCAGTTAATGACACAATTTAACGTTTCATGCTCCTGAAAGCTCTTTTAATACAGAAAATGGGAGAATGTCTTCATCCAAAGCGCCATAATCACTGAGCTCAGAGGATTCATACTGAAGAATTCAAAATATAGTGATTTTAATCTGAATCTTCTGCCTTTCTTAAAGAGAAAAGTGTTTACAACTGCAAAATATAAATAAATGTAGAGAATTCTCTGGCCACATCCACATCCACATCCTGTATTAGAGTCTATGACAGATCTTTTGAGTAAAACAAATATCACCAATGATGTGTCAAAAGCCTACAATTTGCCTCCAAAGTATAAGTTATACAGACATAAAGGAACTATACTGAAGAACTGATATTAGATTGAACAGCAGAGAATCTACAATCTTGCTAAGTCGTAAAGGTGATAGGTAAGGAGATAACCTTCAGTCTAAGTTCTAACATTAATGGGCACATATAGAATGTGTGAGGGGTGAAACGCCATTGGAATGACAGAGAGAAGTTCTGCAAACGGGTTTTATGGTTAAATTTTATTCATCCAAATATGCATATGAGGAAGCATCATTGAAGGTTTAGAACTGCTTAAAATTTCTACAGCTAGATTGTATATTTGGCTCCAAGTACTCCTTCAAAATTAATTAGCACTAGACACCAGATCTGTCTCAACATGATCCACTGACAGTTGTGTACCATAGTGTATGTCAGCAGATCTCTGAGCTGTCTGTCCAGTTGATACAGAGAAGTTGAGCAGCCTGATTTCCTTTACACAGTTTCACTTATAGATAATACTTACCAATTTTCATCCCATTCTACACCATGTACTTTTAAGGGAGGGATTTCTACTCTCTAAACAAAATATGGTTGCATATGATACTCCCACAGACAAATGAGATATATGTTTTGTATTGTCTTGTATACACACAGTTCAAGGAAGTACAACATTGCATAGTGCACAGGACCATGGTGGGATGTTAATGTTAGATTTTGTACACAATCAACTTTATCTACGAGCAATGTGTTTTGATGTAGTACTCTAGTTGTCTTGAAAAACAACACAAACTACTTGCTTAACATTGGTTTATTTGACTATATTTTTATTTCTGTCAGTTTTTGATATTTTATATAACTATATCAGTAACCCTTCCTTGACATCCTCCCAAAGCTTCCCGTATTCTAAAACTTGTTCTTTTTCAGATTCACAGACTCTTTTTTTTATTAATTGATGTTATATCAACTTATGTGTATACATACACATTCTTTTGTTATTGGATATTTTCTTTATTTATGTTTCAAATGTTATCCCCTTTCCAGGTCTCCCCCCTGAAAACCACTTATCCCATCCCTCCTTCCCCTGCCTCTGTGAGGGTACTCCCCCAACACTCCTGCTTTTCTGCCCTGGCATTCCTCTACACTTGGGCATCAAACCCTCACAAGATCAAGGGTTGCCACTCCCCCTGATGTCCAACAAGGACATTCTCTGCCACAAACACTGCCTGAGACAAGAAAAGAAGACACATGGAGGGACCCAGGCTCACTCTTTTCTTGGTGGTCTAGTCTCTGGGAGTTCTAGGGTTCTGCCCTGTTGACATTGTTGCCCTCCACTACTATAGGGCCATGAAAGAGGTCTTGGTTTTTGGTAGAAGCACTGGGTGGTAGTAGCCTGGAAACCCTGCAAGAGATGGGCATTAATTCCAGCACGCTCACAGAATCCAGGCTCCTAACACATGGCATGGAACTCCATTAACTTGCACTGTACAGTCACATAAGAGAATACAGCCCCTCCCTAGAGGGCGTGACTACAGGCCTCAGCCTCAAGTGATTTACACACTAATGACATACCTAAAGGATAGAGGGTGGAGCCAATTAAGTATTCTTCCCTAGACCCTCCCCCTTTTCTTCCTCTCTATTTAACTCAGGTCTGCCCTGAGTTTCACTGGGGTAAATCCAGATCCAGCTACCATCCACCATGAAAATAAAGCCTGTAAATCTCATGGACATTCTCATGCCATTGGGGCTGCACCATGAGGAACCATGGAGAAGTCCTTTAACGAGCTGCTGTAGCTGCAGCCACCATGCCTAATTTCCTGCCTGGAGGAACTTTCTGCATTTCCAGACACACTACCCACACCCTACTGGGCTGCAAAGCTGCTCAGCTCCTTCAGTCCCTTCTCCAACACCTCCATCAGGGACCTTACACACAGTCTAATGGTTGACTGAAATCATCAGCCTCTGTATTTGTCAGGCTCTGGCAGAATCTCTCAGAAGACAGCTAAATCAGGCTCTTGTCAGCAAGAACTTCCTAGAATGGCATCCATAATAGAGTCTGGGTTTGTTAACAGTGTATGGGATAGATCCCTTGGTGGGGCAGTCTCTGGATGGCTTTTCCTTCGGTCTCTGCTCCACACTTTGTCTCAATATTTGTTCCTGTGATTATTTTGTTCCCCCTTCTAAGAAGTACTGAAGAATCCACTCTTTGGTCTTCCTTCTTCTTGAGCTTTCTATGGTCTGTGAATTGTACCTTGAGTATTCCAAGTTTTGGGGCTAATATTCACTTATCAGCGTGCATACAACGTATGTTCTTTTGTGGCTGGGTTACCTCACTCAAGATGATATTTTCAAGTTCCATCCATTTGCCTGCAAATTTCATGAAATTATTGTTTTTAATACCTGAATAGTATTACATTGAGTAAATGTACCACATTTTTTATGTATCAATTCCTCATTTGAAGGACATTTGGGTTCTTTCCAGCTTCTGGCTATTATAAATATGGCTGCTATGAACATAGTGGAGCATGTGTCCTTATTACATGTTTTAGCATCATCTGGGTATATGCCCAAGATTGTTATAGCTGGGTTCTCAGATAGTACTATGTCCAATTTTCTGAGGAACTGCCAGACTACTTTCCAGAGTGGTTGTACCAGCTTGCAATCCCACCAACAATGGAACCCCCAAATTAAAAAAATTCTCTTGGTCATGGTATCTTATCATAGATAATAACTAAGAAAATATTTATATGAATTTTAATAGATAGTATAGAATTCACATATAATATCTTTTTCTGTTTATATTACATTTTCTTGAGGAATACTTATGAATTAAACTACAGATAATGGTATCCCATTTAGGACTGAATATCTAAGAACTCTACTCTGTAAACATTGTCCAGTATCTATTTGTTCCCATGTACGGAAGGAGAAAGATTCTCTGAAGATGGTTCAAAAAGACACTGATCTGTGAGTATAGAAGAATGTCATTATGAGTCATTTTATTGCTATTTTCCTTTAGAATAACAGTAGTATTTACTTTTTATCTAGTTCATGGCCTATTATGGTTTAGGTTCTTGGTCACTCATTGTCATGTATGGATTCCATCTCCTAGAGGTAGAGTGGCCTTTAATTCAGTCAGATAGTTTTTGGTTATTCCAAGGTTTGTGCAAATACTGCACCAGTTTATCTTTAAGGAAAGTCATCAATACAGACCAAAGGTGTGTAGTTAGATTGGTGTTTACCTTTCTCCTCTGGTAGCATGCATGGCACCGTCTAGTACCATAAACAGTAGCCAGTAAGGATAATAGCTCTAGGTAGCCGTCAGCTCTACTTTTCTGTGTTAAATAAATTATATAGATATTATCTGCAGAAATTGAACCTTGCCATCCATTTATAGAGAGAAACCAGTAACTTTGACAATGACTTGGGTTTGGGGGTTATTTCCATGGGGTCCTTATGGCAAACAACTCAATTAATTTTAACCTATTTCTGACATTGAAAATTTCAGTTAGTGGCAAAAGGTGTTTACTTGATGCTTTGTTGTCTACCCTGCTTTTGCTGACTCCATTTAGATTTCTTTCATTATATATATATATATTTCTACCCCACTAGGTTTATATGTGACATTCATGTGTCCTTTAGTTTTAGCTGTCTCTCCCATATATCCTTCCTTTTCCTATATTTACTACTCATCTCCGTTGATCTTTCAGTTCTATTCTCCCTCCCATGAATAACTATATATTCTATTCCTCTTCCTCAGGAGTTCCTTTTCTGTTCTTTAATTCTTTGCTCTATAGTTTACCTCTGTGGTTATATGGACTATAGCAGGCTTATTGAACACGTCACAACTAACATCCATGTATAAACAATATTTTATGTTTTCTTCCTAGATATTTTCACTAGGATAATTTTATATCTAGATCCACCCATTTAACTGCAAATTTAATAATTTCATTTTTTTTAAAAAGCCAAGTAATGCTTGATTGTGTAAGTACACTACATGTTTTATCCATTCATCTTTTAATGGGTATCTATTCTATTTCCAATTTCTAGCTATTACGATTAAGGCAGCAATGAACATAGTTGAGCAACTGTTTTTGTGATTAGATGAAGCAGCTCTTTGGGGACATGCTCAATGATGATGTATCTTGAGTTAGACCTATTCCCAGCTTTGTGAGGAACTATCACACTGATTTTTCACAGTGGCTGGATGAGTGTTACCCTTACTCCTACCTCACCTGGGATCTCATGGACCACATTGGCTTAGCAATCAAGTAGCAATCTACATTTTTCTTTCTATCCCCCACTGCAAATTCCTCAGTCTGATCCCTGTAGCATATCGTTTTCAGGGTCTTGTCTTCCTTCTCTGCCTCCATTCCATAGGGAGTATATGAAACCCTATAGCAGACCCAACTTTTCTCCTTTCTGTGGAACTTACCACTTCTCCAATCCTTCCTAACCATATTCCAGCCCACTCTGATTTGACTGTGTCAACCAAAAATAACAAGAAATTTTATCTACCCATGAAGCCAATGGCTGGCTACACCAGTCTAACAATCAGGTATATGATATTTATTCTCCTCCCTGCCCTCCACTGCAGTCTCATTCCCAGTCCTCTAAGGCACTACTTGGAGAGACATCTCTTTTACTCTAGCTACTTCTCTGAGGACTCTGCTAAACCTTAAGGTAGACCAGATTTCTTTCTTACTCAGGATACTCTGTCTCTCCTTCTAGCTTACTTAATTGTGCCAACATGTCTACCTTGGATTTGCAGTGGACACAATGAATCTGAAGTAATTACAGAGCCCAGGAATGTAAAAATATACTATGTGTGTGTGTGTGTGTGTGTCTCTGTGTGTGTGTGTGTGTGTGTGTGTGTGTGTGTGTGCATGTGAAGTGCTAGAGAGGAGAATAGTAAGATATGAGTGGTGTGAAGGAAAGTTTCAGTCTGAGAGAGAAAGAAAAAAATTGCTTTTATATTTTACACATAAATCAGATCATTTAGTCTTCATCTTTCTATATCTGGCTTATTCCACTTAATATATGGGCTTTTCATTCAATCTGTGTTATTAAAAGAATAAAACTAAACTTTTATGGCATGATAATAACATATATATATATATGTATATATATATGATATTATATATATATATCTTATATACATAGATATTATATATATCTTATATACATAGATATACAAAGAAAAAATAATTGCATTTTTATTATTTAAGACAATTATTAGTCTAATTATATTTAATCATATACTTCCCCTCCCTAACAATTCCTTCCAGTTCCTCTCTGCCAATAATACAACAAAACTCTCTAAATGAAGAAAACAAAACAAAAGCAAAAAAACAAAAACAAAAGCAAAACAAAAACCCATACCAAACCAAAACATACCAAAAAAAAAAAAAAACAAACAAACATCAAACTGTTACTAAACCAAAGCAAACACAAAAAACCTGCAGAGTCCAGTAAATGTCAATCAACTACTATTGAACACGAAGTCTGCCCATGAATGGTTGATATGTCAATTGTCAATTCATTGGAGAAACTCAAATTTTCCTCCCCCAGCAGGTATAAATGACAATTCAGTTTTTAAATTAGGCCCTAGTAGATAAGTTTCCATTCATTCATTTATTTATTCATTTTTAAATATAGCACAATCACATATGACCAAGCCAGCTAAGTCAATCAATGGGTTTTTTCAGGGAGAAAGTGAGAATTAAAAAGAACACAAGAATTAGACAACATGGCCCCAGCCAGTTCTGAGGCTGAATTAGGTTTATTTTTTTTTTCCAGTCTGCTTTTATACTATTTTAATTACATGCAAACAATAAGGTCTGTTCTAGGTTAAGGAACAAAAAAATCTGCTGATCACTGTTTCTGGGGACTTATCAGGATGACCTAGATATCTGAGCCTACTTCCCTGTCCTCGCCCAAAGTCAAATTCTTGCCTAAAAGCTACTTCTTTGTTCTAAACCAAAATTAAATTCCTGCCTGAGCTTATTCCATGTCAAGTTCCAATGTCAAGTTCCTGCCTGAAGCCTACTTCCTTGTCCTGGCCCAATGTTAAATTCCTGCCAAGTTTCTAGAAGCAGGCCCAAAAGCTCTCCATAAAAACATAAGTTAAAATAAAAACTATCACATTGAAGATCAAGAAAGAACAAACAGAAAAAAGGAAATGCAAGAGAAGATACACGACTCAGGCTCACTCATTTGCACACCCAGGAATCCCATAAAACACTGAACTGAAAGCTAAGGTATACGGGTAGAGGATCTGACGCCAACCCAAGCAGGCTCTGTTCACGCTGCCTCCGTCTCTGTGAATTCATATGAGCTTTGCTCAGTTGATTTAGAAGGCTTTATTTTCTTGGTGTCCTTTTTCCCCTCTGGCTCTTGCATTCTTTTTTCCACCCCTTCTGCAGAGATCCCTTAGCTCTGAGGATGGAGATTTGATGGAGACATCTCATTTAGGGCTGTGTATTCCAAATTTCCTCTCTCTTTATATAATGTCTGGATGTGTGTCTCTGCATTTGTTCCCATCTGCTATCAGCTGTCTAATATAAATAGTTCTGAAAGATTTCGATTGCATCATCATAACTTAGTATTATTTTCAATTTTTGACTAATGTGCATACTATTTTCAGTGATGTGCATAGTAATTTACAATCCCACAGTGCATGAGCACTCCCATTTCTGCATATACTCATCAGCACTCATTTTGGCTCTTTGTATTTTTTTGTATGTTTTGTAGTAGACATTCTTACAGAGTAAGGTAAAATTTCATGATGGTTTTGATGTGCAATTATCTGTTGATTGATGTTATTCAACATTTTTTTTTCTAGATATCTGTTGGTTATGTATATAGTCTATTTTGAGAAATACCTAATTTGATCAATTGCCCATTTTAATTGATTTAAGAATTTTATTAACATTTAAGGTTGGGAATTTCTGGTTATAAATTGGTGCTTTCTTTATACTTTAAAAGTTTAAGAGAAACTATCTGAGGTTTTCCTATGACTTTCAAAAAGCTTAACTCTATGATGTAATGTATATGGTGATTATTTTTACATTATTTCACAATGGTGTTTGTCACAATCAAACATGTATTAAACTACATGTGAGCAATACTGAAATAAAATACTATCTTCAGAGAGGTTCCCAATACTTCCACAATCAACTTCTTCATAACTCATACATTTACCTACTGCACTTGAGTGGTACTTTTGTTGGCCATATTCATTTTTCTCTTATTTTTAAAAATAATGCTTTATTTAAAAATGTTGTTTTTATGTTCTATTTTCTCAAACTCTGTCTCTTAGAGTTTTAATCCTTCTATTTATTAATCTCCTAATTTAACAGAAGAGTTTTTGTTATTCACCAAGGACATCCTATTAATATGATCATGATAAAAGATAAAATTTTAAAGAGAGAATAAGTAATTTAACTAAAGCAATGATAACCATGTAGGTGTTTCTCCTCTACACATTATATCTCTGCATTATTTTAGCATGAATGATTTATTTTTATTTTAAAGTAAGTTTTATTATTTTATTTATCCTGCATAATTCACAGATCTCTACTCTGTAGCATTAAACCTCAGTTGTGTGCTAAATTATTTTAAAATATACACTTCCTACTCAATGCACCTATAACTCTCTTGATGGATTATTTAAGCATTTGTACCATGATAATTATTGGATTTTTTTAGCCTAATACGTCAATAAAAGGGACATCAATAAACAGAGATAAGAACTATTTTTGGAGTCAGCACAGATGCTAGCACTTGAACCAGACACCCGGCCTTCCCTTTACTCCATTTCTCACCCACATCAGTCTTTGGTACACACAGGCATTCCCAAAAGAACAAGCACAAAAGGACAATTATCACATTTCAATTCCACATTTCTCCTCACTTTGCATATAGCTTCTACACATATAAAAGAGTCTCATGCCCACATGCCATATGTTAAGCAATCCTTGCTTGCAGAGTCTGGTATGCTTGATGGAACTCATAGATGTGCATTTATTTAGACTTTGCCTGCTTGTATGGGCTAGTGGAATTCCTTGGGATTGCCGTTGTACAGCTATTTCCTATGTTAAGGATTACTTTCTCTGTCACACCTTACATCTCAACTGTAGCCTGTATCTTGTGTTATTCTCAGTCCTCTTATCTACGTAGAAAGCAGTTACCGCCATGATTTCAACCTCAAAATGTTGGCTTCTTATCTATTTCTCTGAGCTGTTCCATCCTCAGGCTCAAGAACGAATTTATTCTGGTTCAGTGATATTATCTTCCCTTCCTCAAGCCATCTCACATCCTCTGCACCATCTGTTCGTGGCATGTCTTCACTGTAGCATTTGCTACCCAGAGAAAAGTATTCAGCTAGAATTATTTCTCTTTTGATAAGTGCATAACTTCAAAACAACTTACAAATATTCTATGCTCAAGGTGATTAATGTTTCTTATAAGCTTCCATGTTAACAGCATAAAATAATCAACTATCACCCCACTTCCACCCCTTTTTAGGTCAATTCTATGATTACAACAGAAACCACTAGTTCTGTCCTTTGTATATATTTGCTTTCCCACAATATTCAATAGTTTAATAGTTTCAGGCAGACGTTCAAACAATTACCAATAATGATTCTGCTTACTGAATTTGTGAAGAGAGGAAGAGAAAATGGATTTGATTCTATAAAGTAGATAAACATATAGAACTGCCATGGTAATATGCTCTTTTATATTAAAATTAAGTGGCATTCCTTATGTCTAAGGGTGTCAGTGTTGTCCAAATTCTTTTTTCAGGTGAACACATTCTAATAAGTAAATTACTTTTTGGTAGTTTATTCTCCTGTTATATTATGCCTCGTCCTGAACTTCACCTGATCAAACTTTTGTTTAACCTAGCCATATAGAGAAATGGAGATTGTTGTCGTCTAGCAGCAATAACTATGTTTCTTTGAATTATGTGGATATAAACCCTCAACAGGTAATCAGTATGAATAATTTCATACCTGGTATAACAAGGATTCATTAGGATATTATGATAGTTTATCCACTAGTACAGAGGGTACAGAGAGAATGGCTTGTAGTTTGTTAGGGTTTTCATGAGGCAAACACCCTCACCCTGGAGTAATTTCATATCATTAAACATGCAATTGGGTTGTATCTGTGGGGAATACATTCCTAGGTCTGAAAGCATTGTGAATTTAATAAAATGTATATACATTCAGTGCCCAAAGGGGGGAAGTAACTTTGCTACCATGTAAAACAATGACTATGAGGCACAGATGTATTTTCAAGATAAAATGGATATTTAAATCACACGTTTTATTTTATTGTTTAAATTTTTTTATTTATTTATATTCCAGCCACTGACCTCCTCTCATTCCCCCCCCCACACACACAATTCTTTATCCCGTTCCCTCTCCTGCTTGCCTACAACAGGGTGTTCCTCCTCACTCCTTAACTGGGTATCCCCCTTCCTTGGAGCCTTAAGTTTCTCAAGGATTAGGAACATCTCCCACTGAGGCCAGACTAGTTAGTTCTCTGCTATTGATATACCAGGGACCTGGGAACAAACCTGGCATGCTGCCTGATTGGAGTCTCAGTATCTAGAAGCTACTAGGTGTCCTGGTTGGTTGAGACTACTGGTCTTCCTATGGGGTGGCCATCCCCTTCAGCTTCTTTGATACTTCTCCAATTCCTCCATCAGGGTCCTGGACTTCAGTCCACTGGTTGTGTAAGTATCTGCATCTGTCTCAGTCAGCTGCTCATAGTGCTTCACAGAGACCAACCATGCTAGGCTTCTGTCTGTAAGCACACCATAGCATCAGTAATAGTGTCAGGCCTTGGTGTCCCCGCCAACTCCCCATTAGATGGATTCAAGGTTGTACTCTTCACTGGAATGCCTTTCCTTCAGTGTCTTCTACATTTTTTTTCCCTGCAGTTCTTTTAGATAGGAACAATTCTGTGTCAGAAATTTTGACTGTGGATTGGTAACCCCATCTCTCCACTTGAGGCCCTGTCTATCTACTGGAAGTAGTCTCTAGAATTTCCCTCTTCCCACTGTTGGACATTTTGGCTAAGACTACCTCTACTGAGTCCTGAGAGTCTCTCATCTCCCATCTAGTCCCTGTCTAGAGGGTCCCCCAACGTCCCAGACCCAGAAGCTGCATATTTTCATTCATTCTCCTAGGCTTCTCTCCTGTCCCCCATATCTAATCCTGTTCCCCTTTCCCTCCCCCCTCCCCTCTCCCAGGCAGGTCCTTCCTTCCTTCTACCTCTCTTGATTACTTTATTCCCCTATTTAAGTGGGATTTATGTATTCTCACTTGTATCTTTCTGCTTATTAAACTTCTTATGGTCTGTGGGCTATATTCTGGGTGTTTTTAAATATTCAAATAAATTGATTATACTAACAGATTTGCATCATCTGTTTACTCTGCATAGTGAAATGTTAGATGTGCAATCTTATGTTTAATCATAGCACAGATATAATACAGTTTTCTTCAGAGTTGCCAATGTCATTTAAAGCTAAAATATTATTAGGGATGGGTGGGTATGTGGCTCAGTAGCAAAGTACTCGCTACTATATTCTAAGTTGTAGGTTTAAGTGTTAGCACTACAAACCAAAACAATAACATTAATATATCATTAAAAACCATATTATATTATAATTATGTTTTAAAATCAATTCATAAAATTTGTAATATAATATTCACTCAGTATTAAACTACATTAACTGATTAACAATTATTAATACTTTGTGTATGTTAAATAATACTCATTTTACAAATTAACACTATTTTGCTGCATTTATTTAATATTCAAACAGTAAATACAAACAGATGTCACTATTAAAAAATAGCAATATGATCTTGAAAGCAGAAAATGCTAAAACAAATGGTTAAAGGTTATGTATTAATTTTAATTTTCAAATTGCATACTAATTTATTGTTTCAAAATTGTATGGGGATCAAACTTCTGAACCAGAATCATACATGTTAGATCCCCATCCTGAATCTATTGCCCCTGCCTGCCAATCTTCTGGGGGTACAAGCAGCTGCAGTGAGTGGCCTGCAGTCCTGTTGGATCTCAGTTTTCTGACTACCTCTCTACTTGACTCCCTCACCAATCCCTTTCCTATCCTGTCCCCAGGGGAACATCCACCTGACACTTGAACCACCTCCTGAGTTCCACTGTGCAGTCCAAGGATACCCACCAGAGGCCTGTCACACTAATATTATTGAGGTTAGGCTCCCTTCCAATACCTGTTACAACAGGAACATTCAGGCATAAAAGATATGATAGAAGACATTGATACATCAAAGAAATGTAAAATATAAAATTCCTGACACAAAACATCCAGAATATCTGGGATAGTATAAAAAGACCTAGCCAAATTATAATAGGAATACAAGAAGGTGAAGAGTCCCACCTCCAAGGACAAGAAAATATCTTCAAAAAATCATAGAAAACTTCCCTAACCCAAAGAAAGAGATGGCTACAAATATACAAGAAGCTTACAAAACACCGAATATATTGGACCATAAGAGAAAATCCTCATGTCACATATAATCAAAACACTAAATCTAAATAATAATAATAATAATAATAATAATAATAATAATAATAATAAATATTAAAAGCTGTAGGGAAAAAAAGCCAGGTAACACACAAAGGCTGACCTATCAGAGTTTACACGACTTTTAAACAGAGACCCTAAAAGCTAGAAGAGCTTGGACAGATATACAGCAAACTCTAAAAAATCTACAGATTTTTTATAGACTATTATACCCAGCAAAACTCTCAGTCACCATAGATGGGCAAAACAAGATATTTTAAGACAAATACAAATTTAAACAATATCTGTTCTAAAATCCAGTCCTACATAAAATACTAGAAGCAAAACTTCAACACAAGGAATATAATAACACCCAGGAAGCAACAGAAAATAAGTAAGTCCATGCCACCACAAACAAAACAAGGGAATCACAAAGCCATCTTACTATGACCAGTTGACATCTTATAGAGACAAAAACTAAAAAGAAATAATGAAACTTACCAATGTTATGAATCAAATGGAGCTAACATTTATCAACAGAACAAGAAACCCAAACACAAAATATTATCACTTTTTCGCATTACCTCATGGAATGTTCTCCTAAATTGACTATATATTCAGTCAACAAGACAAGCCTCAACAGATACAAGAAAATTGAAATAGCCCATTGTATCTTACCAGACCACCATAGATTAAACCTGGGCATCAAAAAACCCAGAAACATCAGAAAGCCTACACACTCATGGAAGCTAAAAAACTCTGTTCAATGTTCTCTGGGAAAAGAGAGAAATAAAGAAATGAAGGATTTTCTAGAAGTCAATGAAAATGAAGTTAAAATATACCCAAAGTTATGGTATATAATGAAAGCAGTGCTAAGAGAAAACTTCATAATACTTAGTGCCTCAATAAAGAAAGTTCTCGTACTAGCAATTTAAAAGTACATCTGAAATCTCTAGAAAAAAAATAAGCAAATCTAAGAAAAGTAGAAGGGAAATAGTCAAAAATCAGTGATTAAATCAATCAGTTATAAACAAAGAAAACAGTATAAAGAATCAACTACATAAAAAGTTGGTTCTGTAAGAAAATCAGCAAAATAGACAAACCCTTAGAGAAACTAAAAGACAGAGAGACAATATCCAAATAAACAAAGTAGGAAATGAAAAGGGGACATAATCAAAGGCAATGAGAAAATCCAAAGAATCATTAGGTCTTATTTTAGTAGCATGTACTCCATGAAATTGGAAAATCTTAGTCAAAGGACACTTGATTTTTGACAAAGAACCCGAAATCATACAATGGATTAAAAGAAAGCATCCTCAACAAATGGTGCTGGTCTAAGTAGTTGTCAGCATGTAGAAGAATGCAAATAGAGTCATATCTTTCACCCTGCACAAAACTTCAGTCCAAGTGTTTTAAGGACCTCAACATAAAACCACATACAATAAATCTGATAGAAGAAAAAAATAGGAAATAAGCTTTAGCTCATTCAGACAGGAGACAGCTTCCTGAAGAGAATATCAGTGGCTCATGCTCCAAGATCAACAAATGATAAATGGGACCTCATGAAACTGAAAATCTTCTCTATGGCAAAAGATACTGTCAATAGGACCAAATGGCAGCCTATAGATTGGGAAAGAAACTTCACCAACCATACATCTAGTGGAGGGCTAATATCCAAAATTTATAAATAACTCAATAAATTAGACATCAGCAATCCTAATAACCTAATTTTAAAATGGGGTACAGAGCAAAACAGAATTCTTGACACTTGTTTAGTTATATTCATAGGAGCTTTATTCATAATAGCTAGAAACTAAAAATATTCTAAATGTTGCTCAACTGAAGATAATATGGAACACTTAGACATTGAAATATCAGTTAGCTATTTTGTAAAAAAGACATGATATTTTCAGGCAATTGGATTAAACTTGAGGAAATCATTCTGAATGAGGTAACTCAGAGCCAGAAAGACATATTGTATGCACTCACTTATAAATGGACCTTAGCCATAAAGTACAGGATAACCATACTACAATCCACAGTACCAAATAAACTGCATGATAAGGAGGTTCCACGGGAGAATGGGTGAATCTCACTCAGATGTGGAATCCAAATTGTCGTTAGAGCTGGATGGAGAGAGGACTGGAGGAGAGGAGGTGAAGAGAAAAATGCAAATGGCTATCAGTTATGGGCAGAAGGACATTGAGAGAAGCCTGAGAGTGAGAATGGAAATCAGCACAGGAGTTGGGGGAATCTAGTGATTAGCTGGAAGCCTGGGGTCCTGGAGGACAGAGGGAGATTACAGGTATAACCCTATTTTAGATTTCTACCAGAGGGGGAAATAGAGGCAGAAGTGGCTGCCTCTGGTAGCCAGGAAGGACTTCTAGAGGAGGGAAGGGGACATCAATCCACCTATAAAACCTTCAGCCCAAATTTATCTTGCTTGTAAGATGTGCAGGGATAAAGATGGAGAAGCACCCGAGGGAACAGCCAACAAATGATTGCCTCAACTTGAGACCCATATTATGTGAGAAAGCCAACCCCTGACACTTAATGATATTTTGCTTGTAGACAGGAACCTAGCATAACTGTCTCCTGAGAGGCTTCATCTAGCAGCAGATGAAGGCAGATGCAGAGATCCACTGTCAAACATTAGGTGGAGCCCAGGGAGTGTTGTGGAAGAGTAGGGGGTAGAACTGAAGGGACAAGATAACCAGACGAAGAACCACAGAGTCAACTAACTTAGGATCATGAGGGCTCAGAGACCTTGTGTCACCAACCATGGAATATGCAGGAGCTGAACCTAGAATCCCTACAAATTTGTAGCAAATATGAAGCTTTGTGTTCATGTGGTTCCCCTAATGAGTGGAACTTGTGCTGCCTCAGTCTCTGTTTCCTGCCATTGCATTCCCTTCCCTCCTAGTTGAACTGTCTGGATTGGCTTTAGTGTGAGAAGATGTATCTAGACCTGCTGGAACGAGATTCCCCAAGGTAGGGTTGCACCCAAGGGGTGGGGGAGCTCCCCATCTCTCAGGAGATTGCTCTTTATATTATTTCACTGGTAAATTCATGTGAATCAAAATAATGAAAAAGGCTTCCTATACAAATTTCTGACACTCTATTGCTCTTTTTTTTAATAGCTGGATCTAGTTTATGTTATTAGTGATAGAAGGGGAAGATGTTCTAACTAGTGCTTTAGTTTGTAAATTGAAGTTGTTTTTCATGTTGCTGTGTATCAAACATTATCATCAAACGCATCGCCTTTCCCCTAGAAACAAAAATTTGGTTCTTAGAAAGTAATTATAGTCTTCCTGCTTACCATGTTTAAATTTGTTTACCTATTCATTTGATTTGGCTTGGAGGGTTCTATAATTATTTGGAAAAATGAATTCTCAGAAATCAAATTAGTAGATAAATACTTAATTCTGGTATAATTTTGGTCATTTATATTCCCTAAACAGAAACATAATTCAAATGTATACATACTTTATCAGTCACATTTGAAGCAAACTCTCATTTCCCTGTGTATTTCAGAGACTTGGCATAAAATACTAAACTTCTACTTACGTCCAAGCAAAGTTTTTGATTGAACAAGATCAAAACCACAAATAAGTAAGGGTAAGATTAACTCACCTTGCACCTTCACGCCTTGTACTGAATCGCATTCCTAGGATTGTTTTAGGAACTGAAAGATAAATGAAAAAAGAGATAAATTCTAATTTTACAGTTATCATTTATTATATAATATTTTATATTTACCTTTAATGTCTATTGGGAATGTATGGATTTAGTATGAATTTATATTGTCATCAGTTGACATAATATACAAAAGGCCAACTTTATGTGCACAATATAAAACTGGCTCATGTTGTGAAAATTATGTATCCTTATTTTTATCACTTTGGAAATGATTTGTACTTTGGGTTGTTATTTCTACAGTTAAAAGCTTTTATAGTGTCACAGGACTTCTATATTCACAACAAAATAATTTTTAAGATTTTAAACAAAAATAATTACAAACACCTAGCATGTAAATAAAGAAAATCATCCATATCTCTAAATCTATAAACAAAGTGAGCTTAGCGAGCTACTCCCAATGTTTTAACAACTGTTTTAATATCTTTAACAACGTTGTCTTAACATCTTTCAAATGCTGCATTGGTATCGGTAGACATATAAAAATTACTTCTAAATTTGGAAATCATCACCGTGGCCTCCTTACTGGATGAAATACTAAATTGGTCAAAATCCTGTTTGTGATGATAAGGATTAATATTTATTTTATTGTGCAAAACAATACAAAAATCTAAGGATCTATCATGTGTTTCAGCGCATTTAGGTAACGCTTTGTAATTGACATTTGTAATTGATGTCAGGTGAGACACTCTGAATCTAGGCATTTATATAAAGACCAATGTTAAGTAACAATAAAAAACTAATAGTTATCCATATGTTTCACAGCTTTTAAACATCTACCTACCCACTATCTATCTGTCTGTCTACCTGTCTATCCGTCTATATTTCTATTTTTATTTGTATTTCTATATGTGCCACATGCATGTGATGTCCATGGAAGCCAGAAGAGGATATTGGATCCTAAAATGCTAGAGGCTGTGAGAATGTGGATGTGGGTGCTGAGAATCAAATTCAGTGCCTCTGGAAGAGCAGTAAGGGTGCTTAGTTAGTGAGCATTCTCTAGCTCGGTATGCAAAATTTTAAAGAACATTTTCTAGAAAATTAGCATCATGTAACATCATTATAGTAGTCACAGTTTTTGTAGATTAACCACCCCTTTTTCATTTTCAATATTTATAAGTACATAAAAAAGTAATTCATAAGGTATACTATCAATTAGAAAGTCAATTGAAAAGTGTTTACTATATACAAAAATTAAAATAGGTAAAGCAAATGGCATACACTTGTTTATATATATATAATATATCTAATACAACTATTATGTAAACACAATGCAACATTTCAATAAAAAAGCAAATATCAGTGTCAAAAGAATAGGCATACAAGTAACTGACATATAGAACAGAAGCATTTTGCTAATAAATGTATGCAATTCTGTGATCTTAAATCAGATGATTTTACCAGAGGGAGTTATAGAACATTCATGGGAAAAAATTTGGAGGCTTTTACAGATTGGGGTTTTCACAGGCATAAATGATAAAAAGGAACATTCCATGTGGAGGATAAAACATGAACCAGAAACAAAAATTGGAAAGCTCTGGGCATTTTCATAGAATATGAATTATCTAGTGTGCAGCTGAATCTCAAAGTTTAACAGATAGAAAGTAAAATAAAATTAAAATTCATTTATGGAGATATCTACTAGATGTTTGTAACTTATGCACAAATCATGTAGCAGAGTCAAAAACTCTGAGGAGATCCATGCTATAGGAACACTGGTTGAAGAATATAATTCTGCAACACACATGATATTGAATATCTTTGTGTGCATTACTTAATATTCTTGAATTTATTAAAAATAATACTGAAGTATTAATCATAACAAATCTAATAGAGTCAAGAATAAGATCCTTTAGCCTACATTAAGTCACACATTGATTAAAGGCTCACTGTGATTTCTTCCCAAGAGAAGCCCATAAAATTACTAAGGAAAACTTAGTAATGTTTGAAGTGAAACTTCAAGTGAATTATAAATAATATTGAGCCTCACTAAAATAGTCACCACAGTGATCTCCATGTTCAATATAGTTGATGAGAAATTAGTGACACTCATTATAAAATATGGCTTTTTCTGAAAAGAATATTATTTTCCCAGCAACACTTTCATATATGGAAACATTATGTACTCTAAATATGGTACATAACAGGAATGTACAATGTATTCCACAAAAGGACTATTTGTCCAGATAAATGACTCCAAGTTTAGAAAAAGTACCAGCCTACTTGCTACAAAAATCTAAACTTAAGTTTTATAAAGCTTGTTGATGCAGAAGCAATGACAAAACGTGAATAGAAGACATATTTAGGGATTTCCAGGAAATGGCAATAATATACAAATAAGGGATGGTTGGGTAATAAATGTTGCTCATTCAGTGAATGCTTTCTGCTCACCAGAAATCATCTTATTTGACATTCTAAAACTTAGAAATGTGGCTTTTTTAACACTGAAACTGCAATCCACCCTAAGATATCTAAAACTGTCTGCATAGACGTTCTGCCTTTCAAAATGCCACCAGCTGGAAAAGGCAGGGTACATGTTTCCTTCTACATTGATTCACAGTACAAGATTTATTACTATATAGATTTTTAGTATAGCCTAATTGTTTATGCATACATACATTTGAAAGTTAAAAACATCTACTAAGAAAATCACCACTTACAACGAGAACACAATTCTTACAAAAGTATAAATTAGATCAGTAATCAAGCCTTCAGACTTCACACTTTTCTAAATGTTCTACTGATGTACCAGAATACTCTTTCTGCTCCCTGTCTGTCACTTCTGACTTTTGCAATATATATGTATGTATACACACACACACACACACACACACACACACACACACCCCACACACACACATACACACACACACACACAGACCACTTTATAATGTGTACTGCTCTTTTAATGAATTTGGATCCCAGCATCTATGTCAGGGAGGGAGCAATTGCCTTAACTTCAGATCCAACAAATCTAATACCCTCATCTTGATGCTGCAAGTACCTGAACTTACACATATACATAATAAAATATAAAATAAATTTTTTATTTTTAAAAAGTGAAGAATTAGCAAGATGGCTCTGTCTTTAAGAGTGCTTGGTGTTCTTCCAGAAGTTTTAAAGTTTGGGGCCCAGCATTCATGTCAAGAGCTCACAAAGACCTGTATTTTGAGTTCCACATGGAGATGTGAAGTTTTTTTTTTCTGGTCTCTGTATAAGCCTACACTTAGTGTATCTACCCAGAAACATACATGAGTGCAAATAATGAAAAATAATACATTTTAAAAATTAATAAAGTACAGATGTCCACAGCTGGGTCATTAAAGGTTGCCAAAAGGTAACAGTCAGCTTCAATTGTTAAATAATAGAAACAATTATATGATCCTCCTTACTCCACAGATCAGTGGCAGACCTTGTGAGGTAAATTTGACCAAATGACTAATATCAGGCTTGTTATTAATCAAGCCTTCCTTGTATTTCTTTTTTTTTTGAAAAATTCTAATATTCAAATTAAAGACATTTGCTTAAACCTGTATGTAAACTAAATTATATAGTTATCTCCACTAAGAAGATTCCATTTTTGTTTATGATTTTTTCTTATATATCTAATATCAAAGTTGGACACACAAACACAAGAGTTGTAAAAGGGTCCTAAGAGAGGGCAATATAGTCAGCGACTCATTCTCATAATCAGGAGATTTATAAAATCACTAAGCCAGTAGTTACAGAATATATGCAGAGAACCTGGTACAGATCCATGTAGTTCCTGCACTTGCTTCTTAAGTTTCTGTGAGCGTCTATGCATCTTGCTTAGTTGATTCAGAGGACCATGTTCTCTTGGTGGTCTTCATCCCCTATGATTCTCATAATCTTTCTACCTCTCCTTTCACAAGATTCCCTAAGTTTTGAGGGCAGGGGTTTGATGGAGACCAATAATTTATACCTTTCCATGTAATGTCTGGCTTTAGATCTATGCATCTGTTCCTATCCGGTGCTACAATAAAGCCTCTCTGATGGTGATTGGCTAAGACATTGATGAAGAAGTATAACCTACCCCTACTCACCCATCCCATGCCCCACAATAGTTGATCCCTCCTGCTAACTAATCCATGCAAACCCAATCCACCTGTAAATCTATTCTATTTTCCTTTGCAAGGAATATCCATGCATGCCACTTTAGACTCATCTTCTTTACCTAACCTCTCTGAATCTAAAGATCACAGTTTGGTTATTAATGATTAATACCCACTTACAGCAAATATATACCATAATTGTTTATGGACATGTGTTACCTTACTCAGAATAATTTCCTTTCTAGTTCCATCCTAGTAACCTTTCCATTCCTGTAAAGTTTTTGAGAGCTTAGTAACAATTCATTGTGTAAATGTAGCATGTTCTTTTCATTCAGTCTTCTGTTGAGGGAAATCTAGGTATTTTTTCCTGTTATCTGAGTATTATGAAAAAAAATGTCCAATGAATATGGTCAAGCCAGTGTCCTTAGGCTAGAATGGAGTATCCATTGGATATATGCCCAAATGTTGTATAGCTATATCTTGAGGAAAGTTGATTTCTATCATTCTGAGAAATCATCATATTGATTTCAAAACTGGCTGTTCAATTTTTCTCTCTAGCCAGCAATGGAGTAATGCTTCCCTTGGCAGAATGAGTTGTTACCTGTGTTATTGATCTTAGTAATTTTGACATGTTTAAGATGGAATCTCAAATTAGTTTAAATATATATGTTTCCCTGATGACTAAGTATGTTGAAGAAACTGCATTTTTTCAGATGTATTTCTGACTTCTTTTTCTTTTTTTCTTTTCTTTTCTTTTTTTTTATATTTTATTTACATTTCAGATGCCATCCCCATTCCCCATTTCCCCTCCCTAGAGAAAACCTCTATCCTATGCCCTCTTTTCCTTTTTGCTTTTATACAGTTTTTTTTTTTAATGTCAGTCAAAGGTTTTATAAGTTTGGTAATGCTCAAACAGAAGTGTAACCCAATGCCCAACCTTGATATATAAACTGTCTTTGACTGGTGGAGTCACGTGAACATCTGCCTCCATGCCGTCCCTCTCTTTCTCTCTTTCTCTCTCTCATCACCTTGCTTCTCCTCTCCTTCATCTTCTCCTCTCCCTACTCCATCTCTTCCTCTCGGTGCTCCTTCTCCCTTAGCTCCTCCTACATATCACCCTTCCTGTTAAAATAACACTGTTTTCTCAAAATACAATTAGAGCATAATTTATGTCTGGGTCTTCAATTCAATTACATTGATCAACATGTCTGCTAGAGTGATAAGTGTGTGTGGGTGGGGAATCACTATGTTAGAGATGAATGAGTGGGGGATGGGGTGAGGAACTTGTGGAAGGGAGAGTAGGAAGGGGGACAACATTTGAAACGTAAATAAATAAAATAATAAAAAAAGAAAAAACAGAAAAAAATATACATTAAAAAAAATGAAATGTCATCTTGGTGGATTTTTTTCTTGAATATCTATGTATTTTACTTTTCAATCTCTTGAATTAATTAATATTTGAAGTCTGTTTTGCTAAATGTTAAAATATTAAAATTTATAGTCTATATTGTCACATATTAAAATTAAGCTTGCTTCTTATGTCCATTTGCTTGTTATATATTTTTCCAAATCTTTGCTCTGAATTAATAGTTGTCCTTGATGTTAAGATGTGTTTCTTTTGATCTTAGCCATTCTGATTGGTGTGAGGTGAAATCTCAGGATCATTTTGATTCACATTTTCCTTATGACCCAAGTGCTGAAGATTTCTTTAGATACTTCTTGGCCATTCTGTATTTCTCAGTTAAGAATTTTGTGTTTAGCTCTGTACCCCATTTTTAAATAAGCTTATTTGATTATCTGGAGTTTAACTTATTTAGTTCTTTGTATATTTAGGATATTAACCCTCTATTGGATGTAGGGATGGTAAATATCTTTTCCCAATCTGTTGGCTGCCATTTTGTTCTATTCACAGTGTCCTTTGTCTTACAGAAGCTTTGTAATTTTATGAGGTCCCATTTGGCAATTATTGATCTTAGAGCATAAGCCATTGATGTTCTGTTCAGGATGCTGTCGAGGATGTGGAGAAAGAGAAACACTCTTCTATTGCTGGTGGAATTGCAAGCTGGTACAAGCACTGTGAAAATCAGTCTGGTGGTTCTTCAGAAAATTGAACATAGTACTACCTGAGGACCCGGCTATACCACTCCTGGGCATGAACCCAGAAGATGCCACATCATGTAATAAGGACACATGGTCCACTATACTCATAGCAGCCATATTAATAGCCAGAAGCTTGAAACAACCCAGATGTCCCTCAACAGAGAAATGGATACAGAAAATGTGGTACATATACACAATAAAGTACTACTCATTGATTAGAAACAATGACTTCATGAAATTCACAGGCAAATGGATGGAACTTGAAAATTTCATCCTGAGTGAGGTAACCCAGTTTCAAAAGAACATACATGGTATGCACTCACCAATAAGTGGATATTAGCCCAAAAGTTTAGAATACCCAAGATACAATTCACAGACCATATGAAGCTCAAGAAGAAGAAAAACCAGAGTGTGGATGTCTCAGTGCTTCTTAGAAGGGGGAACGAACTACTCACAGGAGGAAATATCTCCATAAAGTATGGAGCAGAGACTGAAAGAAAGGCCATCCAGAGACTGTCTGACCTGAGGATACATCCCATATACTGTTGCCAACCCCAGACACTATTGTTGATGCTAGGTAGTGCTTGCTGATAGTAGCCTGAAATGGCTGTCTCTTGAGAGTCTCTGCCAAAGCCTGACAAATACAGAGACAGATACTCTCCGCCAACCATTTAACTGAGTGTGGGTCCCTGATGGAGAAGTTGGAGAAGGGACTATAGGACCTGAGGGGGTTTGCAGAACCATGTGGTGAGCAACAGTGTCAACAGGCCAGAACCCCTGGAGCTACCATGGTCTGAACCATCAACCAAAGATTACACATGGAGGGACCCATGACTCTGGCTGCATATGTAGCAGAGGATGGCCTTGTTGGACATAAGTGGGAGGAACGGCTGTAGGACCTGAGGTGGTTTGATGCCCCAGTGTAGGGGAATGCCAGGGCAGGAGTGTTGGGGAGTACCCTCACAGAGGCAGGGGAAGGGGGTGGGATAGGGGTTCTGGAGGGGAGACCTGGAAAGGGGATAACATTTGAAATGTAAATAAATATCCATAAGAAAAAAAGTTTAAAAAATGCAAAGATGTGTTTCTTAGGTGCAGTAGGAGGTTGGATCCTATATCTGCATTCATTTTGTGTCTTTTTATTAGAGAACTGAGTACATGAATTATTGAGATAGATATCAATGACCAAAGTTTTTTTAATTCCTATAATTTTGTTATTAGTGGTGGTGATAGTGTGTGTGTATGTGTGTGTGTGTGTGTGTGTGTGTGTGTGTGTGTGTGTGTGAATGTACACATGCCCATGTATGTTTCCATTCTTTTGGTTTTGATGGTGTGAGATTATTCATTTCCTGTGGTTTTACAGGTGTTGATAACCTGTTACTTTGGCCTTCTCCTACAAGTGCTTTCTATGGGGCTGGATTGTAGAAAAATATTCTTTAAATTTTGCTTTATCATAGAATATCTTATTTTCCCATTTATGGTAATGGAACATTTTGATAGGTCTAAATTGGCAGTTGTGGTCTTTTAAAGTATGCAGGACATCTGTGCATGTTCTTTTGGCTTTTTGAGTTTCTACTGTGTTGTCAGTGTAATTCTAATAGGTGTGCCTTTATATGTTTCTCGGGCTTTTTTCCTTGCATCTTTTAATATTATTATTTTTTACATAGGTTTGGTGTTTGATTATTCTCTGATAAGGGTACTTTCTTTTCTGGTTCAGTATATTTGGTGTTCCGTATTACTATTTACCTTAATAGGCACCCTTTTCCTTAGGTTAGAGTAGTGTTCTTCTATGATTTTGTTGTAAATATTCTCTGGGTCTTTGAGTGAGGTTTCTTCTCTTTCTTCTATTATTGTTATTCTTAGGTTTGGTCTTTTTAGTGTCCCAGATTTGCTGGATGTTTTGTATCAGTAATTTTTTTTTATTTAATATTTTCTTTGGCCGATGTATTTACTTCTTTCATTGTATCTTTAAGGTCTTAGATTCTCTTTTCATTTGTTCTATTTTGTTGGTGAAGTTTACCTCAGTAGTTTCTGTTTGAATTTATAAATTATTCATCTCCAAAATTCCTTCTTTTTTATCTTTATTGATTTTATTTACAATTTTTGGTCTCAAATAGTTTCATTTGTTTCCTTCAACTATATTTTCTTGGCTTTCTTTAAGAAATTTATTCATTTTGTCTAATTGTCTGTTTTTCTGGATTTCTTTAACAGAGTTATTCATATCCTTTCTGAAGATCTCTGTCATCTTAGTACAATTGGTTTTAAGATAATTTTCATGTGCTTAAGCTATGATGGAATATTTGGTCATATTTTGATGGGATAGTTCCAGTTGAATTTAGTCTCTCTACTATTAATTTTGTTCTTATGCAGGAGTCTAGGCATTTGTGTTTGAAATTATTATAATTCGAGGTGCTGATTTCTGGGTTTGTCTTTGTTGGATGGTATTTGGTTCCTTGATTTCTTGTTTGTTCCTGAATATTCAGAGTGTTATTGGCTGTGTGTTGCCTATTTTTATTGGTTGTTTAGCTGGTGAGTTCATAGGCAATGTCTGTAGGGGTTAAAGGCTGAGACACAGAATCAGGTAGGGGAAAAGAGTTTAGGAGGGAATGGTCTGTGGAATTTCAGAGGATGTAGTGAGGGTAGATGAAAGATGGGGTTTATGATTTGTTCACAAACTAGGGATAAGACTGAGGGACTGGGTTTATGGAAATGGAGAGAAGGCCTGATAGACAGCCTACTTGTTTCTGAGCCTACTTGGATTTATAGCTAGCATTCCCTGTGATTTAGAAGACATAGGTTCATTCTTTTGTCTACTATGACAGTGTGGTCTCAAAAAAGCCTACTGTTAGCAATATGGAAACAAGTTCAGGTATTAATCAAGCCTTTAGTGAAATTGTAAATCTGATCTGCCTTCTTTAGAAAGAAAACATTTTCTGGACTACCTTCTATACACAAAATGTAAAGAAAACCTTTACATAATATATAGAAGTGTCACCTGTCAATAATAAAGCCTTTGGCTAATGAACTCAGGCAGAAAATAGGCAGTGGGCGTTCAGACAGAGAGGTGTAAATTCTGGGAAATAGTGAGGTGGGAGAGACGTGTTCAGAACCTCTGAGGAGACAGATGCATAACCTGAGGAAAAGGTAATGATCCACATGACACACATAAAATAGAATAAACTGGATTATTGAGAAATGAGATATTCAGGAAACAGAGACAAGGTTGCTGGCCTAAACATTTAGTAATAAATAAACTTTCAAGATCTCATTTGAAGAATGAAAGAACCATGTAGGAAGAGGTTGTGATTCTATATGAAAATGTAATAGCGCAGCAGCGGTTAGAAACTGAGAAGACAGCCTTTGATGCATGAAACAATTTGGGTGACATCATTTTCAGATGCTAGGATAACATCTTTACACATGAATAAAACAACATGCTAATACCTGGTAGTGTCAACTGCCTAGCAAAACGTGACTGAGGCCTAAGAGAAGTCAAAAAATCATAGTCACACTCTCTCAGGCTAGCAATAATATGAAAATCAGCAGGACTGTTTTTAACAAAAATATGTAGGAGGAGCTAAGGGGGAAGGAGCACCGAGAGGAAAAGATGGAGTAAGGAGAGGAGAAGATGAAGTAGATGAGAAGCTCGGTAATGAGAGAGAAAAAGAGAGAGAAAGAGAGAGGGGGCATGGAGGCAGAAGTTCACATGTCTTCACCAGTCAAAGATAGTTTACATAGCTAGGTTGGGTATTAGGTTACACTTCTGATTGAGCATTACCATACTTATAAAGCCCTTGATTAACATTTAAAAAAATTGTATAAAAGCCAAATGGAAAAGGGGGGCATGGGATAGGGGTTTTCTGGGGAGGGGAAATGGGGAAAGGGATTGGCATCTGAAATGTTAATAAAAATTATCTTTATTCAAATAATACAATCACCAATTCTCCTTACTTCCATTTCTACTAGAAACCGTCACTGAAACTTAAAAGCTTCATGTACATGAATTTTACCAATTCTAGCCATTTGTTTTTTGACTTGTTATGGTTTCCTAATGGTTGGTTACTCTACACAAAGAAGACTATATGAAGGTTGCATTATACAATATTTTATAGTATCAGTATCAGCATATCCTTTTATAATAATGCTCATATTAGTGTAAAAATTTTCAAAATATCCTCATAAAACTCATAGAATGAATGCATTCTCTGTATTTTATTTCATAGAACATTAAGCAATGATTTTTTTTATTTAAAAAAGAATGATGTCTCCATACGGAACATACTATATTTCATAAAGGCACATGTATATGCAATTCATATATTTTTTTTAATTTTATAACAAGTTAAAGGTTTTTAATATATGTAAAACTACTTTATAACCCATCAAACTCATCATATAGATTGCCAGCAAAATGAATGACAGATGAACAATCTGTTCACATACCTAATACTTGATGAGTTATTAGGTCACCCCAGGTATTCTCAAGCTATGTTTTTGAAACTAAAGTTTATATGAATGGGAATCCTCAAAAATAAATAAAGATAATGTTAAAAAATAAAAAACAAAGAGAGAAAAAAGAAATAAGAATAAGAAACTATCAGATTCACCCCTAAATAAGAATTAACTCATACAAATGTGAAGTAAATGTGTGTTGTTCAGCAATCACTCTCTGTGGTGACTTTGGACTGTATCTGTCAAGAGAAGCTTCTCAGGTACACTGAGAATGCAGTTTTGGTTCTATCTATCTATCTATCTATCTATCTATCTATCTATCTATCTATCCTTAGATCTTAATTCCAAAATAGGTTATAACATACGCTTGAATTCCTTCAAGAAGAAATTTAATAAAAATGACAACATAGTGTATTCTTTTAATCTTCCATTGTTTCTCTCTTGTTTCTTTTTCTCTTTCTCCTTCTTCTTCTTCATTTTCTTCTTCTTCTGCTGCTTCTGCTTCTGCTTCTGCTTCTCCTTCTCCTTCTCCTTCTCCTTCTCCTTCTCCTTCTCCTTCTCCTTCTCCTCCTCCTCCTCCTCTTCCTCCTCCTCCTCCTCCTCCTCCTCCTCCTTCTCCTTCTCCTTCTCCTTCTTCTCCTTCTTCTTCTTCTCTTTCTTTTTCTTATTTTCACAAACATTCTCTTACATGAAAAATATTTTGTTGTAACCCCAGAATTTTCCTCCCAAATAATTTGTTCTTAGGAATAAAAACTTTGATATTTATTATTTATTACTAAATAAATAATGTGTGTGTGTGTGTGTGTGTGTGTGTGTGTGTGTGAGAGAGAGAGAGAGAGAGAGAGAGAGAGAGAGAGAGAGAAAGAGAG
>JANHMN010000004.1:116544198-116561932 GCA_030674055.1 Rhabdomys pumilio
ATTTTCACAAACATTCTCTTACATGAAAAATATTTTGTTGTAACCCCAGAATTTTCCTCCCAAATAATTTGTTCTTAGGAATAACAACTTTGATACTAATGATTTATTACTAAATAAATAGTGTGTGTGTGTGTGTGTGTGTGTGTGTGTGTGTGTGAGAGAGAGAGAGAGAGAGAGAGAGAGAGAGAGAGAGAGAGAAAGAGAGAGAGAGAGAGAGAGAGAGAGAGAGAGAGTATTAAGGCTAAATTCATGCATTTACTTTACACTTCCTACTGGCATCCTAGGAGAAATCTTAATTGAAGTTTGTTGTAATTATTTCCATTTTTATAAAAGAAAGTATCACTGAGGGAAAAATTTGTTCTAGAAATCTCAGTTTAAAAGAACAAAATAGAAGAAGAGGTTATTAGCACATCATTTTAGCATGAACCTCCTACATGCACTACAATAATGAAGGCTTAATGTGAACTTGAATTATTAGAATTCTAAGCAATTCTAATAAAAGTTTTATAAATAATATAGAACCTGTTTATCATGTGAAATCTTCAAGTGGGAAGTCCAATGTATTCTTCTGCTATCTCACAGTATCAGGCTCACACTAATTTCTGTTTACATGGATGTGATATTTGACTCTAAAATGTGATATATAAGTATTTTCCATATTTTATATTTCATTAAAAGGTGGTAAAGAGGGACAAGCAGTCCATGCAAGTTCATACTGGAGACTCTTCATATCTACTTAGCCAGAGATGATAGCAGGTTAGTCCCATGTGATAAGTAGCTTCAATTCTGAGTTTCTATCCACTCAGCTGAAAAATCAGGTGATCTGTCTGAAAGGAAGCAAACAACATCAATCAATCAATCAATCAATCAATCAATCAATCAATCAACAAACTCAAACCAGAATAGTGTCTCTAGCCAGTATACAGATACCTTATACATAGAGGACAACACAACTTTAGATTAATCAGCATTGTGAGTGGAAGAAATTCTTTCAAATATTAGAAGATGTTTATATTAGTAAGACAGTTTAATAGTATTTCTACAGAGTAATGTTTTATCACAGAAGCCTTGCAAGTGGTCCAAATCATACATTATTTAAAATATAATATGGCTCTTGTGATAGAAGAAAGTAATCTAGTGTTGTAGTTTTCTTTGCTGCATAGAATACAGTCCCATGAGGAAAAACTTGAAATAACAGCTTTTATTGTCTCTAAGGCTAGGAATGCTTTTTGATTACCTGGCAAATTCTGCTATATGAAGTGATTGCTAAACTTGTCTCATCTGGGCACTCAGCTGTGTTGGTGTGACTAGGTGGTTCACTTAAATATTTGAAAATCAGTACAAGCTTTTAGCAGGTAGCTCAGTAGGGATTATCAACAAGAGACCTGTAGTGTAATCCAGAAGCTTCTCTGTGCATTTTGTCTTCTCACAGATTGAAGTTTTTCTTCTAACAGATTGAAAACTCCAAGTCTGGTCTCCTTAAGTTCTCTATGTAGAACTCTTCTCTACCACACACTTTTGATTCTAGAAAGTCTCCAGGACATCTCAGGTTTATAAGATTTATAAGATAAGTGGTAAAGAAGATTGGAATAGACAATTTGTGCTCTTGTAAAATAAGAACAGATATGTTGATAAAGAACAGAGGAAATTTATTAGAAGATATTTAGAGACAAGATACTAATAATGTTCCATATGTTAAATAATACAAATACCACTTAAAATGGACTATTTCCTGATACATCTAAACAAACATTTTACAAGAATGTGTCCAGTTTATATCATCTAAACTACAAAGATGAACCATTTCTCTATCAAAGTTCTTACTTTTAAAGTGAAAATAAAATTATGGACTGGCACAATTCATCTATATTAATTATGCATTTATTTGGTGTTTTTCTTGGTCCAAATTTATATCACACATTTAACTTATATAATTATGACCATGTTTTGTATCAAGGGTGGCCTTCATCTACATATAGTAGAGTTCACAAACATGTTAAAGCAAAGAAAAGCATACATCTTTAAAAACATTTTATGTGTATACATGTGTGAAATATGTACCCATATGCACGCATGTGGTACCTATTTGTATGTATTTGAAGACACGAAATTGACATTGGGTGTCTTCCTCAACTGCTTTCTATTTTATTCATTTAGGGCTAGTCTCTTATATGTCAATCCAGAGTGTGTCAATTTAGCCAGCATATCTTCTAGGCCTTCTCCGTCTATGTGAGCATGGTTGATTAGAACTCTGGACCTCATGCTTGTACAGAAAGCACTTTGCTCACTGAGTCAGTTCCTTAGAACTACCTACATAAGTCTGTTAAAGATAGCTGTTTGGTTGTAAAGATGTGAAAAGCAGGAGGACTAATCCATTCCATAATGTCTTCTGGGGTTCAGAAGTAAAGTAATGAATTTGGCATTCTCTTTAATTTAACTTGTAGAACTAAGAAAGTAATATTGAAAAAGGAAAGAAAGGTTTTTTCAGACTAAGACTTTTATACATGAGTGAAAATCCGTCATAAAAATTTCTGAGTAATTGTAAAATCCTAATTAGCTATACTATTTATTAGCTAAGTGCAAGATCCTAATTAGCTACACTAATTATTAGTAAAATATGTGATAAATGGATAGGATAAATGGATAGGATAATTTTGTTTTCTGACTTAAAATATCTTATAAATACAAGTTCATAAAAGTAAGCTCAAGTTAAAATGTAATACCATCCTAGGAAATATGAAAAATTAGTTTTCTATTTAGTTTTTCCAGAAACAATTTATTTTAAAAAAACATCTGTTCGTGCAGATCTGCAATCTCTGAGTCTACATATCTATTCTTAATCTTAAAGTACTTTTAAATGCACAGATAATTCTAGAAATAAAAATGACCTGTTAATCAAAATACTCAGCTACCTTCAGAGTGCTATGAAAGAATTTATCATTCAGTATGAGAAAAAGCCTTATAAAATGGCAAATATACTATTTTATAAAATATAAAACTTATCTTCGTGTAGTACTTATACAGCTTACATGATGATTTTATTTTAATTTTTATTGGATATCATATTTATTTACATTTCAGATGTCATTCCCTTTCCCCAATTTCCCTTGCTGGAGAAATGGCTCAGCCATTAATGGCTAGGTTCACATGAGGATATTAAATAAACAAAGGGGTACATCTCTTGGTAGAGATTCCAGCCAAAGTGAAATGACATGACAAAGGGGAACTTAGGCACTTAGCTCCAAGGTCAGGAGATGTCAGTTGCCAGTTTCAACAAAATTTGTCTACGTTTCATGTGGTCTGTAAGTATTGTGGTAAGAGAGTAATTTTATTTAATTTTTTTAAATTTTATTTACAGCTGTGTTCTCAGACTTCACCATTACAAATAACAAGGTAAATATTCAGCATCTGAGTTAGAAGCAGATTTTCTGATCTGACTCTTTTTTCACTCTTCAACTTTACTCTAATAGAGTTTCTCTTTCAGTGTAGGAGATGCATCCAAGTTATTCTTTTCAGTTGTTACATGTGAATAACACATTTCTATTTACGTTACTAAGCTTTCTCATTTTCCAGGTTTCTAGCGATCAAGTTCCTGTCAACATGCTAGGTTGACTTACACCAGACATGCTAGGCTGAATCACACCTAAAGTGAGAACTGGATTCCCCAGCTCCTCTCTATCATCATGTCCTACACAAAGAACTCAATTATCACAGCAACTTCACTTCTTCAGTTTTGCCTGATATTTCTCTCAAGAGAGATACAGTTGATACCTTCTTTAGTAATACGTAATTAGTAATTTCTGTGTTTTTTTATACCATACTGTAGTATTGCTATTTATTTTAAATTGAAACATCATATCCTGTATGTAGGAAAAAAATTTTTTAGATTCAGGAAGCTAAGGAAACTTAAAGCTTACAAATTCTACAAAATGAACATGATTCTCGAAGCTCACAAAACTACAGAGTTCCTGAGGCTTCCCTTGAAGGTTTTATAAGCAGTAAGTAACTGCCAGGGAAAGGGAGAGTTTCTAGCTAAGCTATAAAATGTTACATATAGAGTTTCAAGGAGATAGCTTTTATGAGTAGTTGCCTAGGCTCTGACAAACTTTCCGGCAACAAAGCTTACTTTGGGTTAGCCATGCTTCTCTAGTTGACAACAATAAACACAACAGTTCACTAAGCTAGGTTTGGTTGTAACTGTTCAGTCAGCAGCCCATGTCTTATTTGGGGTAAATAGGTGTTCATACCTTCTTCTGAAAAGTCACACAACATATATTTTACTCAGGCATATCAGTTTGTACAAATTGTACCAAGTCTCAAGCAAATTAACTATAAATAGCTCATCATCTGAGCTAATGCAAAACCCTGTGACTTCCACTTGTCAAATACCAGATTCCACCAAAAGTCACAGAGAATAAATCTCCTAAGAGGGATGGAGGTTTAGGATTTAGACTGTTCAAATCTCAATACTCTGTTAGCAGATTCATTTACTGACTATGCTCCAATTAATTTTTGTGGAAATACTGAATATCTAGTCCCTATGGTTGCTGTTATGGTTCAATGAGTACTTGGATTCTAGAACTGAAGTTACACTATCACAGCCAAGTACCAGCAACTAAGTTATTTTAATGAAAAAAAAAAGACCACTACTACTACATATTCAATTTCATTTCCCATTTACCTAATGCATGTCTTCATTTTAAAGTATTTCTAGTAAAATAGACATTGCAAACACAGTTTGCCTTAAAACCACTTGTCAGTGTCGATAACTTGCTTGATTTCTGGCTCCATCTTTAAGGTACATACTAGTTCTTTATTATTAACTTAGAAGATAAAAAAAATACAATTTTACTAGCTCATAATAGCAAATGCTGAAGCAGAAGATGGTTCTGATTCCTTGAAAACTGACATGTAAATAGCACTGCATTGCCTTCTAGAAATTTGTAAGGAGACTCATTTTCTGTCTTATTCATATCTTATAAGCGTCCTACATTCCTTGGCTCAAGGCTTGCTTCCACTACCAAAGCAACTCTGACCGCTCAAGTCTTATGCAAAATGATATTTATGTATTTTGATTACATTTTAGGCTACTCTAGTCAATAATTTTTTAAATGTGACCAGATTTAAAAAAAAAAAAAGACAATCTCGCTGTCTTTATTTCACTTTATCAAGAACACTAAACTTTCTTTGATGTATAATATAAAATCTATAACTTCTACATATCTTAAGGTAGATGTGATTGCTACTCTATAGTAATTTAATTTTACTCTTTCTCATCTTTCATGTTGTTTTAACACATTGATGTGTCTATGACTATTTAACTTACAAGGATGAGCTCATTAAATTAAATTATAAACACACAGTGCCATTTAAAGGATATGGATTGCATAAATTTCTTCTCTCTCTAATGTTTTTCCATATCCGTATCAACTATTTAAATTGCATGAGCAATGGTGATAATAATAGACTGCAAATGATAAATATATAAAACTTAAGTTTCACTTTATGCATTTATTTGAAGGTTAATATTGCTTATCAAATTGAAAGTTTCGAAATCACCAAGGAGAGAAACTTGTCAGTACACATATGATGAATGTTTGAGATTAGGTTATTGCTCAATATTCCATATTGCTCAAGGAAGCAATATGGGAGTGTTGGGAGATTTTTCTTTAGGTTATTTAGGAAATTCAAGTGGGAAGATTGACACTAATAATAGATGATCCATTCTGAATATAGCAGAATATAGGAGAAAGGTAAACTGTACACTAGTATTTAGAGCTGTCTACATTTTTACTAACATCACAATGTGATTAGCTGCCTAAACCTCCTGCTAGCATGACTGTCCTCTCAAATATGTCCAAATGTGAGCCAATAGAAGCCCATCTTCACATTACTTTTTTACTTTTGGGCATTTTGTCACAGCAACACAACAAATAATTGATATAGTGTGAGTTTAGAATTCCCCCCTTGTACATATATTTCTTTGGATTTGACACACTCATATTTCAAATGCAGGTATTTGTCACTGTTGGTTGGAGATACAAACCACTGAGACAATAACATATACTGAAAGAACTTTGTCAGTTGTATCATGATTACTCTGGGACAAGCAGTAAGAATAGGGTTTTGTGGCTGAAAGCAGCTGTTAAACACAGCCAACAGTATGGTTGGGGAGATATTCAAGAGCAAAACTTAGACAACCTTTTTCTATATTGTAACTGTTTCAGTGGCATTACCATATTATTAGTTAATGAGAAAAAATACTATAAAAATCCAGTGTTGATATGATAAAGAGTAACATTATTGGTTATTAATCAATATGTATAATTGAACTTGTTCACTAAAGCAACAGACAACTCCTGAGAAGTCTCCTTCATGTTTTCCTGTGCTGATTGGAAAAACAGATGGAAGAGAAACATAAGAAGGGAGTTAATTCTTTCTAGAGTAAAGGCTTTCTACTCTTGGAATACAAACAGATGACCAAGCAAGTGAACAAAACAGAACAGTGACTCTCAATGGTATCTCACAGTGTTCTGATGGGATTGTCCTTTGAGCTTGACTTGAGTCCTATGACATATGTGTTTGTACTCACATACACATAAATATGTTCACACAAAATACAGTTCTTTTCAAAATATTCTTGCTATAAGAATAATGTACCTGAAAGTAAACATGTCAAACTATAACTATTTATAATTATAAACTATATAAGCTGTCCTTTCTTATGCTTTCTACATGTCTATGTGAAAGGTGGCAGTCATTGCTGATGAACAAGCATTAACGCTGACATTTTTAGAAATATATTTCTTCGTGTGTATTTATATGCATATTTCTGCAGACAATAAGTATTTGGGAACATATGTACACAAACGTAGGTACTGAAATACAACCTCAGGATTCATCTTCATGTATGCTGCACTACTTGACAAGTAAGAATCTGTCAAGTAAGTCATATACCTCTTTTGAGATACGATCTTGTGGGTCTGAAGCTCACCAATTTGGCTGGTGACCAAATTAGTCCTAGGGATCCTCTTGTTTTTATGCCCCCATAACTGGCATTTTAAGTGTACATTACCATGCTTATCATTTTTAGATGGATTTTGGAATCAAACTCAAGTTGTCAAGCATCTAAGACAAGCCATTTCTTACTGAAATATCCCTCAAGCACAGGGCTAGCAGGTTTTGTAGTATATTTTATGAGAATTTCTTTCAAATCTTGTCACAATTTTTTAATTCATCAGCAATCCTATGAGTTAGGATTCAATATATAAATGAAAAATTCATGATTCCTAGACAATCTATTTGAGTAATTTTATTGGAGTCAGTTATCAGAAAAATGTCATCAAACATTGAGCCTATTGTCTATGCTCTTGTTTAAATTGAGAGGTCATATTTATATTGAAAATTTTTCTATAAATATGAAATAGTGAATTTTCCATATTGTTTAAAGCTGTCAGGAAAAATATTGGTAATTATTATTCTGGCATATTCTACAGGACTGAGTCATGTTGAAAGGATAATTTACTAACCTTTTACTTACTTATCTATGTACTTATTTTACGTAATGTTAAGGCTTAGGTAAAATATTAACCTAGATGGAATGTTAAGGTCTAGGTAACTGTTACCTGGCTAGTCTGTCAGTATAAGGAAACTTTCTCATGTGCTTCTGGTGTTATTATGAAACCTTGTAATACTAAGTTGATTATAAATTCTATTATGTTTTGTGACTTTGGAAACAAATCATGATAGAAGACAATATTACTTTGTACAGTTACCAACAATAAGCTTGAGCCTGACCCAGCCCTCTATCAGCACTTCCTTTAGATATGTAATGGTATCTATGGTTTTTGGTATTTGTCTTTAGAAGTTGCCTCTGGGATGGATCCCAACATAAGAGACATCTGCATTTATTTAAAATAAAACTTCAATTTTGAGTAGTGGTTGGGTAAAGTTTAAGATCCTAAGATCTCTCTGGGAACTAACATCTGACTTGGCAGAAAAAGAGAAGTGTGCATGGGTAACTGACATCCTGGTTGGCAAGTTAAAACATGAATATTATACAAGACAAGCCCCATCCTGGTACACAAGTTATGACATAAATATTAGACAATCAAGTCCCCTGCCAAAGTTAAATGGGAGTCACTAACCAACGGGAGCAGGATAAATATACAACCAAGACATGTTCCTAAGGGAATTTCCCCATCCCTGAACCCTAATTGGTAGAATAACTTGGCACAGATATTTGTAGATAGCAGACTTTAAAAACCTTGTAGGACCTTAAATAAGGATCACAGTTCAGTTTCCAAAACTGCATCATGTTCCTAACCAATCAGTCTTGGGGTATGAGGTTCAATAAACCATCAATATTTGACTGAGATCAATGTCTGTGTGCTTTGTGAGTCAATTCCCAGATCCTAATAATTTATGCCTAGTGGACTGGAAGATTTGCAAACTGCTGTTAGTTACTGGTTTCTTTTTAAAATTTATTTATTTTTATTGTTGTTGCTATTATTCTTATTATTATTATTGTTAATCTTTTTACACTACAGTCATTATCTTGTGCCCGGTCTGCACTCTAGCTATTTCATCATCCAATACTTCTTCCCCAGTCTTCAAAAGATGTCCCCACTACCCCAACCCCAACCCACTAGATCTCCCCACTCCCTGGGGTTTCAAGTCTCTCAAGAGTTAGGTGAATCTTTTCTCACTGAGGCCAGACCAGGCAGTTCTCTGCTGTACATGTGTTGGGACCCTCATATCTTCTGGTGTATACTGCCTGATTGGTGGCTCAGTATCTGAGAAATCTCAGTGATGAGATTAGTTGAGGCTGGTGGTCTTCCTATGGTGTCGCCCTCCTCCTCAGCTTCTTCTAGCTTTTTCTTATTTCAACCACAGGGGTCCCTGGCTTCTGTTCATTGGGTGGGTGTAAGTATCTGCATCGGATTCTCTGAGCTGCTTGTTGGGCCTCTCGGAGAGCAGTCATGCTAGACTTCTGTCTGTAAGCACACCATAGCATCAATAATAGTGTCAGATCTTGGAGTGTCCCCTTGAGCTGGAGTCACTGGTTTCTTAAAACTATTGGGAGTAAAGACTGGGTTTTTTTGAACTATGTCTTGATCTGTGACTACAATAAGTATACTATAGGAGGCTGGATAAACCATTCACTGGATAAGAACACTTGCTGTTCTGACCACAACCACAGCAGCTCACAATTGTCAGTAACTCCAGTTATAGGAGTTCTGACACCACCTTCCCTCCTCTGTGAGCACAAGACACAGAAGTGATGCACTGATATACATGCAAGCCAAATATCCATTCATATGTAGAAATAAAAATGAAAAAATACTGTAGACTAAATGGTGTATAAGCAAGAGAAGTTTACTTCTCATGTTCCTAGTGGCTAAAACTCTGAACTCAATCTGCCAGTTTGTTCAGTATCTGGAGAAGTTGAATTCTAATTTTTAAACAAAAACATTCTTAGTTATCACCTTGGGAGGCCTTCATTACTGCTCTTTCTAATGATCTAATCACCTGATTCTTAATAATTTTTATGGGTAGGAAAATAGAGTTTTCTCCCTTATATAACACATCTCTACCACAGTTTCCCTTTATCTATTTTTTCCAGCTCACCCCACCTCCTCTCTATACCAGATCCACTCCCTGTACATTTCACTCCAGAAAGGAGCTGACCTGTTAGTAACAACAACCAAACATGACAAAACAAGACCAAATGTGAAAAGGATAAAGCCCTCATATCAAAGATGGACAAGGCAAGCTACTAGGAGTAAGAAAAGTCCAGGTAAAAGAGAAAAGAGCAGGTAAAAGAGACAGAGATACAACTGCTCCTACTTTTAGGATTCCCAGGGAAACACCCAGCTCACAAGAATAACCTATACAGAGAAGACCTAGTCTAAACCCATGATGCAGGCCCTGTGCTTGCTGATTCAGTCTCTGTGAACCCATATGAACCCTGCTTAGTTGATTCAGTAGGCCTTAATTTCCTTGTCTCTTCCATCCTTTTTGTCTCGTTTTTTCCCCTTATCTTCTTCAGGATTCCCCAAGCTCAGAGAGGAAGGACAAGATGGAAACTTCTAACTTATACTCTTCACATTTGGTTGGCTTTAAATGTCTTCTTCCTTCCATCTGCAGCCAGAAAAAGCCTCTCTGATGATGACTGGACAAAATACTAATATATAAGCATAGAAGAATATCCCTCAGAATCATTTAATTTTTTTTTTTTTTTTTGCCTGTACTGTTTAGTTCTTCTACCTTAGGTCTCTAGGCAATCTAGTTTCTGGCTTCTGGCCATCCAGGCAGATTTGGGCATTGTCTACTTCTTCTACAGTTAGCCTCAAATTAAGTCAGACATTGGACACTCACACGAGTTCAGAGCCACTATTGTCCCAGAAAATCTTGCAGGCAGAACAAATTGTAGGTCGAAGGCTTTGTGGTTTGATTTGTGTTCAGGTAGGATTTTGACACTTGAATTTGTAGGGAACATAAATGTTCTGAACACATTTTGATTTCATGGAAAGATATGATTAATTCTGAAGAGAAAATTAGCTTTAGCTGTGAACTTGTAAAAGCAGACACATTATATGCTTCCAAATTACAACTCTAGGGTGAGCATAGGTTGGTTATTCCCATTAAAACAGGGAAATTTATGAAACAAGAGAAGAATAAGTAATTAGAAGCAAATATCAAGTCTAATAAAAATCCAATGAAGGAAAAAATGATTAAAACTTTATTAGTAGTCTTTGATTTGATTTTCTACCCTATAGACCTACTGTAGAAAGGTCTTATCTTCAGCCCACCAAAATATGCTCTGCATTGAGACTTTACTTTGTATGTACTGAGTTTTTATGACTTTTAAGGACTGGAGTTTACATCTAGGATGGAGTAACTTGCCAGTGGCCCTACTGGTTTGGGAAGGCCAGAGTAGCCTCAGATTAATGATGATTATATCCCTTGCGGCAAGTCCAAGAAATGGAAATGTTCAATTTTCAAAATCTGAGTGAATGCAATTGTAGTCTAAAGCTCCAGCACTCTGTTTCTGTTGGTATAATGCTGTATGATCTTTGTCAAAATTGTTTTATGTATGACCTTCAGAGGGATACTCACCTCAGCTTGATTCATACCAAGACTTCTTGTACTTAGATGATCATAGAACACATCTGTATTATAATTAAGGAAACATAACTTAAAATTAGTCCTGGTACACTGATATGTTTAGCATCAAGTCCTCGTAATTAAACCTCCTCTATCTATTAAGTGTTCTTAATTTACAATGGTTATATAGTGTCTGTAGATCAAGTAACACATGAATTCCTTCTAAGTTCTTCCTTTTGTTTTCTTGGATGGATGTTTCTTGGATCTATACTTGTTTAAATTGTTGATTCCTTTCAATACACACCCAACATTTGAACATATCCAACATTTTCTGCACTAAGCCCAGTTTCCTATTATATTCAATATAGATAGAGTGAAAATTTTTTGGAATTGAGTTCTGGTTTTGTGCATTTTTTTGTCTTTACCATTAACTATGTACTTCAAGCAAAGCATAATCAAACAGAGAGACATAAGGAAATAGAAAACTTGATATGTGTTGCCATAAGAGTTAAGAAGTCCCATTAACTGTGCATCAAGAAAGTTAGTAATATCTAAAGACTTAAGTAGTATAGCAATTGATGGAATAATACTTGATCAGAGTTGCAGGGTTTACAACCAGAATCAATAACATCTCCAGGCAGAAAATATGCAATTCTACTCACAATGAAGAGAATAAATTATGACTTCATTCACCATATTTTTCTGTCAGGATGTCAGATTAAAAGGCACCTATGAACATGAGAGAAAAATTAATTTTTTTAGCTTCCTGATTCAAATGTTAATTTCTTCAATAAACATCCTCACAAACATATTTTCAAATATGTTCTTCCTGTGATCTTTTACATAATTTTGCACAATAATACTGACACATACAATTATTTATCAAATAGCTATCATCGATACTAGAAGAAATTTAACTTTATAAGATAAACCCTATAATTAGAGTGTGCACTCAACACTCTTTAAAATTTAATGTATCACTTAATGGCTACACTTAGCATGATCCTAGAGGAACTACCTACCAGTCAGGCAAAATACAGACATCAGAGATTCCCAAGAGCCATCTAAGACCACAGAAACCAAGGAAAAAAGCACCTATCCAAGAAAGAAAAGTCCAAATATCATCAATTGAGAATTGCAATCACCATAAAGCCAGATGCCTTGATGCCATCATAAAAACACAATTAGTAATAACCAGGGTATTTTGTGTCCACTAAAGCCCAACTACCATAAAACATAAGGCACTGAAAATCGCAAAATCTTTGAAACACTAGATAAAGACATTAAAATAGTGCTTAAGAACATGATAAAGATCCTTAAAAAGAAATTGATTGGTTAAATACTTTTAACGTCTCATGAACACACCACACCACACACACACACACACACACACACACACACACACAAAGAGGCAACAGAATATAAAAGATGAAAGAGAGAGAAGCATTGAAGACATGAAAGAATAAATGGATTCCTCAGTCAAAGAAAATGTTAAATCTATTTTAAAAAGAAAATATCCCAGCACAAAACATTCAATAATCCTGGGACACTCTGAAAAGACTAAGTCTAAGTATAATAAGAATAGAGGAAGAATAAAAACATAGGTCAAAGTTACAGAAAATATTTTTTAACAAAATCATAGAAGAAAGTTCCCTTAATCTAGAGACAGAGATGCCTATCAAGGCAAAAGATACACCAAATAGAGTGGTTCAGAATTATGATTCCCTTCAGAACATAATAATCAAACTACTAATTGTAAACAACCAAGGAAAAATATTAAAAGCTACAAAGGAAAAGGACCCAGTAACATATAATGACAGACCTACTAGAATAAAACCTATTAAAATCTTAGCTAGAGCAATAAAACAACTTAAGAAGATCAAGGGATCCAAATTGAAAAGGAAGAAGTAAAAGTATCCTTATTTTTAGAGGAAATATTAATATGCGCAAGTGACCACAAATATTCTACTGAGAAACTCATATGTATGATAAACACATTCAGCAGAGAAACAAAATTAGTACCCAGAAGTAGTAGCCTTTCTACTTTCAAATGACAGGTGAGCTGAGTAAAAAATTGGAGAAACACCTTCTACAAACACCTCAAATAATATAAAATATATTGGGGAAACTATACAATCACAGGAAAGACTTTTATGATAAAAACTTTAAAACATTAAACAAATAATTTTAAGATGATATCAAAAGATAAAAAATATGCATTGATCATCAGGATTAATATAGTAAAAATGGCCATCTGACCCAAAGCAATCTGCAGATTCAATAAATCCCCATCAAAACAAAACAAAACAAAATAAAACAAAACAAACAACCTCACAGATCATGAAAGGACAATTTCTAGCTTCATATGAAAGACACACACACACACACACACACAAACACACAAACACACACACACACCCCTCAGAATAGTTACATCAATCTTCCATAGTGAAGAAACTGCTGACATATTTATTAATTCTGATTTGAAGCTGTACTACAGAATTATAGAATTAAAAATAATATGACAAAATGATAAAAAATTAAAGAGCAGAAATATAGATACATTGGTCAATGCAATTGCATTATAGACCCAGACATACATCCATATACCTATGGACATTCAAATTTTATAAGGAAGCCGGAAATACACAGTGGAAAAAAGACAGCATCAAAAGGTGCTGGTCAAGCTTAATGGCTGCATGTAGAACAATCCAGACTGATTCATACTTATCATCTCATAGAAAACTCAACTCCACATGATGAAAACTTTTAACATAAAACCAGAAACACTGAATGTGATAGATGAAAAAGTACGAAATAACCTTGAACTCATTGTCACAGGAGAAGACTTTCTGAGCAGAACACCATTAACATAAGATCTAAGAACAATAATTAAGAAATGAGATCTCATGAAAATGAAAAGTTTGTGCATGGTAAAAGCAACAGTCATCAAAAGTGACAGTCTACAGAATGGAAAGCTATTTTTAGTAACTACATATCTAATAGTTAATATTCAAAATATACAAAGAACTCAAAAACACTGGATATGAAGGAAATGGATAACCAAAATAAAAATGGAGTATAGATCAAAATAGAGAATTCTCAATAAAGGAAACTCTAATGGTTGAGAAACACTTAAGGAATTGTTCAACTTCATTAGTCACTACTGAAATTCAACAAAACTACACTGAGATTTCATCTTACACCAATCAGAATATTAAAGACCAATAAACCAAGTGACAGCATATACTGGTGAGGATTTGAAGTGAGAAGACCTACCATACATTGCCTGTAGCTATGCAAATGTGTACACTATGGCAATCCCTCAGGAGAATGGGAATTAATATACCTTAAGAGACAGTTATGTACTCAAAGCACATTTCATTCTACACAGAAATAATTGATGAACCATGTCCATTACTACTGTATTCAGAATACCTAGAAATTGTAAACTACCTAGGTGTCCCTTAAAATATGAATGCATAAAGAAAATGTGGTATAGTTACATAAAAGAGAATTATTCAGTCAGTAAAATAATTGAAAGAAAATATTTGAAGGTAACCCAGAACCAGAAAGACAAAGATGACATCTACTCACTTATATGTGAATATTAGTTGTTAACTAATGACGAATAAGCTAAAAATCTATAGAAAGAACAAATAGATCTCCCTACGAAATGGAAATAGAGTGAATAGTCATAGATGCTTGCAGGAAGGCTAGGTTGGGAGGATTGATTGGGAAGTGGAGGGATAATAAAGGGACACACAGCTATAACAAAGGGTCATTTGAGTAGCAGTATTAGAATATAATATAAAACTTTTAAAATATATACTACATGAGGGTGATTAAGTGAAATTGACAAATGTAGCAACAGAATCCCGCCAGAACATATCTTGTAACCAAATGAAACATACAGTTGTAGATATGAGTTACAACTAATTGACTTGTTGGCCAAAGGGGTCCCATGAGCATCTCCAAACAACACAGGCTACTTTCAAGGCTATATGTTGTTCTCCACAATCTGAAAGCAGGGCCCCAGTGCTGAAGACAACAGCTACATAAATTACCCATATGTTCTAGCATCTTTAGTACAGAAACGTGCTCATCATGCTACCCACAAAAAAACATGTATTACCAATTCACTTACCAACACATTGATGTAGAGTGGTGTAAAGAGGTGTCCTGCCTATAGGAAATGCTAGTGTAATGGTCGCTCAAAGCTAGTGGGAGTAACCATCCAATATCTGATTTGAGTTAAGGCTTACTTCATGAGACAGAATTCATATCTGGCATTGTTCGGTGATCAAGAACCTGAGACTAAATAGCTCAGCAACCTATGGTAAAACCAAATACTACTATAGTACTAAAATCTGGCAGCAATAAAATTACTTCCAATGACTTTCTGCTATACTTAGAGATTGGTGCTTTTCTTGGTCATCACTAAAGAAGCTTCCTTCTTCAGCAGGCAGACACCCACAGTCAGACATTAGGTAGAGTGAGAAAACTTGGAACACTAGTACATAAACTACATGTCTCCCTAAAATGCTTTTGCCCCACCCCCAGGGCTCAGCTAACACTGCGATAGAAGAACTGGTAAGATTGTAAGAGCCAGATGGATTGAAGAATATCAAGAAAATAAGGTCTTCTATAGAAATAAAACAGACTCACATAGGAACTCATCGAGACTGAAGATATATCTACAATTCCTGCATGAGTCCTTTGGGTACATCTATTATGGCTTCCATTTTAGTGCTTTGATGGAATTTCTGCATGTATAAATGAGTGGTTATCTGCATCTATGTCAGTTTCTTGTACATCGTCTTGGGCTATTTCTTTCTGTTTGTTTTGTCCTGTACTGATGTGTTAGTTTTTATCTTATTGGATTTTATTTTATTTTACTTTAATATATTTTATTATTATTCTTCAAAACCCTGTTTTTTAATGAATGACAAAAAGGAGTAGATACTAATTCAAGTGAATATGGGATAGACCTGTGAGAAGCAAAAGCATGGCAAAACATAATTAGAATCTGTTATGTGAGGAAAAATATCTATTTTCAATAAAAGAAAAATCAGAACAAACAGAAACTTAATGCACACAATTAATTCTCACAGTAAGACAGGAGATGTAAACTAAGACTTCTGTAGAAGCCACTTGTTTCAATGTTGTAGCAAACTACCTTAAAAAAAGTAACTCTTAAAAAGATGGTTTTATTTCAGTTCACAGTTCCAAGGAAGCAATCTATTGTCAAGGCCAGGGGAGGCTACCCACAATAATGAAAGGTAGACCCTGAAGAACTAATTTTCTCATCATTACTCAGTTCATGACCCCAATCCATGAAATGACACTGTCCATATATCAGGGTTTTTTTTCTGAATATCAATTAATACATTCTACCTAATCTCTTACAGACATGCACAGAGATTTGTATGAATTGTGATTTTTAAATCCCATCAAGTTAGCTCTCAAAATTAACCACCACTACTTCCCAGAGCACATCTGAACATAGTTTTCTTATTTATAACCAAATGATGTGAACTTGGTGGATGAAAAGTTGCTTGTAGTCTATATTCATATTCATCATAGGATCTAAAAGTCACTAAGTGTCCAGTTCCTATAAAGTTCTATCAAGAAAAAAATTGAAAAGAAGACAACTATATTTCATTATTATAAAAAATGATTTGAGAAGCACTAATTGATAAAAAGAAAAATCAGTGTCCTTGCAGAAATAAAAGTAAAAGAAAATCCATAGCACAGGAAAAGAAAATGGTACAGACAATCCTTGGTAATCCTGGGAGGACAATTCAAGGTAGTCAGTTGTCTACTGCAGTGTATGTCTCAGGGCTCCGACTTAGGTCAATTGCTCTGTCATCTCACAAACCCAGCATATTTTTAAAGAGATAGTTTTAAATTCATGGCATAATTTTATGTTTTTTCTTTATTTGATACATCCATATTTCAGTAACCACTTTAATTGGTGATAAAAAAAAATCAGCACACATTTTACATGTCTGACTGAGTGAATGAATACCAGAAAGCAGTGATTAATGACTCTTTGTCATATTCAGAAACCCTGAGAGCATGGAAGAGTGCTTAGTAACTGACCCAGTCATAATCATTTCTGGTGTGCATGATTTGGATGAAGACATCTGAGGCTATTTACCAAATGAGCAAATGACCCCAACCAAAGTGAGTTGCTAAGGTGATTAGAAAATCAAGCTTCAAGATTATTTTAACATGTTGAAAAGTTATTCAAAACTGAGCATAGTGAAATTAAATGTGATATGGACAAAATTCTACTTTTAACTAAAAGTATACTATATATTTACTATATATCATATAATAGAATATAGGTTTCCGGTAGAAAAGAAAAGTAATGATTTCAAGCTACAAAAGATACATTGTTCATGGCATATATGGTCAAATGCCATACATTGCCTTTGCTTCAGTGTAACTAAGCATTTTCAGCAATGCAGCCCCTTCTCAGTTACTTTGGGTTACTGCCTCAGAAAGACAATTATTAAGTTCCTCAGCTTCTGTTTTATTTATACTCCCCAGAGACATATAATCAAATGTCAGTTCACCCTGGGTAAGGTACCAATAAGAGACTAACATAAGGATGCTA
>JANHMN010000004.1:116570648-116683193 GCA_030674055.1 Rhabdomys pumilio
AGGAGGAGGAGGAGGAGGAGGAGGAGGAGGAGGAGGAGGAGGAGGAGAAGAGGAGGAAAGAGATCAAATTTGTACTAGATTAAACTAATTAGATTTTCTTACTTTGTTGAGGGGTCTAGAGTAAATGTTAGGGTATTTTGTTTTGATTTGGTTTGTTTTGCTTTATTTTTTAAATACTCAAACCTGACTTAGTATGGGGTTTCTCCTTTCAAATAAAAAAGTTTCATTGATTCTAACAAAGAGTGTACTGGGAAATGTCATGTTGATGTGGCTTGTGTTTTTTCTCCAGTACGAATTATCCTTCCAAAGGAGTCCAAGGTTATACTTTTAGATGTGTCCTTTGTTATTTTTTTTTTTAAGGAAAAAGAAACACAGTGAGTATTTCATATGATCCTGGAAAGTAAACAAAATCAGACCATAATTGGCCACAGAGTTGCTTACTCAGGTCCACATTAATCAGTCAGCTGTTGTGCTGGGAGCACTCCTCACATACATAGCCTATTCTTGTGAGTGTCAGAGAGCTTCATATGTGTTCTTTTCATGTCTTATAAGTACATATAAAAGAGAGATGGATTACATTTCTTTACTAATATCAAGGCCTTCTCTATACTATTCCTATAAGCTAAAACTTGGGTCAAGTTGGAGGAAAGGTTATTTTTTTGTCTATCATGTTCACAATAAATTTACCATACAAAGGAGAATGCTAGAATTAACAATTCAAAAATCTCAAAAATCCTTTCAATAAAGCTACTTAAAAATAATTTGTTTTCTTATGATTTCACAATACTTTGTTGAAGGTGGAAAATGGAAAAACATAATGTTTGGTTTTAAAATTAGAATTTCAAAGTAAATCTTAACAAAATTATATTGTCCTTAATGATATGTATCTCCAGATGTTGAATGTCTTTCTAATTTAGCTAACAGTATTCTAGATGAGAGCATATGTTTTAGATGTTGTACTTTGAAGTTACCTTCAGTGATTATTTAAAACATCAAAAGATGTATTTAATTAGTTATTGAGCATGGCCCTTGAAGGTCCTCAGATTTTTGAAAGAAATAACACATGTACACACAGAAACACACACACACACACACACACACACACACACACACATACACAGAAAGAGAGAGATACACACACAGAGAGAGAGAGAGAGAGAGACAGAGACAGAGACAGAGAGAGACAGAGACAGAGAGACAGAGAGAGAGAGAGGCTATCTGTATAAGTGATGGTTCAGCACAAACATTAAAGATAAAAGGTGTGGATATTTTAGATGGAGCTTTGAATAAAAAAAATAAGCAAACAAACAAAAAAGGATAGCTGTGTTTTCTATATAGCCTGAAGCTCTGTCCACTAAGATTTCAGTTAAGAGTAAACTACCCAACTGTTTAATTCCTAATGCACTGCCCAAAATATGACTTTATCTGATAATTCATTTTCTCTTTCAAAACCTAGTTGTTTAAGAAACTGACCCAATCAGCTAAATCTAATATATTCTATACAGACTCATTTTTAAAAGAGTTTAGGCTTAGGCTATAATGATTAAGCCATTAACATAATCAAAAGTCTTTCATGAACCTTTGTGAAGACAAATATTATAAATAAAGCTAATTACTCTTCAAAAATATGCTTCAAATCTGCAATAGTTTAATCTTAATTCTGTACAAAGCTTGAGATAAGTAAAATGCCTTTATTTCTAATAGGCTTAAGCACAGGCCTCCCACTGACTTTCCAACAACAAACACTTCTATAAAAAATGTGATCTCTTTTCAAATATATAAATGTTCAAGTCGGTGTGGTATAGCAATATAAGTTATCTTGTTCCTCTAAAGGAACTTAAGATAAAATGCTCTTTGCAAAAAAGTCAGGAGGACTTAAAATTGAATGTCAAGGTCTAAGTTTTATGTGAATGAAACATTATGTGAATGAAACAGAGTTGTCTAAAAGAGTGCCTTGAGGAACACAGGCTGCAGTGAAATGTCTCCATAGAGAAAGTGGGACATTCATTATTTGAATTTCAAGTCATTGGGCACTTCTACAGGGCAAGTGGAAAATTAATTATCTCAGTTTCAGATTTAACAATACATACATATATAGTGAGATCCACCAGAACTAGGTAGAAGACTGTCAAATAAAAGCAAGATTTGAAACTTTAATCTCTCACACTCATTTTCTCACTAAATTGTGGATTTGATACCTTTTTAATCTCTTGCACTGTAAATCTTTTTTAATGGAATAGAATGGGTGCTATACTACCTAGAATCCTGAAAAATGGATGCTTGATAGAAAACTTTGATCTAAAGAGATTAAGTACACACAAGTGAGACCAAAGAATATATACTCCCCAAACAACTACACAAAATCAATCTAAGAAAACAATATCAGAACAATACATTTGGAATTATTAAACATTCAGTAATACTTTTCAAGATTTTTGTCTTGATTCTCCACTAAAAAGAGACGAATAATATATTAAATTAGAAATCAGAATTCATCTTCTTGTTCCCCCCACAAAAAAACGACCACTCTTCCACATCAACAATAAATATCTTCTTACAAACAGAAAATGGAACCCTAATCAAATGTAATAATGAACAAGTAGGCATAGCTATTCTAATTTATTTCACAATAGACTTGAACTAAAGCTGACTAGAAGAAAACAGGTAAGGAAAGTCTCAGCATATTTAGGAAAATTAAAATGATATCCCACATACTACCTGAACACAAAGAAATACAGTTAGATATCAACAATGATAGAAATGAAACAAAGCACACAAAAGAGTACTGAATAAAAATTGAGTTTAGTAAGATGTCAAGAAGGAAGAATTTTAAATTCTAAAATTCAAATTAAAATAAAAATACATGTCAAAAATCCATGAAATATGCTGAAGGCAGTTCTGAGAGGAAGATTAACATCACCAAGTGCCTAAAGGGCCTACATGAAAAACAAATAGGGGAGAATCTCATATTAATATTAATAACTTAATGCTGCACTTGAAGGCCTTGTTAAAGCAAAAACAAAAGAGTGTATAGGAATAGTTAATAAATGTCAGAGTTGAAATTGATGACATGGAAATAAAAAATATACAAAGAATCAATGAAAGGAGAAGTTGGTTCTTTGAGGATATCAACAAGATTGAAAACACTTCGACAAACTATCCTAAAGAGGAAGATCACTCAAACTAGTAAAATCAGATATTGATATGGAAAGATTACAACAAATACAGAGAAAGTTCTAAGTACTATAATCATGCACTTTAAAAGCTATACATCACTAAACTAAGAAATATAAAAATAAAAGTTTGGATTTCTAGATCTATGGGAACAACAAAATTAAATCAAGGCAAAATGAGGAACTTAAAAAGACCTAGAGCAACTAGTGAGAAAGAGAAGTAATTAAAAATCTCTCAACAATCACCACCCAAGGAGCAATTAGATACAATACACAATACTACCAGTCCTTAAAACCTAATAAAATTTCTCCAATTACTCAATAAATTATAAAAAGAAAAAAAAACTTTTTAATGTTTTTTGATACCTGTATGTTAGTAGTTAGATGCCTGTCATCAACCACAGCCAAAAATGCAATGAAAATGATTTATCAGCCAATCTTCCTAATGAGCAAAAGAGCAAAATTTTCAGTAAAATGCTTGTAAAATGAGTTGAAAGAACACAGCACAAACATGATCCTATGTAATCACATTGGTTTTATTCCAGAGATTCAAACAAAGTACACCGTACATAACTTAATAAATATTATATTATCCAACACATAAACAGATGTTAGGACAAAATAAATCACATAATTGAAAATTTAGCATCCATTCATGATAAAGCTCCTCAAGAATTGAGAAACACAGACAATATATCTAGCATAATACAGAAAATATAACACAAGACAACAATCAACATCATGTCAACTGAAGAAAAAAATAAGTAAATAAATAAGAATAAATAATAAATAAAATAAATAAAAATAAATAAATAAGAATAAATAAATAAGAAAATAAATAAATAAGAAATAAATAAGAAACAAGACAGTGGGTCTAGCCTCCAATTTTCTTTTAAATATAGTTCTTGAAGTCTTAACAAGAGAAAATAAGATATGATAATAAGATAAAAAGTATATAGGGAAAATAGTCAAATTGTTCTTATTTGCAGATGATTTAATTTTGTTCATGGAGTACTCTAAATGTTGTAACAGAAAACTCTTACCACAGCTGACAATTGCAATTAGCAATAAAGCAAGATAGCAGGATACAAAATAAACATACAATTTTTATATCAAAATAAACATACCGAGAAAAACAAAAAACGGTAAAACAATTATAATCTTAATAGCCTAAGAATTATTTTGGAATTAATTTATCTAAGAAAAGGAAAGGCTTGTATAAGAAAATCTTTAAGACTTTGACAAATAAAGTGAAGCAAATTTAAGACCCCTGAGCTCACATATTTGAATTAATATTGTGAAAATAACCATCTCACCCAAAGCAACTCATAGATGCAAATGCCCATCAAAACTTCAACACAATTCTTCAAAGAAAGTGAAAAACATAATTCTAAATTTCATTTTGAAACATTCACATGCACATACTTATAATCCAGAGTTAGCACCATTTTGATTCTTTCAAATATTTTCCTTTTAAATAATTCAATAACTAATTATGTTTTTATTCACTTTACATTCTAATTGCTGCCTCCCTTCCGGTACCCCCACATTCAGTTTTTCCCCTGTTGCCCCTCTTCTTAACCCCTGAAAGGGTGGAGTACCTCCCTGGGTATCCACTCACACTGGCACATCAATTATCTGCAGGGCTAGGTGCATCCTTTCACACTGAGGACAGAAAAGGAAGCCTGATTAGGGGAATATATTCTACAGACAGAGAACTGCTTTAGAGATAGCCCCCACTCCAGTTACTGGGGGAGCCGCATGAAGACCAAGGTGTAGATCTGCAACATATATACCAGTGGCATATGCCCAGCCCATGTATGCTCTTTGGATGGTGGTTCAGTCTTGAGACCCTCCAAGGGTCCAGGATTATTGATTCTGTTAGCCTTTCTGTGTAGCTTCCATCTCTTCGGGGCCCACAGTACTTCCCCCAACTCTTTTATAAGACTCACCCAACTTCATCGAGTGTTTGGCTGTAGATCTCTACTTTTCAGTCAGTTGCTGGGTGGAGGCTCTCAGAGTACAGTCATGCTAGGTTCATGTCTGCAAGCATAACAGTGTATAGTAGTGTCAAGGATCAATATTTGTCCATGAGATGGATCTCTACTTTGGCTGGCCATTGCTTGACCATTCCAACAATATCTGCACCATGACTTTCTCTGAATTTCTGTTAAGGAAATTGTCTCCTGTACCTGCCAAGGTCCAGTATCAGCTTGGTCATGGTTCTGAGGAAGGAGTATATGGGAGCTCCAGAAGAAATGCCTCAAAACTAAATGATGAGATACAAGCCGATAGCAGTTCTTTTGAAGATATTTTTCTAGCAAGAGCTGAGCTATCTGGAGATCTATAGAAAGTAAACAAAGATGTTTTAGATTTTTTTTCAACAGATAAGCAGAAAAGGTACCTGGAGTGTAAACACAGCTCTTTTTAGATCTTCTTCTTCTTCTTCTTCTTCTTCTTCTTCTTCTCCTTCTTCTTTTTCTTTTTTTAGAAAATTCAAGATTGTTTTTATAGTAGCATTTTTTTTTCTTTTACTTTGGTTAGAAAACCCATGAGTTACTAGTGAGCTTTTAGAATTTTTTTTCTAGTAAGAGAAAACTTTCTCTAACAGAGCAGAGAGTTGTCTCAACCAGACTACAGACCAAAGAACTATGTCTAGAAGGTTCAGAGCTAGGCTGACATAGAATACAGGAATCTGCTTGCCTTTGTAGGCACAAACAATAAACTTAGCTGGGTAAGATCTTGCTCAGTGTTCACTACTCTCCAAATCTCTTTATCTTCTTCTTTAATATCTTTCTGATAACTGGTCTCCTAGTGTAGCTGCCTTTGTTTTTTAGTTCCCTGAAGCCCCTCATATAATTCATATTGCAGCCTTATGTTTTGGTATAGGATCTGACAGGTTGATTAACAGAAAAGAATTGAAGACACCGAAAGCAACACACACAACTATGGACACTTGATTTTTGACAAAAAAGTCAAAACCATAAAATGAAGAAAAAAAAAAAGAATATTTAACAAATGTGTTCTGATCTAATTGAATGTCTGCATATAGGAGAATCCAAATAACTAGACATTTTTCACCCTTCACAAAACTCTAGTCCAAGTGGAACAAAGACAGATATTATATTGATAATTTTACATTCTTGAACTCATATTTTCTGAGCTCTTTCCCATAGCCTGGAGGACTGTCCTGAAGGTCACGGTGCTTACCATTTTTGTTAAGGACATAGACATACCATGGCCTTCTAGACCAGTGCAAATTCTCATTACCAAGAAATAATTAACATTGGCAAGAAGGGACATTCCCCTATTACTTTGAATATTTCTCAATAACTTTGGCAGGAAGAATATTTCCCAAAAGAGGAACATGAATTAAATTAATTAAATTAAATATATGTATTTATGAATTGTGTTGGAATGGTGATCATGTTTACATTGAATTTGTAGATTGCTTTTGTTAATTTGGTCATTTTCATGATTTTAATCTTACAAACCCATGAGCATGAGATATCTTTCCCTCTTCTGACATGTTCCTTAATTTCTCTCTCCAGTGACTTGAAGTTCTTGTCATATACATCTTTTACTTCCTTGGTTAGAGCTACACCAAGATAGTTTCTGCTATTCATAGTTACAGTAAAGGGTTTTATTTTCTTAATTTCTTTCATGTCATTTGTATGGGGGAGGTCTACTAATTTCTTTGAGTTAATTTTGTATCCACTGACTTTGCTTAAATTGTTTATCAGTTGTTTGAGTTCTCTGGTTAAATTTTTTGTGTTGCTTATGTGTACTATCGTATCATTCATATAGTTATACTTTGATGTCTTTCTTTTTAATTTGTATCTCCTTGATCTCTTTTAGTTTGCATATTGATCTAGCTAGAACTTGAAGTACTATATTGAGTTTATATGGAGAAGAGTGGACAGCTTGTCTTATCCCTGATTTAATGGAATTGCTTCAATATTCTCTTAATTTAATTTGATTTTGGCTATTGGCTCAGTATTTATTGATTTTATTGTGTTTAGGTATGCTTCTTGTATTTCTGATCTCTCTAAGAATTTTTACATGAAGGGTATTGGATTTTGTCAAAGGTTTTTTTTTGCATCTAATGAGATGATCATGTGATTTTTTTTCAGTTTATTTATAAGGTGGATTACACTGATGAATTTTCATATAATGAAACATCACTGCATTCCTTAGATGAAACCTACTTGATCAGAGTGGATAATATTTTTGATTTTTTTATTAAATTTGCAAATATTTTATTAAGTATTTTTATGTCAATGTTCATGAGAGAATTTTGTGTGAATTTTCTTTTTCTGCTTTCTCTTTCTGTAGTTCAGCTATCAGCATGACTATAGCCTCATAGAATGAGTTTGGTAGTATTTATTCTTTTCTATTTTGTGGAATAGTTTGAGGAGTATTGATTTTAAATCTTTGAAAGCATAGTAGTAGAATTCTTCACTAAAACCATCTGGCCCCGTGCTTATTCTGACTGGGAGGTTTTTAATGACAGTTTCTATTTCCTTAGAGGTTATAGGGCTGTTTAAATACTTTATCTAATCTTGATTTAACTTTGGTTAGAGGTACCTGTGTAGAAAACACTCTGTTTCATTAACATTTTCCAATTTTGTAGAGTATGTGTTATTGAAGTAAGACTTCTTTGAATCTTGTTGTTCTCTGCTGTTATGTCTCTCTTTTCATTTTTTAAAGTTTTATTCATTTGAAAACTGTCTTTCTGTATTTTAGTTAGTTTGGCTAAGGGTTTGTATATCTTGTTGATTTTCTTATAGAAGCAGCTCTGGTTTTGTTGATTTTTTTTCTTTGTATCATTTTCTTTGGTTCTGATTGATTGATTTTAGCCCTGATTTTTTTATATTTTCCTTCCTTTTTATTCTCTTTGGTGTGTTTGCTACTTTTTTTTCTCCTAGGGCTTTCAGATGTTTTGAATTGATGGTATAAGAAATTTCTAATTTCTGTACAGAAACAGTGCTATGAAACTTTGCTAATATACTACTTTCATTGTGTCCCATATATTTGGGTAAGTTGTGCATTCATTTTCATTGAATTCAAGAAAATCTTTCATTTCTTTCCTTATTTCTTCCCTGACCAAAACTTTCCTGATCACTGAGCAGAGAATTGTTTAGTTTTCGTGAGTGTGTAGGCTTTCTGGTGTTTCTGTTACTGAAATTCAGATTTACTCCATGGTTGTCTAATAAAATCCAGGATGTTATTTTGATTTTCTTTATTGTTGAGTTTTCTTTTGTGATTGACTATAGGGTCAATTTTGGAGAAGAATCCATAAGTTGCTGAGAGATACTATATTCTTTTGTTGATGGGTAAAATATTCTCTAGATGTCTCTTCTGTTTGATTCATAACATCAGTTAGTTTTATTATTACTCTTTTGTCTGGGTGACATGTTTATTGGTGAAAGTGGGGTGGCGATTTATTAATGTGTGAGATTCAATATGTAATTAAAGCTTCAGCAATGTTTCTTTTACAAATGTGGGTGCCCTTGTGTTTGGGGCATAGATGTTCAGGATTGAGATATTATCTTGCTAGATTTTTTCTTCAGTGAGTGTGAAGTATCCATCCCTGTTTATTTTCTTGCATGTTGCAGAATTGTGGATCCTGTTTTTGAATCCTTTCTCTCAGCCTTTGTCTTTTTATCTGCAAAATGAGTCCACTGATTTTGAGATACATTAATGACCAGTGATTACTAATTCTTATTATTTTGATGTTGGTGGTTTTAGTGTGTGTGTGTGTGTGTATGTGTGTGTGTGTGTGTGTGTGTGTGTGTGTGTGTGTTTCTCTTGTTTTGCTAGTATGAAATTAATTATTTCCTGTGTTTTCTTATATGTAGTTATCTTGGGTTCGAATTTTCCTTCTAGTATTTTAATTAGTATGGGATTTGTGGAAATATATTGTTTTCATTTTAATTTGTCCTGAAAAATCTTGTTTTTTCCATCTATGGTGATTGAGACTTTTGTTGAGTATAGTAGTCTAAGTTGGCATGTGTGGTTTTTATTTTGTTAATTGGTAATTTTATTTATTTACATTTTAAATGTTATCCCCTTTTCCAGTTTTGTCTTTGAAAAGCCCCTATCATACACCTGCCCACCCACCCACCTACTTCTGCCTTACTGCCCTAGCAATCCCCTATGCTGAGGCATCAAGCTTTCACAGGACCAAGGGCCTCTTCTCCCACTGATGTCAAATGAGGCCATCCTCTGCTACATACGAACATATGAAGCTGGAGCCACGGGTCCCTCCAAATGTATTCTTTGGTTGGCGATTTTTATTCCCTGGGAGCTCTTTGAGGGGTATGGGGGGTATTATTGTTCTTCTTATGTGGCTGCAAACCCTTTCAGCTTCTTCAGTCTTTCCCCTAACTTCTCCATTGGCGTCCCCATGCTCTGTCCGAAAGTTGACTGCAAGCCACTGCATCTATATTTACAAATCTCTGGCAGAGCCTCTCAGGAGACTTCCATATCAAGCTCCTAACTGCAAGCACTTCTTGGCATCAGCATTAGTGACTGGGTTAGGTGGCTGCATATGGAATGGATTTCTAGGTGGAACAGCCTCTGGGTGGTTTTTCCTTCAGTCTCTGCTCTACTTTCTGTCCCTGTATTTTATTTAGACAGGAGCAATTCTGGGTTACAATTTTGAGAAGGGTAGCTGGCCCCATTCCTCAACTGGGGCCATTCCTAACCTTTGGCTATGGTCTCTATAGGTTCTCTCTCTCCTTTGTTGGGTATTTCAGCTACTGTCATCCCTTTGTGGTCTGGGAGCCTCTTGTTTTCCTGGTGTCCAGGACTTTGTGTTGGCTACTCCCAGTTCCCCACCCCACCCCCCACTGCTACACACCTCTGTTCAATTTCTTGACTCTCTCTGTACATGTGTAGTCTTTAAAATGTTAGGATATATCGATCCAAGCCCTTCTAGCTTTTAGAGTCTCTGTTGAGAAGTCGTGTATAACTCTGATAGGAAAGCCTTTGTATGTTACCTGGCCTTTTTGTCTTTGCAGCTTTTATTATCATTTATTTATTTTGTAGGTTTGATGTTTTGATTATTATGGAACAGGAGGATTTTCTTTTCTGGTCCATTCTAATAGTTGTTCTGTAAGCTTCTTGTATGTTTATAGACATGTCCTTCTTGAGGTTGGGAAATTTTTTTTTCTATGATATTGTTGAAAACATTTTCTGGTCCTTGGATCTAGGACTTTTCATCTTCTTCTATTCATATTATTCTTATGTTGTGTCTTTTCATACTGTCCCAGATTTCCTGGATATTTTGTGCCAGAAAATTTTTATATTGAACATTTTCTTTAATTGATACATCAGTTTCTTCTATTGTATCATCTATACTTGAGATAGAAGTTCTATATCTTGTATTCTGTTGATGATGTTTGTGTCTGATGTTCCTGTTATCTTTTCTGGGTTTTTTAATCTCCAGGATTCCCTAAATTTATGTTTTCTTTGTTGGTTCTATTTCCATTTTTCATGGCCTGAGCAGTTATATTAATTTTTTTTTTTTACTTTTTTAATTGTAATTTTCTGTGTTTCTTTAAGGGATTTATTTGTTTTCTTTTTAAAGACCTCTATGTGTTGATTGTATTTTGTGTTTCTTTTAAGTGTTTATTCATTTCCTCTTTAAAGGCTACTATAATCTTTACAAGACTGGATTTAAGGTCATTTTCTTATGCTTCAGTTGTGCTGGGATGTCCACGCCATTCTCTAATAGGATAACTGTGTTCTGGAAGTGTTATATTTTTCTGGCTTTTTGTTGATTGTGTTCTTTAGAGGGCCTTTAGCCCCCTGGATGGCTTTAGTCTTGGAATATTTCTGTTGTAGCAGGTATTAGAAGGGGACCTAACCACAATGATAATGGTGTTCCAGATCTCTGATGGATATCTTTAGTCTGTATAGTTCTGAATCAGCAAATACAATGAAGGTGGGCTGAGAGGTGGCCTGACAGTGAAGGTCCTGATTGGATAGCACAGAAGATAGTCTAACCTGTATGGTTCTAGATCAGCAAGACTGACAATGTTAGATGGAAAGGAGGAGGGACAATCAATTCTCGATTTTAAGGTATACTTCTGAGCTCTATTAATGAAATCTTTCTGGTTGTATCATTAAAAGTCACATTAATTCATGAAATAGTATGAGGAACCAACTATAAGTTTGTATACCTGAAGTCATCTGATTTTAGAAAAAGAAGAAAAAAAATTACACACTAGAAAAAAGGGATAATATCTTCAACAAATGCTGCTGATAGAACTAGACAGCTACCTGCAGAATAATGAAAGTCGGTCATTTATCTCTTAACTAGCAAAATGCACAACTCTTCTTAACTTGTAACTTCAAGAATTTCAAAATGACATTTGATACCATGAAGCTAATGAAAGAGCAATTAGGAAATATTCTTAAACATGTAGGCACAGAAACAGACTTTTTAACAGGATTCTGGTAGTGAAGTCATTAGAATTAACAATTGACCAACCAGAACACATGAAACAATAACAAAACAAACAAACAACAAAAACCCTCTGTACAGCAAATAAAATATTGATGAGTGAAGAGGCAGTCTACTGAATGAAGAAAATACAAGCTGTACTTTTTACATATGTTTAGTATTAAAAATATACAAAAAAAAATACCCCTCAAAATACTAAACTTTAACAATGTAGCAACCCATTTAAAATTGGAACATGAAATTAAACAGAGTTCTCCAGAGAGGCAATAGTTTAGGAGAGGGGGAAGGGTAAAGAACAGAGTGCAGTCACATGTGGGAAAGAGGAGGACTAGAAAAGAGAATAGAAATCAATTGAAGCACCTCTTGAGTAGGGGAGACTCCTGAGAATCTTTAGGGGGTGACTAGCTCAAACTCCTAAGAGCAGTGGATATGTAGGCTGATAAGGCCACTTCCTACAGCCAAGCAGGACTTCCAGTGGAGGCGGGTAGACAAAAACCCACCTGTAAAATCCTTCAATGGCCTTCCTCTTGGCTACCTTCAAGAGAAAACAAGAAAGAACAACCTGGGCTAACCTTCTGCAGACCCAAAATTTGTCCTGCATGTAAGAAGTACAGGTGGAAAAATAGAGCAGAGATTGAGGGAATATATAACCAATGACTGAGCTAACTTGAGAACTATCTCATGGGGGAGAGCCAACCCATGACACTATTAATGATGCTTTGCTATGCTTGTATAGCCTAACAGTCTTCTGAGAGACTTCATCCAGCAGCTGATCAAAACTGAAGGATATATCCACAGTCAAAGAATCTGCAAAGCTCAGGAAGTCTTGTAGAAGAGTGAAGGGAAAGAAAGATGAAGCTAGAATTATCAAGGACACCATAAGAAGACATACAACACAAAATAACCTGAGTCTATGGAGGCTCACAGAGACTAAATTACCAACCAAAGATATGCATGGGCTGGATCTAGGATCCTTGCACATATGTAGTAGGTGTGCAGCTTGTTCTTTATGTGGGTGCCCTAGTGAATTGAGCAGTCTGCTTCTGACTGTTGTATATTCTTTTCCCATAGCTGGGCTGTCTTCTCTGGCATTGGTGGGAGAGAATATGCTTATTATTCATGACTTGATGTACCAGGGTGGGTCTGTACTCATAGAGTACTTCCCTTTCTCTGAAGACAGAGGGAATGGATAATGGGGGGAGAGAGTGAAAGAGTGAGATAGGAAGAAAGATGGGAAGGGCTAAGATCAGATCAGGCTGTAAAGTGAATAATCAAATTAGTAAATTAATGGAGAAAAAGATGAAATTAAAATTATATATACATATATATATGTCGGGCAATGGAAGGGTATCCTCGTTCTTGGGTTGTGGGTTTTGCCATGCCTCCAGAACCCAGGCTCCTGACACAAAGTCTAATCTCCATTCAACCTGTACCCTTCAAGATACAGGCCTCAGGCCCTAGAGAGATTTACATACTAATGAGGTAGCTGAAGGCCAGAGGGTGGAGTCAATAAGCATTCCTCTCCAGCCCCTCCCCCCTTTTTCCCTCCCTATTTAACTCAGGTCTGCCCTGGGTTTTGAGGGGGTGCATCCAGATCCATTCACCATCTGTCATACCAATAAACCCATTTTGGAAACCCAAGGACTTTCTAGTGTGTTGGGACTGTGCCGTGAGGAACCATGGAGACACTGCAGCCAGGCCTAACTTCCAGCTGGAGAAACCCAGAGCATTCCCAGCCAACTACACAGAGACTGGCGTGAGGAACCCTGCGTTCCCCAGCCACTTTTACATAATACATACATACATACATACATACATACATACATACATGTGTGTGTGTGTGTGTGTGTGTGTATTTAAAATCATATTTAGTCACTAACTAAAACTACTTTAAGATTATAGTTTACTCTTGTGAAAATGGCCAAAAAGAAAACAAAATAACAGCAGATATTCTTATGGACATGCAGAAAGCAGAACACTTATTAACTGCTAATGGGAGTGGAAAATGTTGCAGCCATTACAGATATAAGTATGGACCTTCCCCAGAACCTGGGAATAGCTATTTAAGAATCTAGCTATACTATTAGTTATATTTCCAAATAACTCTATCTTACTCCAGAGACAACTGCTCTCCCCAGTCATTGGTTATCAATTCATAATAGTTAGGAAAGAGAAACAGTCAAGATGTCTGTAAACAACTAAATGGAAAATGAAAACATGTTCTAAATAAAACAGGATATTATTTACCTCCTAAGAAAGATGAAATTTCAAATATGTCTTTGAAAATGTCCAGATCCAGCCTTTCAAATGAAGACTGTTATTTCCAATATTGAATTAATTTGTAGAACAGTACATGATTGAGTTTGAATAGCTGGTCACCTTTAAAAAAAACACGAGAGTCATTATAATTTCTGTTTTTGATTCTTTGTTTCACAAGGTCTAAAAACTTGAGGCAAGGCAGCTTGTCCCATCTGGGATATAGGCAAGCAAAGATGGGTCAGGAACATATGTGCAATAGAGCTTCCCAGTCAGCCTTGTCAGGATACTCAGCCAGCTCAAAAGTCAGCAACAGTCTTTTCTCAGCAATAGCATGTCTCACCCATTATTCTGGCAGCAACCATGCTCCTATAGCATCCTGCAGAAAAAAACACAAACATGTCCTCTGCCTCATATTAGATACCTGGTTGGGATCATGCCATATGCCTGTAAGTAGTTCCTTCCTTTTTACATAGGCATAAGTATGCCTAGTTGAAGGGTGCCATAGACACTCAGAAGAAAGTTCCTTGACATTCATTTTTTTTATTTAAAATTAAGAGTATTATTTAAATAAATTTGTTGTGTTCAGGTATATACCTCCCCCTTTTCTATTTTATGAAGATACTGTTTTAAAGTTCTGTGGACCCATTCTACAATACCTTGTCCTTGATTATAAGGAATCCCCATAATAAATTGTTAACAAAAAGTCTCAACTGATTGACTACAATTGCCAGAACCATTATCTGTTTTTTTAAATTGAATATTTCGTTTATTTTCCTTTCAAATATTATCCCTTCACTCATTCCCTCCCCAAACCCCTTATCCCATTCCCTTTCCTCCTACTTCTATGAGGGTTTGCCTGTATCCATCCACCACTTCCCTTCTCCCTGTTCTTGAATTCCCCAATACTAATGCATCCAGACTTTCAGGGACAAGGCCATCCTCTTCCACTGATGCCTGACAAGGCCATCCTCAACTATCTATACAGGTGGCACCATGAGTCCCTTTCTTTGTGTTTCCAGGCTGGAGTTTTAGACCATGGGAGCTGTGGTTGAGTATTTTCTTACTTCTTCTAAGAAGGACCAAAGCACCCACACTTTGGTCTTCCTTCTTCTTCTTGAGCTTCATGTAGTTTATGTGTTGTGTCTTAGGTATTGTGAGCTTTTGGGCTAATAGTCATTTATCAGTGAGTGCATACCATGTATGTTCTTTTGTGATTGGGTTACCTGACTAAGGATGATATTTTATAGTTTCATCCATTTGCCTAAGAATTTCATGAATTCATTGTTTTTAATAGCTGAGTAGTACTCCATTGTATAAATGTACCACATTTTATCTATCCATTCCTCTGTTGAAGGACATCTGGAAGTTAACTGCAGTTCTCTATGATGTTATGACAGCAAGACATAAAGTTGAGCCAGGATCTGGATTTCAAATAAGGGTTAGTGCATTTTTTAAGGTTCTTTTAATTGTCAAGCTAAAATTGGTTTTGTCTCTTCTACAGTATTTACTGTAAGTTGCATTGACTGTATATTTTATTTCCTTTTTTTTTCTTTAAGAGCAAGGTAGGTTTTATTCTTGAAAAAATCTTGGAATGGATAACTACGTGAGCTACCCTTCTTGTTTATCAACGAGTTTAACCATTTCACAATGTATATGTCTATATTTCCTGAGAACATTCTTTTTCTGATGTTTCTGATTATTTTTTATGGGATATTTTATTTATATTTTAGATGTAATATCCTTACCAATTACCCCCCTTCCAGGAACCCACTATCCTGTTCCCCTCCTCCTGCTTCTATGACTATGTGCCCCCACCCATCCTCCACTCCCACCTCTCCACACTTGAACTCCCCTACACTGGGCATCCAGCATTCATGGGACCAAAGAGTGCCTCTCCCACCTATGCCCAAGAAGGCCATCCTCCCCTACATATAGAGATGAAGCTATGAGTCCCTCTGGAAGCTCTGGTTGGTTAGTATTGTTGCTATCCTCATGGGGGTGCAAATCCTTTCAGCTCCTTTAGTCTTCTCTCTAACTTCTCCAATTGGGAACCTCATGATCAGTTCAATGGTTAGCTGTGTGCATCTGCCTCTGTATATGTCAGACTCTGACAGACCTCTAAGGAGACAGCTATATCAGGCTCCTGTCAGGATGCACTTCCTGACATCCACATCAGCATCTGCTTTTGGTGACTGTACATGAGATGGATACTCAAGGAACAAATATGGAGACAAAGTGTGGGTCAGAAACTAAAGGAGGGGTCGTCTGGAGACTGTATACTTTCTAATTGTGTTAGTATGTTGAAACCTGGCATGTCTGTTTTGGGGGTCTATCAACCAGGTTTAGTCTTACTGCCCTGAGTATTAGAAAACTTTGATTCACTGAAAAAATGTTGAAAGTGCTGGAAGAAGTGAATTAGGCTTTAAGCAGAAGCAAGGGGGTAGCAGGCTTGATTATTGCTGGTATAATAGCTTCAATTTCATTAATTGCTAGCACAACTGCTTCTGCAATAGCTTTGACACAAGGAGTTAAGACACCTATTTTTGTTAACCATCTAGCAAAAAAATGTTACTAATGTATTGAGTATACAAAGGGGTTTATATAGGTGTCTGGAACAAAGGATTAATGCTCTTTATCCCATTCAAAGGAGGTTCAGGGTTCAAGAATTAGGAGCCATCTCAAGTGTTATGATAAATATCATTGGAGTAATGTTACTTCTAAAATTTACAATGATTGTCATAAGTAGAAAAGAGTTTAAAAACACCTGTAATAAATTTGGCATAATCCTAACACCTCTCTGGGTGTTTTAACTTTGCATAGTGAGATTATGAATTTAAAGAATTCTGCTCTGTTGAGCTTTGATGCTTCAGATAATGCCAATAAAATTATCCATAGCCTGGGGTCAGTATTTCCATTTTGGTCAAACCTCAGTGATGGCATATCATCAGGCTAGCAACTTCTTGTCTTGGGAATACTTTTATTCCTGCTCATTATGTTAAAGCTTGTCTCAAACTACATCAACAGGTTGGCAGCCAAAGTACATGGCTTGAAACTGAGAATAAACCCCCAGACAGAGTTATTAATTTAACAGGCTGGCAAGCCAAGGATGGGTAAGTTTTTTGCACAGAGCCTTATTAACCTATGGCAGAAGTGCATTGCTTATGATAATGCATATTCCATGATGGGTACGGAAGGCTTTCTTCTCAGAATGACCTAAGACAGGTTCAGTCTTGTTTATGCAATAAAAAAGGGGAGATGTGGAAAGCAAGAATCTGACATAGGCCAAGAACTAGGAAATGGACTGCAGGCAGGAATCTGACTTTAGGCTGAAACAAACAAGTTATTTCAGGCAGAAATCTCAATATAGGCTGGAACAAAGAAGTAATTATAGGCAGAAATCTAAATCTTAAGCTAGAACAAAGAAGTAGGCTTCATGCATGAAAATAACTTTGGGCAAGGACAGGGAAGTAGGCTCAGATATTTTGGTCATCCTGATAAGCCCTTAGAAATAGTCATCACGGGAATGACCATGGGACTCTATTTATTTTCATTTGTGTTCTTTGACTATCTGGGTTTATTGTCTTGCTTGTTCCTTGACTATTTGCATCTATTGTATTGCTAGTTCCTCAACCTAGAACTGACATTAATAGTTGCATGTAATTTAAATGGTATAAAGGCAAAAAAAAAAAAAAAAAAAAAAGGAGGAGGAGGGATGGTATAGGGGATTAATTGGGAGGGGTGGGAATGATGAAAGGGGATAACATCTGAAATGTAAATAAATATCAAATAAAAAATGAAAAAAAAAGTATTTCCCCTTGGTTTTCATTTCAGTTCCTGCCTTGCCTTGACTTATTTAAGTGATAGACTATAAAATGAGGATATAATAAACCCTTTATTCCTCAGCTTTAAAAACAAAAAAAAAAAAAAGAAAAATGAAACTGAGAAATTACAAATAAATGGACAGGCTAGGAATAATCATTTACACTGATATAATCTGGAAGCAGAAAAACAAGCATGGCATCCTTTTTTTCATTTGGGTATATTAACTTTGAACATATAGATATGTGTTTTTCCAATTGGAAAACACAGAGAAGTCGGAAAATTAGTAAGCAGCATTGGGTTTCTCCATTTGTTACAATTCACTTCTTTCCTTGGGGATAAGGTGTAAAATTATATGTGGTACATATAATTTTTAGAATCCAGTTAAAAATTATACTGGTTTAGAAGATGGATAGTTATAGGTTCTCTTAAAAGATCCATGGCTTCTGTAGCCCTGAGTAGTTAGATAAGTTTTCAGGATCAGGCTTGATTTTCCCTCCTGTTGAGCAGACCTTAAATTCAATTAGAAAGTTGTTAGTTAGTGTGAGTTATGCATTAGACTATAGCATCTTTATGGATATCATGTCATGCTTGTCATTGTAGTTTGTATATGTCATAGCTACATAGCACTGTTGGTTTCTTCCTTCTTTTAGTAACTTTTGTGAGAAACCTCCTTTGGAGATGTTAGTCATATTGTCCAAAGACTCCAGAAACATTACAGGTAATAGCAGTTGCCTTTGGTTACTACTCAGAGGTGGAAGGTAAGTCCTATTGCTGAAGATGCCATATACTTCAGACACAGGTCCCAGAGGATAAAGGATGAATTTAACCAAAAAACCTTTTCTTAAGTACTAGCTGTCATGAAACCAGAATGCACCATTATAGTTTTAAACACTTGAATTACTCTATTTCACTTCTGCCCTAGGTATTTTATTTAAAATACATTTGAGATAGGCTTACTGCAGAACAATGCCTTTTCCCTTTGTTTTTATTTTCTCTTACATGTGGTAACCTTATACTACATATACTTTGTTGCTCCAACATAAGAAAAGACTATCTTCAAGGAATATAAAATTTGAATTCTTGTGGGGCTAATTGTGCCTTTGTGTGTATAAACTTTCAGTATTTTGTTTTGTTAGTTTCTATAAAGTGTTGCCTTCTGCTTTTCACACTTTTGGATACTAAGGAGGTTAAGGTTATTCACTTTCATCTAGACATATGTTCTCCTTTTATGTAGTACTGCATGTTTCATTGTCTTGTCTCAAGTTTTCTTTTCTAATTTGCTTTTTAAAAGTTTGGTTATGTGTCCTAGGGTTTGCTCAGTATTTTCCAAATATGAATTATGTCTTTCTAAGTAATTATATTTGTAATCATGACTTATTTTGATATATAACTGTCATTTTCCATTTCATTTCTTTCTTTGACTTTATTGTACATATGACAGACATGTACATTCATGAAGATTTATTAACTTCCCCCAAAGCATTCATTCTCCAGATTGCATATTCTTTCATTTGTAACTGTCATTTAATTCAATGACTTTCATTTACAGCCTCCATGTTGTTTTCAAACCTACACAGTGATAGTTATAGTTCAAAATTTTGCAAAACATTTCCAATTCTAGAAGACCCACAAGATCTTATCTTATACTTTATACTTCCCTCATATTATTTAATAAAATTTATAGAGTAGTTGCTTTAAAATTACTACCTACTAACCACAGTTATGCATTCTCTTGGTCCTCTCTTATGTTCTCTTGGTAGAAGTTAGTGTTTTCTCATTTTTTATAATACCATGTCATTTAGAATTGTACCTTGAATAATATAGAAATATTTTTTGTAAACTACTTGAAAATAGGCATGCATTTATGATTTTACTTACAAGCAGAACATATACTGACTTATACATACTTTCATAAATTAACAAATTAAAAGAGAAATGATTGACATTTCATATATTACTCTGAACTAAATTGGATTATAAAAATGTCTTTCTCCCTTTCCAATGTAATTATATTATGAATCATCTGATAGTGTCTCAGTTCTCCATTATGTGATAAGCATGTGGAACTCATAAGAAAAACTAATAGTCTTGTAGAGTTCTAATGGGAGGTGAATGTGCCAGTGGTAAGATGATTGTTTTGGTATACATAACTAAACACTTACATTCCCTCCTTCTGTGTTCACATATTGAAATACAAATAAATATCAAAATATATCTAATTTCTAATTTATCTGGCCATATTTATAATTATTTGGATGATTCAAGGCACATAGTAGTTAAATAGAGTTCATTCCAGTATTGTCTTGGCATTCTCAAGGACATGTTTTAAATAAATTGTGATTATAATTTTGTTATTGAAAAATATAGAGAATTTACAATTTCAGAATTTGCATTGTCATTCCCTGATATGACACTGAACTTAGAGACTGAGCTTTAGAGTAATGAATATGGGGTGATAATTTCTGCTGATTATACATTTTATTAAAAATATATTGTAATATTTTAATAGAAAAGCTTAAGCTTATATTTATTACTGTTGTATTTTACATATGAAGTACATAATGGTTGTTACAGGATTGATTAACATTTTCTAGTAATAACTAAGTACAAAACTTATTTGGTAGTGTATAGTAAAGGGAGTTCATTATGAGCAAATAGTATAAATATGAGATATATGACTTTGACATCACAAAATATTTAAGATCACTTTCATTTCAGAAGCTAAAAGTGTAAATGAAAAGATTTTTTTTTTTTACAATTTTTATGGGGCTATAAGGAGCAATTATTTTCATTCTACTAAATATGTTCCCAACAGAGGATGACACTGAAACAAAGGATTCAATGATGTGGTTGTATTTGACAGCAAGATATATGAGAAAAAACAATCTATTCTGTCTTTTGTTCAACTTAAACCTTTAATAAACAGTTTTGAGTCAAGATGAAATGTCCTTAAGAGAAACACTGAATTGTATTTATTGGAACCAGCTACAATACACTATACACTGACAAAGTGACAAATTTAAGGCACACTTTGCCAAACCACCAGGTAAGTGGGACAGAGGAAGAATCCATTGTTCTCATTACTGTAATTCTGCACTTTAGCCACAAACTGGCCACAGACAGTGCCTGAGCCTGACTTTGTGCAGTGTTCGAGCAGGCCAAGGAAGTCAGGGAAATGACTTCTCCAGTTGTGTAAAAGGGGTAAAACTAAATTTTGGCAGATTTCTATGCAATTTTGTTGGCAAGAGTATGTTTCTGTAATATCTGCAAATCACATTTAGAAAAAGCCTTCTAGCTTTAAATGATGAAGCTATCCAATATCTGGAATGATTCTGATTCAAGCATAATTTAAAACTTAAAAGTATGTGAGGAAGTGAGTTCTTAATCATCTAGTCTGCCACTTCTCTTGTCATTATTGGGTGTGAGGAAAACTACAACACAGTAAATTTTCAAAACAAAAAGAAAAAAAATCCTGATTTCTTACTCTCTTTTGGCTAACAGATACAATTGGGAAGCCTAAAAACAATGTCATACATTACAATCTACATGCTGGTAAAATGGCTTAACACTGAAATTTAGACATTACTGAAATAGAAATGATTAATAAACAAAGAAAAGTAACATAATGAAAACATCAACCAACGTAAAGTGAAGAATGTATAGGTAAGAAATATGCTTTTTAGTTGGCACTCAGAACAAAAAGTACTCCAAAATACCGATTAGAAATTAAAGAGTTTTGTTTCCAAGGGGAGACATATTGTTCATACGCAGTTCAATGTAACACTTAGATATATCATTTATAATTAACTATTCTGTAAATCTGTTCACACAGTGAAAATGCTGGGGCTAGTTTTGTTTGAATAATTGCAATTCATATGTAGATTTTACTAAAGGAGGTTTACAACTTGATTAACAAAGGAGTAAAGAACTAAAATTGCCTTCCGTGATGATAAGATTAATTGATCAGCACCTCTGAGGTCTCCAGTGGCGGCACCAGTGTGTCAGATCTGTACATCAGTTCAGTACAGCTGCAATGCAATGTAAGCCACATGTCTGGCTTTGATATTCCATGCACTTTTTACAAAGAAGATGACATAAATCTCAATAACCTATTATATTTTCAATCACACTCAAATGTAAGCAAAATATTATCATTTTATCATGTAGTCAATGTAACATTTTAATTAGCTATTTCCCAATTTTCTCAATAAAACTTGAAACACAGTAGGCAATTTGGACTTCAGGTATATCCCAGGGATGACTAGCCTTAAAGATTAGTGATGGCTACAGTGGACAAGATGAACTACAGTAGAGAAAGACAAATTGGGGCACTAAATTCACATTGTATACACCGTAAATTCACATGGATTACGGGAGGTTGAAGAGAGCAAAAGCATAGCTAAGTATGTTTCATAGTTTTACTTTTCTGGTACTCTGCTTGTACTTCATGGATCCTTGCTTTACAGAGTACTATCCATTTCGCACCCACAACTGAGGCTGCCTAAGACATGAACAATGAAGCCAAGCCATACTCATAACATGTTATTCTTTTTTTACTTAAGCAGCAAGAGACCAAGAAATTCAGTTACAAAAAGGAAGTGTGTCTCTTTGTTCGAGACCACATGACATTTATCTCCTCAGCTAGCGCGGAGTAAAACCAGACATTGAAGGCTATAGAGTGTACGGCTGCACTTACACAAGCTGTCCAGAACAAGTAAATGCACAGAGACAGGAACACAGCAATGGTTGCCAGAGGCTGGGGTAAGGGAGTGGTTTTCTTTTGGAAGTGTGGTGAGAGTTCTGGACATATATAAATCGCAAAAATGTACTAAATTACAGTGATTAAATAGTTTAAATGGTTCAACTGGTATATTTCATGCTACGTATATTTCATGACACAAAGACCTAGAGGTTGGTGAAGTACGCTGAACTAAAAATCAAGAATAAAGACTCTCTCTCATACTATGGGGAAAAAAAACAAAAAGAAAAACAAAGAGTGCCACTTCTGAGTTAACAGTAAAACTTCACAGAGAATATTTTTTTTCTTTTTTTGTTAATCATTTGATTCATGTACATCTCAAATGATATCCCACTTCCTGGTTACCCCTCCATAAACCCCCATCCTACATCTGCCCTCTCCTTCCTCCCCTTTGCCTCTATGTGTGTACTCTTACACACACCCAACATATCCTGCCCCACTGAGCCAGCATCCCCCTAGACTGGAGCATCACATCTCCACAAGGGCCTCCCCTCCCATTGATATTGATGTCAACGGATGCCATCCTCTACTCCATATGTACCTGGAGTCATGGGTCCCTTCATGTATACTCTTTGGTTGGTGGTTTGGTTCCTGGAAGCTCTGGGTGACCTGGTTAGTTGATATTTAAGAGAAAAACCTTAAAAATTTGATGCACAAGCTGTAGATATAAAAACCTAAGTTTATTGGGATGTTTTAAACACTAGAAACATGGGCTTGCTAGATACTGACCCTAACAAATAGGGCTGCCTGTAGCCAATGTAACTCTGATGATTCCATCATTATTCTCAGATGCCTGACATCTAGATACATCATCTTGTGTTTCTCTTTCTTTTACCTTTTCTTGATATGCTCCATATTCATCATTTTTAGAATTAGACTATTTGGTGGATGCCATTATATATTAGAAGCATGTCATAGATTTGTTGGGTGCATAGAATTTGGACTTTGAAGTTATATACAGTGATGGGACTGATAATGTCTGATACATTTATAGAGTAACTAATGCATTTGTATTATCAGATGAAAATAAGATTTTAGATGCAATGGTTAAGATACTATGACTCAAAATGTTATATTGTGATATCAAGTAGTTAAGAGTTAGAATTGATACCTTATCTACCTACATTGCCAATTTGACAGGATGTAGATGCCCCATAGAATCTCTTTGGGTATTCATCAGTGTGTCTGAAAAAGATTTAACTACTAAGTAAAGTCTACTCTAAATGTGGTGGTACCATGCATTGGAATGATGTTCTAGACTGAATAAAAATGACATAGTCGTGTGAACATAAGCATTCATTTTTCTCTTCTTGTTATAACTAACCAACTCAGGCTCCTGCCACCATCCTTTCCCTGACCTAATGGAATGTATTCCGCCAAAAAACAACAACAAAAACTTCTCATCATTTAGGAAAAGAATTTGATTTTTAGGTAAATGCAAAAATAAGGATTGCTTTTTCTGTAACTGCCAATATTGATTTCCATTTGGGAATCTGATTTGGAATAGGCAATATTAATTATATAGTCTCTAGCAAAACCAAGTATCTTCCTGTGGACAAGACTCAGGTGGTATCTCCAAGTGACTCGGAATCCCATGAAGCTGTCTATTACTAACAATTACCTAATGATAGCATTATGGAGGTCCTCAACTACATCTCTACTCATAATCTAGAGGAATTGTAGCAAATACATGTATCATTTAAATAAGATACACTGCATTTGTGAGACATACATTAGACCTGTTTCTGGTGTATCATGAAGCTTTAGAAAATATCTGAGGTACATTAATCTCAAATTAAACCACACAGAAAATTCTTTAATATTTTGCCTCATGGTATTCTAAAAACTCTGTCTCCAAAACACTTTCTTTGAATGTTTATTTCTTCTTTTTACTTCAATACTCATGTTACATCTGACTTTTCATAATACTAATATTAAATATACTGTAAAGGATATGGGATAGTCAGTATCCTTTTCTGGTTCTTTAAAACACTCTTGAGTTAAGTGTTCCATAATTTCATAAGAATATCCATGCTGTATTTGTATTTTCTCTTGACAGGAAGACATTCATAAAGAACAGAAAGAGTGCAAGGAATGAGTTGATGAAAAAACTTAAGGAGATGACAGTGCAGACTCAGGGTGTTTCTATTCATCAGATTTTGTTTAGGACTTCCTATAGGAGACCCACAACTGGACAACATGCAGAGAGTAAAAGTTTTTGTAGCAATCTTCCATAAATGGGCTGTCTGTATCCCACTCCTTTTCTCCAGGCTCAGTAATCTTTATGAAAGAGGAGAAAGAAAATTTATGATACTTAGAAATGTTAGATGATTCCAAGAAAATAGCATTTTACAGACACAACAGGGATTATGCACAGTTCAACTCGCAGCAACTATGATAACATGCACAGATCTGCAGCACAAGTTCAAGCCAGATAAAATCCCAGGATTGAAAAGTGCAAGTGGTCATAAAATCCTATTCCTAACCAAAGCACATTTTACAGTTTATAGCTGCTAAACGAGACCTAGAGCAATTCACATACTTAGGAATAGTTAGGTGGCCAACACTAAATAGACTACATGGGTTATTGGTTTTTTTGTTTGTTTTGTGTGTGTTTTTTGTTTTAATTTGACTTTTGTTTTGTATTTTTTTAAGAGAGAGAAAGACATAAAATTGAGTTAGTATGAAAGACGGGTCTTGGAGTTAGACAAAGAAAAATAATATAACCATAATGTGTTCTATAATTTTTTTAAATTAGATGGGATGAAAGTTGCCATATTTGTTTTTACAAAATAAACTTATCTGATATGCTTGGTTTCATAGTTGTATAGCATATAAAGAGTTAATATTAACTTGCATGCCTATTAACTCTCAAGTGATTGCAATATCATCAACTAGATGATTCTGAAATCTTATGTCACTGATATTATAAAGTTAATATCGGGATAAAACAGCATTGAACCAAATAGGTACTTAGAAAACATACATATGATTATCACTGCCAAGAAAACTATACATCTATTCAAATCACTATATTATTAACTTAGTGGAAGGACCTTTAAGTAAATGAATAAATTATGTTCTGATCCAACGACTTCCCCCAAAGTCCCTGAAAGTTAAATTGAAGCAATTTTATTCCCAACATTCTGGACAGTTTTATGCTGAGGTATTGAATTTTGAGATCTCTAAGGTCTTCAGTAACTTTGAGAGTCATTGCTTATAAGAAAACATTAATATTAATTATCCTGTTACTAAAAACATTTTTACTGTCTAATTTTTGCTACCCTTCTTCATCCTATGAAAGTTGATGTTTATCCAGTTAGCACAGTGCGTCTGTTCTCTTCACTGTTTCCAGTGATCTCGTGTAATATTTAGGTGTAATTTCTCTACTCTTTCTTCCTTGATCAGCCTGCTCCATTTGCTACTGTGAATAATTCACTCTTTAAACCCATGACTTTGGACAGTCCCATTAACATGCCTTATTGTTTTCCTTCGATTGCCAACAGTTCCCTCCAACTTTCTTTCATTGTTTCTTTTTCTTACATAGCACTCATCAGTGGACTTAACTTGTATTATATTCATTCTCTCAATTATTTATACAGTTTCTCCTATGTAGTCGAATTCCAAAGCTTACCACCTAAAACTGTTCATTGTGTAATATTAGCCAAACAATTCCAGCTTCTTACTATAATGAAATTATATGATATTATTATGTCCAGATTGCCAGTTCTCCCTCTTCCAATGAAACATGTATCTCTTGTTAATTCCCTTAATTAAATGTAGGGCTGTTAATTTTTTTAACTACCCAGAATAAGCCTTATCTGAGGTTCCTTCATGTAGACTGTGATAATGTTTTTCTATTTAGCCTTTTAATATGTCTCTTCCTCATGCTTACCTTCTTTTTCTACTGCTGTTTACAAAAGCAACTTAAAAAAGGCAAGCTTTATTTTGGGTCAGCCTTTAAGGTTTAATCCATTGTGGTGGAGGAAATTAAGGCTGAGGGACCTTAAAGTTACTGGCCCCATTTTATTCACAATCAGAGAATAGTGAATGATGAGTGTATACATAGCGCTCAGCTTCTTTTCTATACTTATATTGTCTAGAATCCAAGCCAGGGATTCTAAATCAACATGAGTAAAGCTTGTATGAACTCAGAGAAACTGATGCAGCATGTACTGTGCCTTGATGAATCTACACTATATGGGGTCCTAGAGATAAAGGGACATCTAGGTTGTTTCCAATTTCTGACTGTTGTGAATAGAGATTCAATAAAAATGTTTGAGCAAATGTTTTTGTGGAAGATGAAGTTTCCATTGGGTATATGCCTAAAAGCAGTACAACTGCATCTTGATGTAGATCAATTTTAATCTTCCAAAGGAACCACCACACTAATTTCCATAATGACCGTTAAACTTTGCAGTCCCTTTTAAATGGCTGAGGATACTCTATATCTTCTCTAAAATAAACCTATCTTTTCAATAATCAGTCATTCTGATAGGTTTAAGGTAAAAATCTCAATATAATTTTGTATGCATTTTTCTTATTATTAAAGATGCTGGATATTTCTTTTTAATGTTTCTCAGTGATTCGAGTTTTCTTTCTTGAGAATTCTCTATTTAGTCCTTTACAACTTTTTAAATTGGGTTATTTGTTTCCTTGATATCTACTTTTTTAAAGTATTTATAAATTTTTGGATATTAGCCATTTATCAAATGTGTAATTAGTAAAAAATTATTTTCCATTCTGTAGTCTGCTTCTTTGTCCAAATAATAGTGACCTTGGCTGCTCTTAATATTTTCAGTTTCATGAGATCTCATTTATTAATTGTTGATCTTAGTGTTTGTGCTAGCAGTCATCTGGTAAGAAAGTCTTCTTTTGTACCAATGAGTTCTAGACTATTTCCCACTTTCTCTTCTCTTATTTTCAGTGTATATCATTTTATATTGATGGCTTTGATTAACTTGACATTGAATTTGGTTCAGTGTGATAATTATCAGTCTATTTGGATTCTTCTACATGAATCTATCCAGATTGAAAAACACCATTTATTAAATATTCTATCTATTTATTCAGTGTGAATTTCTGGCTTCTTTATCAAAAATAGATGTCCATAAGAGTGTAGCAATGTATCTGTGTATTCAATTAGAAGACTATATCTGTTTTGCACCAATAATTGGTGCTTTTTATTTTTTACTACTATAGCCCTGTAGTACAATTTGAAGTTAAGAATGATAATGCTTTTATCAGTTTGTTGATTATTCAGATGTGTTTTAGTTATCTTGGTAGTTTTTGTGTTTCTATATGAAACTGAAAATTTACTTTTTAAATTTTGTAAAGAATTGTGTTGACCAGATGATATGAAGCTCTCGATACATATATAGCAGAGGACTGCCAGGTCTGGGTTCAGTCAGAGAAGATGCACCTAATTCTCAAGAGACTGGAGGCCTCAGGGAGTGGAGAGGTCTGGTGGGGTTGGCGAGACGGATGGGAACATCCCAGTGAGATGAGTGGGGAGAAGGTATAGGATGTGGAATAGTCAGAGTGTGGGTCAGGAGGGGGATAAAATCTGGAGTAGAAAAAAAAACTTTTTTAAATTTAAAAAATGAATTTTGTTGAAATTTTGATGGGAACTGCATTGCATCTATATCTTGTTCTTAGTAAGATGGTCATTTTTTTTTTATAATATTAATTATACAGATCCATGACCCTGGATTATCTTTTCATTTCTGATAAATTCTTATATTTCTTTAATTATTGTCTTAATTTTTTTTATCATGTAAGGTTTCACTTGCTTTGTTAGAGTTACTCAATGTATTTTATATTATTTAAGGGTATTGTGAAATGTGCTATTTCTCTGATTTCCTTTTTTCTTTATTAGTCATTTGTATATAGAAAGGATATTAATTTCTTTGAATTATTTTTTAGCAAACTACTTCACTGATGGAGTTTGTCAGCTGTGGGAGTTTTCTGGTGGAATATTAGACCTACTTATATATATATTATCATATCTTTTGCAAATAACAATACTTTGATATGTTGCTTTAGATTGTCTATCTCTTGATCTCCTTCAGTCATCTAATTGCTCTAGCTAAAATTTAAAGTACAATATTGAGTAAATATTGAGACAGTAGACACTCTTGTCTTTTTTAAAAAAAAATTGCAGAAGAATTGTATTGTACATATAAGAAAGAAAGCAGGCTGAATATGGCAGCAGACTAAGCATGACCATGAGAAGAGAGAGGGGAATGAAGAACAAAGGGGTGCTGTGTTTTATAAGAAAGAAAATAAGCCAGGGATATGTTTGGTAAGTGATATGGTGTGGGGGAAGGTGGTGCCTCTGTGGCCTCATGCTGAGGCATTCCTTCCCCCTGAGGTACCAGGCACAGGAAGTTATGATATAGAATAGTCTTTATTCAGGGCATATGAATGGTAGTTGAGATGATAGTACAGACAGAGAAAGGCAGAGATTTCCTGATTTTAGTGGAGTTGCTCTAAGTTTCTCTTCATTTAATTATATTTTGGCTATAGGCTCACTGCAAATTCCCTTTTGTCTGTCTAGGTATGTTCATTGTATCCTTAATCGCTAAGTATTTTTATTAGAAAAGGTGAGTTGGATTTGATCAAATACTGTTTTTGCATCTAATAATATTGTAATGTGTTTGTATTTTTTTTTCAGTTTGTTTAAATAGTGGGTTTTGCTTACTGGTTTTTGTATATTAAATCATGCCTGCATCTCTGGGAGAAAGCTTAACTTGATCATATGGATGATCTTATTGATGTGTTTGTTTAGGGTCTTTGTAAGTATTTTATTATTTTTGCACCTATATTAAGTGAAATTTAATAAATCTATTAATTTTATTTTTAATAAAATCTATAAATTTTATAAATCTATTTATAAGTGAAATTGGTCTGTAATTCTCTTTGTTTGATGGTTCAGTGTGGTTTAGGTGACAGATAATGGTGGCCTCATAAAATAAAATGGGAAATGTTCATTTTGTTTCTATTTTGTGGAATAATTTGAAGAATACTGAAATTCCTTTCTTTTCTGAACAAGTGTTGAAGTCTATCACTGTGAGAAGGTCAATGTCTGCTTTAAGCTGTTGTACTCTTTCTTTTATGAACTTGGTGATGTTGTGTTTGATACCTATATATTAAGAATTGTAATACCCTTTTGGTGGGATTTTCTTTGATGAATATACAGTGTTCGTTATTTCTCCTGGGTTTTATGATCCATTTATTTGTTGATTGACATCTAGGTTGATTCAAGTTTCATACTATTGTGAATACTGTGTGAAAAAGAGATGTACAAGTATCTTTGGTGAAATATAGGTCATTAGAAACTTGTTATGTAAAGACAGTTATCCTCAGAGCACATTCCAAAAGCCTACGGAAACTTTTTCTCTTTCATTCTTACTTTTAAAATCTCTGTCAAGTAATCTCTGAGTACCAACTTAGGTTTTGATAAATTCTTTAAAAAGGGCTTTAAAGTCATAGTTTTATTGTCATCTATGACCTGCCTAGAGGCCACATTTTTTTCTGAAAAAAAAAAAACTAGGGATTTTATATCTTCCCTAAGGTTTATTATACTTTTTCAGCTAAGAAGTTTTTCTTATAAATTTTTAAATTTTATGTTCAAAATAAAAAGATCTTAGACCCTTAAATATTTTACAATTTCTACTAAAAATTGAATATTTTATTTCTCAGCTCTTCTTAATCTGTCTATAACAAATTGTATACAGCTAAAATCAATGAGTTGATACCTTCTATATTCTGCCTTTTTCGATTTTGTCTTAATCAACTTCATAAATATGTGTCCACATTATATCAGTAATAATAATGCTAAATTCCTCTTCTCCTTGACCATACATTATTCAACACAGTTTTCCCACCTCCAATTTCCAGTAATATTATTTGTGCTTGAATCACCTGGCATACTATCAGCATCCACTGTTCATTTTTTCTACCCCCTATAGTGCCCCTCATGGCTAATCTAAAACCTAATTAGTCTCATTTGCTTTAGAGTTTTGTTGAAGACATCTCCACTAACCCTGTTACATGATTATGTTTGTTATAGGAAAGTTCATGTAAAACTTTTGCCTTTGTATTGAGGGTTGTGTGTCAAATCGCTAAAGATCAGCTAACGAACTATTCTGCAAAGAAAAAATAGACGTAAGATGAAGAGTAGAATAAGAAACCAAAAGAGACTATTTGAGGAGAAACTAAAACTATTTTAACCTTAGTAATATAGATAAACAGAAACTGCTGCTATCTATGCTGAGATACAATGATATAGAACCTGTATGCAGGGAACCTAAAGTATATTAAGCGTGAGCTAACTGAGCTATATGACCTTCTCCCTACATGGCAAGTTGGCCCATCAATGCTAATACATTAATACATCTTTGTCAGTAGTTTTGTCCCTGGATTTTTATTAATTGGCCAAGAGCTCCATTTCTATGTTAAAGTCTCACTCAAATATCCTCTTCTCAACACTATCTTAGGATGATATGAAGAAAGGTGTTCTAGAAATTATTCAGCTCAGTTAACTAGATAGAATGCAGAATACATTAAAGACTTCATGGCAACATGCTATCTGAAATAGAAGTTCAAAAACTAAATGAGTAGTTGGTAACTTCTTATAGTAGAATGCTTGTATTGTCTATGCAAGGCACTTAGTTGAATTTCTAGCATAAGAAGAAATGGAAGGTGGATATGGTGTGGCAAGAGACAAAGAAAGGAAAGTAGGAGAGAAATAGAAAAGTGGAGTTCATAAAGGCAAAGAGATTATAATAACTACTTACAGATTCAAGGAACAGCAAAGAATTTTAAGAAACAGAGGATTAAAGAGAACCGTAGAAAGAATTCATTAAGTTTCAAGGCCTAAGAAGTAAGCAGCACTTACTCATTTCCTCATAATTCTTAAGCGTGTTGAGCACGATACATGACAGAAAAAGAGAAAAGACAAAGTGATCAATGTGACTTCATCATGTAAGCTCCTATATAGCTTTATAAAAGAGATAGGTACAAAATGGCATAATCAAGGAGTATGCCGAGCAGTCCTGAAACAGCATGGTAAGAAAGACAAGGTAAAGCTTTGGAAGTAAGACCTAATAATTTTCTGAAGTTCCTCAGTTTCTGTAGTTATGTCACCCTTTTCATTTCTGATTTTGTGAATTTGGGTACTGTCTCTCTTGTAGTTAGTTTAGCTAAAGGTTTTTGATGATTGTCTCAAAGGACGAGCTCTTGGTTTTGCTTTGATTATAATTGATTGATTTCATCCCTGAGTCTGACTACTTTCTGCTATCTAATCTTCTTGGGTGTGTTTGCTTTTTTTTTTTTTTTTGTTCTAGAGCTTTCAGATGTGCTGTTAAGTTGTTAGTATGAGATTTCTTTACGAAGGCACTTAGTGGTCTGAATATTTCTTTTAGCACTGCTTTCATTGTGTCCCATTAATTTGAGTGTGTTGTGCCTTTATTTTCATTGAATTGTAGAAAGTGTTTAATTTCTAGATTTATTTCTTCCCTGACCAAATGTTCATTGAGTAAAGAGTTGTTCAATCTTAATGAGTTTGTAGGCTTTCTGTTATTTTTGTTCTTGTTGAAGTCCATCCTTAATCCATGATGACCTGATAAGATTCAAGGTATTATTTTAATCTCCTTATATCTTTTGAGGCTGGTTTTATGTGCAATTATATGGCCAATTTTGAAGAAATTTCTTTGAGATGATGAGAGCAGGATATATTCTTTTGTTTCTGCATCAAAGTTTCTGTAGATATTTCTTATATACATTTGATTCTTAACAGTTGTTTGTTTCATTGTTTTTCTGTTTAGTTTCTTTTTCAATGATCTATCCATTGAAAGTGAATTTGAAACCCCTACAATTGTTTTGTGGGTTTCCATGTGTGAACAACCTGGCCTCCATGAAACTGGAAAATGGATGGCTGATTTTCTAAACAAAAAGCAGATTGTTCTCTAAACAGATAACACATATGAATGTTAAAACAAGATCAGGTAAACTATTTAAACAGTCTAATAACCCTTGAGGAAATAGAATCTATTCAATATAGTACTTGAAGTTCTAGTTAGAGGAATAAAACAGCAAAAGAGGACCAAGGGATGTAAATTGGAAAAAGTTGAAAAAAAAGTATCATTATCCATGGATGATATGTTATTATACATAAGCAACTCTTACAAGAAAATTCTACAAGAAAACTCCTACAGCTGATAACTTCAGCAAAGTGGCTGGATACAAAATTAATTTAAAATACTCAGTAGCCTTCTTAATACAAATAATACATGGTCAGAGAAAGAAATTAGACAAACAAAACCCTTTGCAATAGCCACAAACGAAATAACATTTTCTTCATGTATACCCATGCAAGTGAGACACTTGTATAACAAGAACTTCAAGTGACTGAAGAAAGAAATTGAATAAGATGTCAGATGATGGAAAGATCCTCCCTGTTCAGGGATTGATAGAATTTACATAGTAAAAATGGTCATCTTACAAATGATCTTGAGACAGCAATTCTCAACTTCATATGAAAAAATAAAACAGGATAGCTAAGATAATTCTGAACAATAACAAAACTTCTGAAGGGATCAGCATTCCTGATCTCTAGCTGTACTGCAGTGCTATAGTAATAAAAGCTACATGTTAATGGTACAGTGACAATCAAGTTGATCAATGAAATAGAATCCAAGACCCAGAAATTAGACCCACATAGCTATGGACACTTGAGTTTTGACAAGAAACTTAAAATCATACAAGGGAAAAAAAACACAGCATGTTCAACAAATGGTGTTGCTCTAGCTGAATGCCTGCATGTAGAAGAATGCAAATCAATCCATATTTATCACTCTGCAAGAAACCCAAGTCTAAGAAGATCAAAGGCCTCAACATAAAACTGGATATACTAATCCTAATAGAAGAGAAAGTGTGAAACAGTCTTCAATGAATTGGTACAGGAGATAATTTCCTGATCTAAATCCAACAGCCCAGGCACTAAGATGAACAATAGATAGATGATACATGGAACCTCATGAAACTGAAAAGCTTCTGTAAGGCAAAAGACATTCTTATTAGGACAAAATGGCAGATAACATGTTGGAAAGCAATCTTCACCAGTCCCATATCTGATAGAGGGCTAATATCCAAACTACATAAAGAACTCATGAAGTTTGGCTAAAACAAATAAAAGAACCCAATTTAAACATGGTATACAGAGCTAAGCAGAGAATTCTTAACAGAGGAATCTAGAATAGCTGAGAAGTACTTAAAGAAATATGCAATGTACATAGGAATCAGGGAAATGCAAATCAAAATAACCCTAAGATTCTTACACAAGTCAAAATGGCTAAGATCACAATTTTCATGCACAGCATATCCTCTCAAGGATGAAGAGAAAGGGGAACAGTCCTCCGTTGCTGGGTTTGATTGCATACATATTCAACTACTCTGGAAATAAATCTTGTAATTTCTTAGAAAGTTAGAAATTGTTAGAATTGAAGATCCAGTTATACTACTCCTGGTCACATACCCAAAAAAATGCTCCACCATACCACAAGGAAACATGCTCTACTATGTTCATAGTGCTTTATCTATAATATCCAGAACCTGGAAACAAAAGAGATGTCCCTCAACAGAAGAATGCATGCAGAAAATACAGTTATTTGCACAATGGAATACTATTCTGCTATTAAGAACAAGAATTTCATGAATTTTGCAGGCAAATGGATAGAACTAGAAAATAGAATTTTTGTGAGATAACTCAAACCCAAAAGGACATGCATGGTATATCCTAACTGATAAGTGGTTATTAGTCAAAAAGTACAGAATACCCATGTTGTTCTCCACAGACCCAAAGAAAGTAAACAGGACAGAAAGCCTAAGTTTAGTATACAGAATAAAATAGTCATAGGAGGCAGAGGAAAGGAGGGAACTTGAAGTGGGGAGGATGGAGAGAAATGGGGCCATTACCATTTGAGGGGAGAGACAATAGAGAGGGCCAGAAGGCCAGGAGAATGCATGGAAATTTGTACTCCCAAAGGTGGGGGTATGGGAGAAATCTCTAGGAAGTGTCAGAGACTTGGCATGGAGGAAGCTCCCAGGAATCAATGTGGCTTACCTTAACCTAAATGCATAACAGTGGAAATATGGAACCTAAAGAGGCAACCTCCTGCAGCCAAGGAGGACTCACAATAGAAGGATAAGAACATCAATCCACCCACAAAACTCTGTCTAAAAGAAATGCAGGGATAAAGGTGGAACAGAGCCTGAGGAAATGACCCACTAATACCTGGCCCAGCTTGAGACCTTTCCCATGGGCAAGCACCAATCCTTGACACCATTAATGATACTCGGTTATGCTTGCAGACGGAGCCTGGCATAACACTCCTCTGAGAAGCTCCTCCCAGCAGCCAAGTGAAAAAGCTGCATATAGAGGAAAACATTGAAGGGAGGTTGGAGACTGCTATGGAAGACTTGCTGAAGGGATTGAAGACCCTGAAGGGGATAGGAATTCCACAGGAAGACCCAAAATGTCAACTAACTTTTATACCTCAGAGCACTCAGACTGAGCTACCAACCAAAAAGTATACAGAGGCCGGAACAAAAACCCTGGCTCATATATAGCAAATGTGAAGCCCAGTCTCCATGTGAGTCCCCCAACAACTGAAGCAGTGGCTAGCCCTAAAGCTGTAGAATCTGTTTTCCTTACTAGCTCTCTTGTTTGGCCTCAGTGGGATACAACTAATTCGACAGAAAATTGATATGCCATGGTAGGATGCTACAAGGCTGGGGTACCCTGTCAGAGAAAAAGGAGAAGGGGGAAGAGCAACTTTGTGAGTGGGAGACTGGAAGGGAGCAGTGACTGGGATGTAAAAGAAATAAATAACTTTTTAAAAGAAGGAAAGGAAGGAAAAAAGGAAGAAAGAAAGAAAGAAAGAAAGAAAGAAAGAAAGAAAGAAAGAAAGAAAGGAAAGAGAGAGAGAGAGAGAGAGAGAGAGAGAGAGAGAGAGAGAGAGGAGCAGGCATGAGCAGGTCTAAGAGAAAAGTGAAGCATTAAAACAGTATTTTTTTTCTTCAGCCCAAACACACACATATACACAGAAATGTGTAACAGAGGTACAGTTTGATAAGGATATGGATTGATATGGTATTGCTAACATGTTCCAAAATAGTTTTAACAGAGAATGCTTTCTAAAGAGTGTTCAAATACATATTAAATGTAATGAAAAAAATATTTAAATCAGTATTATAAAAATACAACTAAAACTATTTAGTAGAGTATGTAAAACTTTAACCTTATAAAAAAATTGTCAAGGAGTAAGTATAAAAATAGATACTCTTTTTATGCATCCCTATCCTCTGTATTGGGAAAGGGATTCTGGTAAGTACTGCAAAGTAAGATTATTGCTAGTTATCATTGATGTATCATTTGACATATTTGTCAAAACCTGGGATCACACTGAAGGCCTCCTGATACACAAACCACTGAGAGATCTGTGAAGAACTGGTCTAAGCTATAGCTTTTAGGATGAACGCAATAATAACTTTTTAATTTAATTTTATTTTGTGTTATGTTATTGGTTATTTTATTTATTTTACATTTCAAATGTTATCCCTTTTCCTGGTTTCCCCTCTGGAAACCCCTATCCCAACCTTCCTCCCCCTGCTTCCATGAGGATGCTCCCCCACCCACCTACTCACTCCTGACTCCCTAACCTAGCATTCCCTTACATTGGGGCACCAGGTCTTCCCAGGACCAAGGGCCTCTCCTCCCACTGATGTCCGAAAAGGCTATCCTCTACTACATATATGGCTGGAGCCATGGATCCCTTCATGTGTACTCTCTGGTTGGTCGTTTAGTTCCTAGGAGCTCTGCAGGGTTTGCTTGGTTGATATTGTTCTTCCTATGGGTGACAAACCCCTTCAGCTCATTCTGTCCTTTCTCTAATTCCTCCATTGGGGACCCCAAGAGTTTCTCTTCTTTTCTCCCAGTAGAGTGTGTAAATTGATTTCTATTTTTTTCTTGTTTCCACATCCTTCTTTGCTTCCTCCCTTTTTCCTTCCTTTTGTTTTCTTTATAATGAATAGGTTATTACACAAAGAAATGATTGTCTCTATTGAATTTTCATGCATATACATCAGTATACATTGCTTTAAGTCATCCTCTTTCCCATAGCCGTTATGTTCTTGTCTTGTTTTCTTCTGTCCTCTAGAAAGCCCTTCTTTTTGCTAGGAATATAATATTAATGAAATACCAGACTTCAGATCTTTAATGAATTAACACGCCTTTATCAGTGGATTTGTCCTTAGCTTATAAATAAATCACATCTGCCTTTTCTGATTGTCTTCATATTCTCAACAAGAATTAACATCTCCATGAATCTTAAATTCATCACTTACATTTAATTTTCTGATAAAATCAGCCCTTTGAATATTGTTTTTCTGTGCAGCCTTCTAATCCCCTTTAAAATGTGGCAGTATTTCTTCTGTCTCTCTACTCATCGATACTACTATTCTGTGAGCTTAAAATATATTTATACGTAGCTTGTAAGGAAGCAAAAATGCTGTTTACACAATTATGCATATACTTGCCATCAATTGTACTGCTTTTAAAAAATTAACCAGATTTGAGAAATGAGAGAATGAAATAATTACTGATTTTTATTATGCAAACATGTAGAACATATAAATTAGTTAGTTCCCACATAGCATTATTCTGCTACAACTTGAATACGGCTTGGGTGAATGTTCAGTGATACATGTGTTGAGATCATTGTTCTGTGTACCAATATGGAGAGGTGAATCCTAGTGAGAAAGCACTAAATTCCATAAGATTACAGTAGTTCTCCTGGAACCTTCAGTTCTCCCATACCAGAGTTCTTATAAACAGCATGATGTTGACCCCAAATTCCCATGAGAACCTTGTCATCCTCTCACATGTCCTCTACCACAATGACACCTTGATGTTCTTACCGAAAAAGACATGAAGAATGAGGATAGCATCAAGTTTCGTAAATTCTGGAACTATAATCTGAACAATCTCTCTCTCTCTCTCTCTCTCTCTCTCTCTCTCTCTCTCTCTCTCTCTCCCTCTCTCTCTCTCTCTCTCTCTCTCTCTCTTTCTCTCTCAAAATTTACCATACATCAGGTATCCCATTATAGGAACAGCATGGGACTAATAAAAATACTTATAGATTTTCCTGTCAATTCTGATGAATAATTTCACAAAATACATATCTTGGAAATGAAAAAGATACCTCAGTGAACCTTTCTGAGACACTTGTGTTTTGAGAATTCAAGTCTGAGAGGCAAATTACTGAAAAATAGTGAAACAGATATCTTTTTGAGTTTTGTTTTTATTTGGTTTGTTCCTTAAGACTTTCTTACACACATATAACTTGCTTTGATCACATCCCCCTCACATAACTACCACTTAATTTCCGATCCTATCAGCTTTGTGGGCTCCTGTCAAAAATACTCACTGAGTCTATTTAGTACTGCCTGTGTCTTCATGGATGTAGTGCCATATAGTTGAGTATAGGTAGTCTTCGAGGGGCTGCTCTAACTTCCCTACTAGCTATTAGTTACAGTAGATCCTCAACTAGAGGTGGAACATTCATAAGCACCATTCACTTTCTACAAGTGCCAATGCTTAATTACTGGGCCAGGGTTACTTGATATGGCTGATGAGACATTAATTTTAACCAGGCATAGGTTGGAGGACTCACAAAAAAAATGAGGCTATGACAAGTTTGTTACAAGCAATAAGACTTTTTATCCCCTTATTAAAAACAGAATATAGTGGCAATTGCCAGGATCAATACGACTGTAGTTGCCAGGTTACAGTGGTTTTTTGCAAGCTATAGAGGCTACACAAGATTAATGTCAAAAACCATTGTCCTGTCAAACTTCTATATATTTTGGTGATGTCTTGGAAAACAGAGAACCACAAGGTGGCTTAAGTGTTTCTCTGTCTGTGGTAAGGCACACAGTAACCCAGAGGACCCAGACTCTAACCTGAAAAACCTATGACACATGCTTCTCAGGGCAGCTAGATCAGGCCAGTTCCATGATTTCCCACACATATGCATGTTAGAATTTTGTCTGGTTTGATATAATGAGGGTCTTGTGCACAGAATTACAGTCACTTGAGTCCACATATATAATAAGACTGTCATGTTCCTACATTACTGACTTGCTGTGGATACTTATTTCTGGCTGAGATAGTCTTTCTTCATCTACTCCATATTGATTCCTGAGACTTACGTAGAAGAAATATGATATAGTACAGATGACCAGTTTAGAGTTGAGGACACCACAATCTCAATTTTTGCAGGTTGATCAGATGTATGTGTCCTCTATTAATCAGCATTTACTCTAAAAACAAACGCTAATGAGAACTGAAAGAAACAGTAAGTGTACAGGGAATAATTTGTTACCTTGCTAGTTTATCAGAATAATATTAGCAGGTCCTGTCCTGGGCCCAACACCTAGCCAGTAATAAATGTATGACCTAGCTAACAGTAAAATGGGCTTTAAATCTACCCAGAAAGTTACTTGTTACTCCCACAATATTCATGCCTCTCTTGCACTGGACCACATATATTACCAGGTATAAAGATTTAAATGAGAGACTTAAATGGAATGTCCTCCATAAGTCTTGGGGATTTGAAATATCTGTTCCGAGTTACAATTGTTTCAGAAGGATTCAGATGTGTAGCCTGGTTAGAGGAGGTGTGCCACTTGGGTCAATTTTAAGATTTCTAATTTCTCCTGCCATCTACGTGCCTTCTCTGCTCCCTATTTTGAATCGAGATTGAGCATTTAGTTGCTCTCACTACAAACTACCTCTCATCTCTGTTCCACCACAATGGACTGTAACCCTATGGAACTCTCTCTTCTAAAAGTTCTCTTGGTCATGGCACTTTATAACATTATTTAGAAAAGTAACTATTAATTTATTAAAAATTTATTAAATTTATTAAAAAACATATTTAGAAAAGTAACTAAATAAACCAAGCTAGTTTTTATTATAGCTCACAGAATAAGACTATGGATGACCTTTCTTCCCCAGAATCATAGATAGATGCTTCCAGCACTATGAAAACTAGTCAGTAAGACTAAAACTTTCACTTATGGGGCTGGAGAGATAGCTCAGTGGTTAAAAGCACTGCCTATTCCTCCAGATGGTCCTGAGTTCAATTCCCAGCAACCACATGATGGCTTGCAACCATTTGCAATGGTGTCTGATGCCCTATTCTGGTGTTTCTGAAGGCAGTGGCAGTGTACTCACATATGTAAAATACACAAATAAATCTTTTTCAAAACCCCCTTCACTTATTTACCAGCTTTATGTCTCCATTTTCTACATACTCAAGTATGTAGATTCCTTCACAACAGAGTTTTGTAATCTAAGTTCTAGGATGGGAGGAAACAACAGCAATGGGAACAACCTGTAATGTTTGAGCTTGCTCTTATCTGAGCCCACTTAATAATAATTCTAAAAGACATTATTCATGCCAGGTATTAGCTTGATATGTTATAGCCTCTGTTGGCTGGGAAAGATACTGCCAATCTTCCCATTAGAGGGTAACTCCATTTGAATTAGTTTTTATACATGAATGTAATTTAGGAATCTTATAAAGCCATGTTTCTTTAAGGTTTTCTCTTCTCCTCTTCTCTTCTCTTCTCTTCTCTTCTCTTCTCTTCTCTTCTCTTCTCTTCCCTTCCCTTCCCTTCCCTTCCCTTCCCTTCCCTTCCCTTTTCCTCTCTTCTCTCCTTCCTTCCTTTCTTTCTTTCTTTCTTTCTTTCTTTCTTTCTTTCTTTCTTCCTTTCTTTCTTTCTCTCTCTCTTTATTTCTTCCCTTTTTTTAGTGTTGGTTGTTCCTCCTCATACTCCATCCTCAACTTACCCTCCTATCTCCCACTCCATTTATCCATTCATGTTCAGTTACTGTTCCTTCCGTCTTCATATCTCTTTGGTACTATCAGTCTTCTCTTGTAATTACTGAAATAGCCCCTTATTAACTTCCTGATTTCCATAGGCACTTCAATTTAAATCCACACATCTAAAGTTCAAAATGAGTTTCAGCTTATGAAAGTGAATATGTGTCACTTATTGTTCCAGGTCTTGGGTATCTCTCAAGATGGTTATTTCAAGCTTTACCTATTTGCATGTGAATTTCATAGTTTTGCTGCTGTTAAATTATATCTCTTTTTTTCTTGTCCTAGCCAGTTCTGTAATTATGAGTTATGTCTGTTGAACTTTACAATCACCATTACTGCCTAACCAGTGGGAGACATATCTGATCTTTTCCGCCATCCCTCTACTTTCATCCCCACACTAACAGACACATAGAGTACATCCCCACACATTTACCTAGAGAAATTTATCCAAATCTAAAGCAATAGAATAGAAACTCATGTTTGCCTAGATAATAATGTGTTCCTCTTATAAGGTACTATTTTTCTTAAAATATAATGTTTAATATTGTATTATGGAATAGAATATGAATAGAAAAGTGTAAAAAGCAAACAATTGTTTTGTCATCAGTAAAATCTTAGAGATACTTGTTATTTTTTGAAAAGTTATTTAAGTGTATACTATCAAGCACATTCTCAGATTTTTTTGGGGGGGGAGGGGATTTGTTTACATGCCTATCAAGTACATTAGGCAAGAGTTAACTTTGTTGAAATATACTAATGAGCATATCTAGTTTTAAAAGTGCATACAAATCATAGGAACCTGGTCCATGTTAAAACTAGAAGCTAATTCAGGGGAGGATGCTGAAAAATCATTCTCATGTTTCATCTAACTCTCTCCTAGGTTTGCTAAACAGTCTGGTTTCTGAAGAGAAATGTGAACTGCACTGGGAAGAAAGAACAAACTTGGGGCATTTATTTTCATAGTTAAAAAAATACTTTCCTAGTTTAATTTGGAGCATAAAAGGAGCATGGATTATTGTCCCTGTAGATAGATATCTTAAAATAATCTTCCCTCCAAAATGGAATGCTTTTCTATGAATAATCTGACCTGTTTCATTTGCAGTGAATGTCGAAACTAAAGAAAAGGTCTGTGGTCTGAAATAATACTTTCAATCTTATGTTTAAATAATTCCATATATAGCAAGAATTTACACAGTCATCTATTACCAATTCCTGTTTATCTTTTATAACATATTTATAACTTACTGAGCATTTTGGAGAAACAGTCTGTTACAGTTTTAGCTAAAAGAAGAGTTCTCATTAGAAGCTATGCTTTGTGCTTCCCATAATTTCAGTTAACTCAGTCATTCTGGATTTCTGATAGGGTTGAAGACTTATAGTCTCATAGCCAATCCTGGCTATTTACTTTGAGAGAAAAGATCTGAGTGGATGGTCTTCAGTTGACATTCTTTCTAAAGCCAAGAAAAAAGCCAGGTTCAAAACTAAGTGTTTTAGTTAGGAGAGATGACAAGAGGTTCTTGTTAGTCGACAAAATGATGGACTGGGTATTAGGATTATCTTGTACTTCACTGGTACAAATAGGAATAATTATGCTCTAATTGTATTTTGAGAGAAAAGTATTATTTTAACAGGAAGGGTAATATGTAGGAGGAGCTAATGGGGAAAAAGCACCTAGAAGTAACTTTCTTTTTGCCCCTTCTTTCATTCACCTTCAACAGGTTCTGTTTAAAAAAAAAAATGTATGGAAAAATATTGCTACAAAGCATCCATTAAAAAGAATAATTACATTAAAGTTAATTTACAACATTTACTCCCTGAATTTTTATGTTTTCTAACCAGTGTTAACCTACAACTGTAATCCAAATATGAGAATGTGGAAACATGAGAATTTCAAGTTAATGTGGGCTTCCCATGGAGAACCTTTACAAATACATGAACACACACACACACACACCCACACACACACACACACACACATTCCACTTAAATACTTTAAGAACCTAAAATTACCTGGGTATGTTTAAATCTAGGTGAGTGATCACTTGAATCAAGGGTTAGGGGTTTTCTAGACTAGCTAGTAAATTCTACTGAATTTAGATGCATCCAATTTCATGAATAAGAAATGAAAAGGAAATTACAACAATGGAAAGTACACGATCACTATTTGTTAGGTAAAGATTATTTGCATAAGGATTATATGAGAGCTAAAATTACTATGTGAAAATAAATCATTGGTAAATTTATAGCACTCTCAGCTATTCAAGATACATTTACATGCTATATATTATCAGAGGTCCTAAGGAAGAAATTAGGAATGGAGAATTGTCATTAGTTAACTAGGTAGAATTTTTAGTGAACTGAAGTGCAGGAACAGGGCTTGGACAGTGGAAAGAAAGAGTAAGGTTCACCACATGAAAAAGGATAAGAAACTTGACCTCTGAATCCTTTCCCAATAAAAAAGTTTACTTTTCTTTTTTTCCAAACTACCAAGTGCCTTTCTGGTTTATTTGATCAGATGAGATAAGATATGCTCTTTTGAAAAAGCACTATAGCCATCAGTGAATCCTGTGAGGAAGATATTGATATCATTTCTATTTCATGTGGAATCTTAGACAGACTAGGTCCTGGTGATCATATGCCAGCAAGACCAGTCAGGGTCTAATAATTGATTTTTCTGTGCTACTTATTGTTTGTATCATAAATCTGTTCCCACTTTCTCCAATTTTCAGTGTAAAAAATCATTTTGTTTGTTTGTTTGTTTAATTTAACAAGACTTTGCATTACTATAGAATAGATCAAATTTTGAAAAACTGTTCAAAGTCAATTTTCACAACAATTAAGAAAATATTAATGTATCATGTTATCTTTTAGTATTTTTTGATGTGTACCAGTGTTTCAGAAATATAAAATAAATATTTTACATGAAAATGCATTTTCAGGTATCAATAAGGTAGAGAGGTTAACTTTTAACATTTCACTAAATTTTCTCAGCCCTTAAGTAAACACTTTATTTTGAGCAGAGGCAATTGGTCACATAAGTTCTTGGACCTTTATCAGAATAAGAACTTTGGCCATCAAAATGCAGAAGAAGCATATAGATCTCTGAAACTCTAAAACTCTATACTTACATTGGATCAATTTGTGAAGTATGGTAAATATGTCTAAGGATATTTGTATCTCATAGAGAGGGTATTTGTGGGATCTTAAGTGGTTAAATAGCACACATGTTCACATTTCACTGAACTATGCTAAAAGAGGGTATTGGTCACATATGCTGATCACCTTCAGTTGTAGGTTAAACAAAGTTGTAGGTGCAAACAAAGCTAGAATAATAAAACGATAATGTTGTTGAATACTGAAGTAGGACTGACATCAGTTGGTACACTGCGATAAAGACGAGAGTTCAAATTCAAGGTCATTCATGCTGATATGAATTTGTAAATGTCTCCCATTTCCTCCCATACTGCAATGTTTTCCTTCCTGTAATAGGAAGAAACATTGACTTTCCATTTCTATAGACTTTTTTTTTCTCACTTTCTGGATGACAATGTGACAATGAGGGTGAGCATTTTTTTTGAGCCTTAGTTTTCAAATTCCTAAAGAAACTCAAAGGGTATTTTTGAAAGTTTATATAAATATAACATGTGAGTAACGAGATGAGAAGTAGGTGCTTAACAGTCAGTCACTTGATTGAAATTATATCATGATTTATCAGCACAATTTGACATGTGATCACTGCAAAAACTTTAATTGTTTTATAGAGCATTCTTATATGTGGGCTATAAAATATGTTCACTAAAGCTTTAAAATATAAACTATTGATCATGAGTAAAATGAGTCTGTAAGCTTTAAACCCCAGAAATATAAATGAAAAATTGTGTCACTCATAGAAGGGTAGATTTATCTATTTTATGTCTCAAAATTGAGAGGGGCTTTGAACCACAGATTTCAGACAAGATGTGTAGGGTTCTTCAGTAAAAACAGAAGGGGGCAAAGCTCAGAGGCACACCGTTCTTATTAAAAATATATGACTTGAGTTGAATTTATCACATAGAGATAATTATTTAAGATTTAATATAATCTTACTGAATCATTTTCTAAATCATATTAAACTACTCAGGAGTATGATGAGCAGATGCTCTGGTGCTGGGGAATGAAGATCTTAGTGAGGGTCCAATCCAGTTTGGGAAACTTCGATTCTTTGTCCACATAAAACGGTAGCAGAGGTTCTGGAGATGTGGCGCAGTGGTAGAGCAATAAAGAACATGAGAAAGACCTTGAGCTTAGTACTCAGTACTGGCAGAGCAAACAAGCAAACAATTTTTAGTATGCTTTTTAAAGTTCCAGAGAACTGTGATGTCGGAGGCTCCCAGGAGTCAATGTAGGTAATCTTAGGTGGGGACGTGAACTATGAAGAGACAACCTATTGTAACTGGGTAGGACCCCTACTAGAGACATATAGACACTGACCTTCCCTTGAAACTTTCAATCCAAAATATGTCCTGACTAAAAGAAATGCAGAGACAAAGATAGAGCAGAAACTGAAGGAATGACCAACCAATAATAGACCCAACTTGAGACCCGTCCCATGGGCAAGCATCAGTCCCTGACACTATTAGTAATACTCAGTTGTGCTTACAGACAGTGTCCTAGCCTAACTGTCCTCTGAGAGGCTCTACCCTGCAGCTGACTGGACCAGGTACAGATATCAACAGCCAAACATTGGACAGAGGTCAGAGACCCATATGGTAGAATTGGGTAAAAGATTGAAGGCCATGAAAAGGATAGGAACCTCTCAGGAAGACCAACAGTGTCAATTAACATAGACCCCTGGGAGCTCTCAGAGACTGAGCCACCAATGAGCATGCATGGGCACAGGTACATATATAACAGAGGGATGTCTTGCCTGCCCTCAGTGGGCAACGATGTACCTAATCTTGCAGAGAATGAATGCACCAGGGTAGGGGGATATCTGGAGGTGGGGTGGGGGGCATGCTGCACACTCTCAGAGGAGAAGATGGGTAGGGATGAGGAATGGGCTCTGAGAGTAGAATATTGAAGGGGACGGAGTTTGGAATGTAAAATAATTAATTTAGCAATTATTAAAAATTGCTAAATTATTAATTTAGCAATTAAAAAAAGAAAAAAAAGGTGCTTTTTGATAAAGTTTTGAATACATTTTAAAAGTGAACTACTTATCTGACTCCCATAGCAATTAGTTCAGGGTACAGATTCCATGTGTTTTCTGAGGCTGCACCACGGTGGGTGGAGTTTCTGCTGCCAATAAACAATAAAGAGATTTATGACACAGTCCCTAGTAGACTAGATTATAGAGAGAATCTTTTCACTCTTACTTCATTCTCTTTGAAATTCTGCCCAGCAGTGAGATTACTTGATAGCATAAGGATGTTTTCATATCTTCTCTTTAAGAACTGTTTTCTACAACAGCTATACTATATTACATATCTGGAAGAATTCTCCTTCCCCACATCCTCACTGATACTTGTTATGATATGTTGTCTTGACAATAACAGTTCTCACTTGACCATCATGGTGTCCCATAACACTTTTCTTTTGCTTTCCACAATGATTAATGATATTGAACGTCTCTCATTTCACTGTTGCCATTTGCTTTTCCTTTTTGGGAGAAAGTTTACTCATAGTTTTAGCCTATTTTTACCTGTTTTGTTATCATTTTCAAGACTGTGTTATTTCCAATTTCCATATATATTCTGGATATTAACATTTCAGATGTTGCTGCTTGTTCCTTTGTTTCCTTGCTGAATAAAAGCCTTCTAGTTCATAATAGCAGGCATAGGAGAAAATTAAATCTGTATCAATTAACAAATACATAAAAAAATGTGGAACACATTTATAGCAGAGTGTTATTTGAAGATAAGAAAACATCATGGAATCCTGTTATTTCTGACAGCATGGTCCCAGAGGACACAGTGATGTGAATTAAGTCAGACATAGAAAGACAAATACCACACAAATTGACTTCTCTGTGGAAAATAAAAGAATGTATTTTATAAAAATTGAAAGCATAGTAACAAATGCCAGAGACTAAGGTCTCTGGAAAGGAGAGGAATCAGGGATAGACCTATATATTGCTATTGTACAGTGTTTGATGGCACAGTGGGATGAATGTAATTATACACCACAGAGGAGAGGAGGAAAAATTGAATACACTTGTCATAATAAATGATAAGTTTCCAGATAATGAATAAGTTAATTCAACACTATCCAAGGTAGGCAGAATTCAAAATACCATATTTTACCTCATAAATACATTCAAGTATAATTTATTAACAAAAATACATTTTAAAATATTAGTTGGTGTTCTAAAGTTTTACTGGCAGAAAATTTAATTCTCATATTCTATTTTGTGTCAAACTTTTTCATATTTTCATAAAAATATTATCTCTCAAAATACAGACTATATTTATGTAAAATAATACTAAAATCTAGATAATTGGTAAATGACCAATACCAAGAATGCCTACTTTGCCTATTATTTTAATTCTAATAAACTAAAATTATTCTGATAATACTAATCTTTTCCAATGACCTGCATGGCCCTCAGAAAGTAAACTCATTACTAATTTTTTTGTATTTTTTCCTTGAAGAACATTTACAACAAAAACAATTTTTTTTTACTTCGCTTTATAAAGGCGTATGTTTCATAGTTGGTTACTGTGAGTAGTTTTTCCACAAATTTAATTTAAATTTTTTTTTAATTAACTTAAACTTACTCCAGAAGATATTTCCATATTTTATGTTCATGATTCTCTATTTATTACATGCATCATGCAGTAATATCATCTACCAAATATATCAGATAGACTTCTATAAAGATACATATACAAGGAAAAATATTACAGAAAAATCTTAAATCATAATGTAGAAGGTTTGGCCTTGAGTTGAGTCTGTTTTTCCATACTAGGTTTTCAAGCAGTGATGATTTACAGTGACACAAAACACTCATTATTTTGCTTTGACAGGCCATCTTGAATATAATTCACTTTTCATTTCAGATTTCCAGAATTCTTTCTTATTTATACTTGTCTTTCCACTTTAAATTATTTCTACCACTATTAACTCAGTACCATCCATTCTCCTGGTATGGTGTAATTGCATATAACTGTTAGACAGTGGGCTTTATCTAGCCAGATGAAGTACAGATGGGAACTTAACCTCCTCAGCTTCTTACAACCAGCAATTAGAACAGGCTTATAACTGCATAAGAAAGGGGATCCAATCTACCTCAAAATCCAGCCCTAACACTCTTGAGCATATACCAGAAAGGTTCCTCATCCTATCAGGACACTTGCTCAACCATGTTCATTGCTGCTTTATTCACGAGAGCCAGAATTGGAAACAACATAGAAATCTCTCAACAGAAGAATGGATCAAGAAAATTTGGTAAATTTATGTAATGGTGTATTACTTAGCTGTTTAAGAAATTGACATCATGTAATTCTCAGAAAAATGGATGAAGCTAGAAAAATAATCCTCTCCATTGATGTAACATAGACCCCAAAACAAATATGGTATGTACTCACTTATATGTAGATATTAGCTGTTAAATAAATGATAATTAAATGTATTCTATAATCCCAAATCAGTTAGTTTAGAGGATGGGTCTAGGAGGAACACACAGAACTTCCTGGAAAGAGGAAAAAGAATAGATTTCATGAATGGTCTGAGGCAAGGGCCTGGGACAGCAAATGGGGAAACCAGTGAAAATGGTGAGAAGAGATAGAATTTGGGGACAGAATGCAGGAACAGAGCTAGAAATGAGAGGTAATTAAAGGGCAGTAGGGAAACTTAGTGCAGCAGGAACTTCCTAAATTATATGAAGGTGATTCTAATGAAGTATCCAAATAACAAGGCAGAGTCCCAACTGGCCATACCTCGTAACCAAATGAAGTTTTCAGTACCATGACTGGGTTATATTCAATTGAGTTGTTGGCCATGGAAATCCTCTAACAATGCAGGTTGTTGCCAAGACAATAAGTTCTTCTCTACAAACTGGAAACAAGGCTCCATTGCTTAAAATAAAACCACAATAGCTACACAATATAATGAGGTAGAGCTGGTGCCTACATAGAACTTTCCTCCCTATGTTCTAGTGTTTTTAGTAATAATATGTCCTATGTAGACCATCAAAAAAGAATCATATACACTAACTCAGAGATAAACCTGTGATCTACAATGCTGTGCAAAATATGCCAAGACAATGGTGTAATAAAACCTGTGGGAGAAACCAAAATATATCTGTTTTTCCTTAATCCCCACTCTACAAGAGGGAACTCATACCCATTGCTTCTTTTGTGACTAAAATCCAGACACTAGATAACTCAAAGACCTAAAGTAAAGTCAAATATAACTGGTGTTTTTTTAAAAAGTAACAATAAAATGACCTCTAAAGATATTATGCTATACTCATAGATTAGTGCCTTATTCAACAATCGTCCCGTAAAATTCTTCCTGCAGAAAATGGGAACAAATATGGAGACTTATATACAGATATTATGCAGAGAGAGAGAGAGAGAGAGAGAGAGAGAGAGAGAGAGAGAGAGAGAGAGAGAGAGAGAGGAGAAAGGGAACTTGAAAGTACAGCTTTATGAGGTGGCTCCATCAAATCCCTGTATTAGAGATAAGGGGATTCCTTCAAAGGAGACAGGAGTCTGACACCCAGAGGAGAAAGAACACACCAGGAAAACAGTATGCTTTAAATCAACTGAGCAAAAATATTATTTATTAATTTTTATAGATTAAAGCAGTAAGCACACAGAGCCTACATGGGTCTGGTCCAGGTCCTCTGCATAAATATATCTTTCAGTTTGGTACTCTATGAGATTCTAAAATGTGTGAATGACTGGATCTCTGATTCTTGTTTCTGCTCTTGGGACTTGTTTTTTTTTCTTCAGTTGGTTTGCCTTGTCCAAATTTGATGTGATATGTTTTGCTCAATTTTATATTATTGTTAATTTTTTTAATAATAAAGTAAAGTTGTCTCTGTTATGTAACAGGAACATATGAGCACATACCTGATGCCTGATAACACACTAGACTACAGTTAGTAAAACATGTTCATGACTTCCTTTCATAAAATACGTCCATATCCATGCTAGGCTTCCACTCATTCTAAAATTTAACGGAATTTCAATTGCCTCTGAAAGAAGTTATGAAGACAGCAACTTAATTTGACCTCAGGAAATTCGTATTCTGATATAGCAAGGTAAAAATTAGAACAATAAATCACATTTCAATGCATAACTAATGTTTGAGAGTTGAATACTAGTCACATTCAGGCATGATTCAAATATATGTAATACATTTGAAGTTGTCTTATAAGACTGAGCAAAAATATATCAATATATAACCCAAAAAGTTACAATTCTCAAATCCTTACCCAGTCTCTTACTTTCAGAGACCATGTAGAATAAGTAAATCTCTGTTGAGAACCAGAATGCCTAACTAGAATTACATCTCAAGAATTTTAACCACTACTCCCAGCACCGCTACTACCCAATAGCCTAGATTTCTACTCTACAGATCCCCAAAGTAACGTGTATCAGAACCCCTGAACCCTGGAAGCTATTGTGGGAGTTAAACATTGCATAAAAGGTGTATTAGTTAACAGGTGATTAATATAAAAACTATCACAACTATATTGGTGTAAAGCAAAAGACTAGCTTTCTTAGAACATTGAAGGAAGTTGGAAAGTCAGTATCAGTGGGAAAAAATTAAGACACTCATTGATTCTTCCTGGACTGTATGGGCAGGAACAAATTCTCTTGCATTATCAGACTTGGAAGCTACCTGTACTTCTTGGCTCATTACTACTTCCTAGAATTACTGTGTTCTTCCTCCTATCACATCTGTGGCTACCTGCTGTGCTTTCTTTGCACTTTCCTATCAACAATCTTTTGATAACATTTATAACTCACCTGAATTATTCTATTATAAATTTCTTTTGGTAAAATTTTATGATGTGGAACTGCCCTACCTGGAGATCTATTCCATATACCATTACCATAATCAGACACTATTATGGATGCCAAGAAGTGCATGGTGACAGGAGCCTGATATAGCTGTCTCATGAGAGACTCTGCCAGAAACTAACAAATACAAAAGCAGATGCTTGCAGAAAACCATTGAACTTAGAACAGGATCCCCAATGGAGGAGCTAGAGAAAAGACCATAGGAAGAACAACAATATCAACCAACCAGACCACCCAGAGCTCCCAGGGACTAAACCACCAACAGAAGAATACACATGGAGGAACTCATGGCTCCAGCCACATATGTAGCAAAGGATGGTCTTGTTGGGCATCAGTGGGAGGAGAGGCTCTTGGTCCTGTGAAAGCTTGATGCCCCAGTGCAGGGAAATACCAGGGCATAGAGGCAAGAGTGGGTGGGTGAGGAAAACCCTCATAGAAGCAGAGGGAGAGTGGATGGGATAGGAATTTTAGAGGGGGAACCAGGAAAGGGGATAACATTCGAAATGTAAATAAAGAAAATATTTAATAAAAAAATTAAAAAAAATATTATGATGTGGACATATTTTGAGGGCATTATTAATCCTTCCAAAAGCCTGAGGTCCCCAAATATAGTCTTATATGGGTTTGAAAATATTGTTTTTACAAATAACCAAAAGCCTTAATGAATCTAAACTCAAATAAGAGATCAGATCCTTGACAATACTATGCAATTGAATACTATTTCAAATCATTGGAAAAAAAGGCTTAAGAAATATTTAACTTTGCATATAACATGGATAATCCTTTGTGGAGTAAAATTTGTATTTAACACAGGAACTCTGGATTCTTAAGATGGTATTTGCATCTGCTTTGCATTATTTTAGAAAGGCATATAGGCATATGCACTATACATATTTGTTCTAGAGTGGAACATTGAGTTTTGTAACTGTTTTCTAGACCAAATCAATGGTAATAGATATCAGCATGTTATTGACAGAGCCATGTGAGATCTACACACAATAACTATTGAAAATTGTAAGTAAATAAAATAAATATACTCCAAGTATGCTGTGCATTGTATTATTTTCAATTTTATACTTCACAAAAAGAAATGTGTAGAAAAGACAAAGAGAAGAAAGATGTCAATGGAAGTGTCTTTGTGTTGCCTTTTCATACCACCTTCCATAAAATTCATTTGAATTTTTTGGGGAAAGAAGAAGATGGCTGAGAAAATAGACCCAATCCAAAATCATTTGGGCAGTATCCTGAAAAGCTGCATACAGAATAATTGTTGGATTGTTGTTATTTCCTTTTTAATATCATATTCTAATTTATTTAGAACATCATAGTTTTGTAAAGTTGATCACCAACTTTTCATCTATATTGAAATTGCTTTGGTCAAAACATTGCTATTTTTAGAAAACAGGATGCCTTCCTTTGCTCTCTCTCTCCTCCCTTTCTCACCCCATGCCGACTGGTCCTTCAAGGATGCAGCACAATTAATTCCTGCACTAATAGTGTCCTCAGACCATGTACAATACAGCATATCTGAGCATATTCCTCCCTTCTGTACTTCCTGGCTTAAACTCTGGCTGTTCCAGGAGTGGTAACTCATGAAATCCTGAATAATATTCAGTGTTGCCTGGATAAATCCTTTCAGACAGGATTTAGTCTTGAACATTAGGGGAAAGAAAAAACCAATGCATGAGCTACTGTCTGGAATGATCTCCTCAGGAAAAATGTTGAAAACTGTAAACTATAAGTCACTGATTTTAAGAAGTAGGTCAAAGAAACTGGGTGGTGTTTCAGAAGTAGGTACAAACCTACACAAACAAGACATGTCTTCATCAACTGTGGCTTTGGTTAGTTGTCTTCACGGTATGATATAGAACTAGAGATTCCAGTCATCTTCTCTGTCAGACTGTGGCTGGATCTCTGTTTGTCTCTATGTAAAGCAAACAAATATCATCACTATCACTGTGCAGCTAAGACTCAACAATACAAAATAGCCAAAACATTCAAATTTCATTCAACAGTTGTCATACAATAATGCTGCCATCAAGCACAAAGCCCCATGGCAAATCTCCATAGTTCCTTGTGTTTAACTTCTGAAAAACCTGGTAAACCACAGCAATCACTTCAATAGGACTCGGTTTGAATTCTGACAATTACAGACCTTGATATCACATAATAAATTGCATACGCATAAACATATATGAATACAAACTTCACATCCATGCTTTACATATTTCTTTGAAAGAGCACATGTTATGGGATCTTCTCATCTTTAAAACTTTATTTTCTTACAATTTTTATATGAAAATGGAATTACATCATTTCCTATATCAGTTAATTACCTCTCAGCCCACTCAAGTACATACCCTGCTCTCTTCAAAACTAGTAGAGAAAACTATTAAAGAAGGACCTTCATAAATTATATAAATATATGAAAGAAATCTAACTGAAATCACCAAATAATGGAAGAGACAATTCCTCAACAAGACGTATCTCATTACCAAGTAAAATCTCTGGTGCCAGAAATGGCTTACATTGAATTGAGATGTTGGCACCATGAAAAGACTCCAAACAATTCACGCTATTGCCAAAGCTATTGGATGCTCTCCTATTGGAATCCACTATTGCTGAAGACAATACCAACATATCTAATTGAACATGGAGAAGTCGTGTTGGTGCCTAACTATGGTAACCTGTCTGCATTATACATTAATGAAATATTTGTACAAATGCTGGGGAGTTACTATGAATTATTTGATAAGATTTAAGGTCTACTCCATGAGATGAAACTCAGACATGACAGTGCTTAAGTGGCCACGAACCTGAGACTAAATGGCCCATGAACTTATGGTAAACCAAGTACTATTTTTTTTCTGCTAAAGGAACATAGCAAGAAATGACTCCTAATGACATTTTGTTCTAGGCATAGATCACTGACTCACTCAAACATCAAACATCAGGGAATCTCCCTGTGCAGGAGACTGGCATTAATACGGAGACCCACAACAGGTTTCCATAACATCCCTACCTTCAAAGCTTAGAAAACTATGTAGAAGAGGAGGCATAATATTGTAAGAGAGAGTGGATGATAACAAAACAGTGTCTGATACACATACGCACCCACAGAGACTGGGGCAGAAAGCATGTAACCTGCGTAGGTCCAAACAATACCAAACAAGGATTAAGGCTCAAAGGTATTTTTAGAGAATTTTTGTCTCATTTTGCTTTGTTTTCACATTTTTAAAATTTTACTGTGTGCACACACACACACACACACACACACACACACACACGTTTCTTCTGCTCTTCATTTGTTTATTTATTTATTTTTCTTTGTTAGCTTATTCATTTTTATTCTTGCTCATCCCAGAGCTGAGAAGGAGAAGTGGATATGTGCTCTTATCCCTAAGAAGCTACTTCCAATAAACAACAACTAGCAAAGGAAACACTATTTTTTTTCCATTGACATCTCATTAGGTATACCAACTAAGATGAAGGGCAGCACTCTTTCCCAGCAGTAAAATCTAAATAGAAATTCAATGGTATTTTTTGAACCTTTTTTGTATTGTAGTACTTTGTTTAAGGATCTCTTTTTACACTACTCTTTTTCTGTAGCAGTAATGAGTTCTGATTTTGATGTGGTGGTTTTATGAATCGTGTGTGTGTGTGGGGGGGGGGGTTGGTTTAGGTACCTTGTAAAAAAAAAAGAAAGGGTTTTTTTTTTTCAGGTTAGAGTCCATGATTCCTTGGTTACTGTGTGCATTTTCTTACCTGAGAAATTGAGTCACTCCCTCAGGCAGTGGAGCACTCAGGCTACCTTCTGTTCTTTGTGTCCCCTAGGGGTTAATGAAGAATAGAAGCTTGACAGGACAATTAGTCTAACTTAGAAATTAATCTTGTATATTTTGTATATTTTGCAAATGTCATAGTGTCTTGGCAACTACCATTGTATTAATCCCGATAAGCACCAATATATTCTGCTTCTGATCAAGGTATAAAAAGCCTGATTGCTTACAATTAAACTGTTTCAAACTCAGACTTGTTGAGACCCCTCTAATACATAGCACTTAAGATTCATTTCTCATCTCCTGTATCAGGTAACCTTGACTCAGAAGAAAACTGATACTTTTCTCTATATATGAATAATATCATTTTTGTTGTTTTGCATACTTAGTGTTTTTAACTATGTTATTTCCTTGTATATTTGATGTTCTCTGATCTTCTCTCTGTATAGATGTGCTTTTCCTTAATTGAGGAAGCTTTCTTCTATGATTTTGATGAAGATATGCTTTCTGTCATGAATCTGGGATTCTTATTTCTCATACCTAGCTGTAGCTCAAAGGTTTGACAAGTTTCTGATGCCCTGCATTTTCTGAATCTGCCTTTCTTCTGTACTTTTTGTTAATTTTATTTTCATATTTTCTTTGCATATTTTCTCTATATCATGTACCTTACCTATAAGTCCTGATTGATATTCACTCTTCTTTAGTTGGGTTACTAGGACTTTCAATTCCATCTTCATTTCAGCCTGACTCTTCCTATATGTTTCAATCATTTTAATGAGTTTTGTTTTCAAATCTGAATTGTCTTTGTCATTACCACTATATTTATATTTTTGTTTTCTTGAGCATTATTCAGGAATTATTCTTTTGAAATTTTTTGTTTCTAAGTTCATCAAGTTCCTTCTTTGTATTTAAACTCTTTAATGGCTGGATGAAGGTTACTATTCTTTTTTTGTTTTGTTTTGTTTTCATTTTTTCCTTTTTTATTTGTTATTTTATTTATTTGCATTTCAAATGTTATCCTTCTTCCCAATTTCTCCCCTGCAAACCCCCTATCCCCTCCCCATTCCCTGCTTCTATGAGGGTGCTCCCCAATCTGCCCATCCACTCCTGCCTCAGCACCCTAGCATCCTCCTACCCTGGGCCATTGAGCTTCCACAGGACCAAGGGACTCTCCTTTCACTGATGCCTGAGAAAGCAATCCTCTGCTACATATTCAGATGGAGCCATGGGTTTTCCCCCACCCACGTATACTGTTTAATTGGTGATTTATTCCCTGGGGGTTCTGGGACGTCTGGTTGGTTGATATTGTTGTTCTTCCTATTGGGTTACAAATCCTTTCAGCTCCTTCAGTTCTTCGCCTAACTCCTCCATTGGGGTCCCTGTGTTTAGTTCAATAGTTGGCTGCAGGCATCCTCATTTGTATTGGTCGGGCTCTGGGAGAGCCTCTCAGGGAACAGCTATATCAGGCTCCTGTCAGAAAGCTTTTCTTGGCATCAGCAATAGTTTCTGGGTTATGTGTTTGCAGATGGGATGGATCCCTAGGTAAAACTTTTTCTCGATGGCCTTTTTCTTCAGTCTCTGCTCCACTCTTTGTCCCTGCATTTCCTTTTGACAGAAAGAATTCTGGATTAATATTTTTTTGAGGTGGGTGAGTGGGCAAATCACATGTCCTGAGAACCACCTCTGCAATTGTCATTGGCAGACATTTCTATAGGAGTGGTGCCTTTGAAGATCAGACACTTCATTGATCTATCACTTTTATATTTGTGTGGTGATATCTTAACATACAGATTATTTTTATCTTTTTTATCTTCTCCTCCAGAGCAAATTGGGCTGAAAAGAGAATATGTGGGTTGGTTTAGGACTAGAAATTTGATATGGTTTAGGTGGAATGAAGTCAGGTGGACACAGTGAACTGAGTGTACAGAATGTTTCTAAATTATCCGGGTCTGAAGGTTTTGAATAGTCTTGAATCTGGGAGTCTGCATGAAAGAGACTAGGAGCAACTCGTTTAACTTGACTCTGCAAAAGGATCTAATATTTTATTCACACTATTATATTCTTTGTGCTGTACAATTGAAACTGGTATAGACTCACTGCAGTGTTGTAACTCTCTCTTCTTCATGCAATTCTTGGTTGTCCTCTCACAGGGAAGTAGAGTGGGACACCATAGAGAAGGCTATTCAGAGTCCTCTGCTGGCCTCCACACATATGCATGCACCATACATACATACATCACATGGAAAGAAAATTCCTCAAAAAATTAAAATTACTGAATTCAAACACCCTTCTCTGATAATTATAGTGTTGAATATTTTCTCTTTCTTTACTATTTCGAAGTTTCTTTAACACTACTTCTATCCAGTTAAGTAGTTTTTCACCATTTCATGACAATAAATATATTTTATGTGACAGGACTAGTGAAGAAGAGAAAGAAATAAATTAGAGCAGAAACCTCAAAATATTATTCTTTTTTTCTTCAAATTTTAAAAATTACCCTTGGTTATGCCTTGACTAGCAGTGAGGGATTCCAGAAGATATGTTGAGTCTTCCTTTATTATGTTTCTACTGAATGAGCAACTTTGCCTAGTATGTATGCTTGAGGATGTCACACAAATTGGGAAGAAATGCTAGACATTTTGTGATTTAGTTAAATATAATGATTAGCAAGCCCTCTTTTCTTTTCTGCTTCAGCAGTTTCTTCCATAAGTTTTATAAAAGTCACTAGAGTAGCTGTTTTGTGGCGTCCCATTTCTTAGGATCTGTTCTTATGATACATAAATCCTGACTTTTTTCTTTTAAGCTCTCTCTTAGACTCTATAATGTAAATTCTTTCTGACCTCTGTTTCCTACTTTCTGTGGATTTTATATCCGAGAAACCACTGACTCAGTGGACAATGTGTGTGGACAAAGTCTAGCATCCTAACATAATGAGTTAAACCCCATTCAAGCAAGTACCACATCCCTAACCAATTCTAAGATACCTCAGTTTTTTCATAACAATAGAATTTCACTACACAAAACACTAAGAAAAAATTCATTACATTTTTTTAATAGAATGCTAACAAATATTTTAAAGTAAATAGCCATACATTAACTTTAATGAAAATCTCATGCATAATATTAATATCTATATTATTATATTTTATACTATAGTTATATAATTACTTTATCAATTCTAGGTTATTCTTTACTTTAGCATTCAAAAATTTTCCCTTTTCACCTTATTAAAGAAGACCAAGTAAATTCTCTTTTTATAAAACACATTTTATGAAATTTTGCTTGCTATAAACAGGTTAGAAAATAATTTTAATCACAAAATTTAAATTTTAATGTGACAGATTCTAAAAGCCTCTCTATATAAAGAGGATATATATATATTATATATATATCCTCTTTATATATATATGTGAAACTTTTGCTTAGCATCTTTGTTGAAAGATTATGAATACTATAATATTTAAAATGAAATGAATATAGTCACATGTTCTTCACTGATTGGGGTAGTTTATTCTAGGAATCACTTGAAAAGAGTTTCCTAAACTCTTAAAATTCATAGGTTATTGGAATTAATATAAATTTCTGTATGTATCTCTAAAATAAACAAAATCACTCCAGAAACATCTTTAATAAAGTGCATTATTTGTTTAAATCATTTCCCTGGACATTGAGCATCCAAAAATATCTTAGTTCTGAGTAATTGTTCTATTATATCAGCACAAGCAATAGCATGAGTTACTATTCAAATAAATAGTTTTCACAGAATCAATTTGGTTTTGGAAAGTTATGAGGAAAGTGAAGCTTTTAGTAGAATATTTGCTTATTCATGATTCAGCAATAATTTTCCCAACTTCTTTGTCTCTCTTTTCTTCTTGTAATAAATTCCACTTACAAGAAGGAAATTTTAAAACTGGGAGAACCTTACAATAAGACTTGAAGTAAACAAATTAAAAGAGAGCATGAAACAGCAACAACATCAATAATTATAGACAGATCTGTTCTAAAGTCTTAGTATTCTACTGTTTATTTGGAAAACGTACAATGATGAAAGAAGCACATTTTAATTACTTTAAATGTGTAATTTGTAGCCTAAACAGGTGATTATATAAAAAGTTATTAACTATATAATTTGTAGTTTCTATATTATTTCAGAGTTCAACAATATCCCATCTCTAAACATTTGTTTTTATATTATATTATCATGTTACATGACATAATTAGTAATTTCTAGATAAATTTTATTTACTATTTAGAATGTAATTAATAAGCAATTGATATGTGCCTATAATACATATCATATGCAGTGAATATGTGAATATGATTAAAATCACATACATACACTCAATCAAAGTCATATCATATCCAAAAACAAATTGATTATATTCATCATACCAAATTAAATCTGCTATCCCTAAGTAGAGATAAGATTCTATAATTTTTGCCCTTAAGTTCCTCACAGTCTCTAGTGCTTTGTACATAAGCTCATGAGAAACTTAGATGGTCATTTATTTAAAAGAAATAAGCCATAAATGTACCAAACCAAAACTACTTGAAGATTTGTTTTTTTCTTTCTAAAGCAATACTAAGACTTGATTTTCTGTTATGCAGACTTCTCTAACTTGAGTACAGTATCAATGACTATATTCACAAAGCTGAATAACCGGATGTGGAAAAAATGGTTCATTATATGGTACTTTAGAAGTCATGCTTTGCAAAGTACCTTTCTATTGACTAGCTCATCTCAAAAGCAAGACATCCATGAACTCTCTCAGTACCTCAGCCTCCAGTTATTGTGAGGCAGAGGGTGAACTGCACTGGGTTGTTAAGTCCTATCCTTTAGAAGATCAAAGACATCTCAGAGTCACAACTCAAACAGTGCTAGCTTATGCAGGCTGTGAAAACACTTTATGTCCTGTGGTAACAGTATCAAACTCCCCCTTTGAGGCCACAGGATGCAATTACAGAGGACCACAATGTCTCTTTCAATGAATTGTACACTATTCTGTCACAGTCCTCAATGCTCAAAGGCAGCTGTGTGAATGCAAACTCTCTTGTCTCTGAACAGATCCAAAGCACAGATATCTTTCTCACTAAGTCCTTCAATCAAAACAAGTTAACACTATCTTGATATTTATCACTATATTTGCATAAAAATAACCAAATATGCCATCTGACTGAAGGAATCCAGTTATTTAGTAATTACATGAACTATAATAGCAAGTAGGTGATATTTTAGCTGTGTCAAACTTTCAGGCATATTTTCTTTCTATTGTCATAGTCTGCACTGTCCACCTGAGATCTCTTTATCTTTTGTTTCCATGGCATTGTCTTCAATCACATTTAAACATAGTGCAGTTGTCACCTGTTTTAATAATACTCCCCAATCAAGTTCCCCTCTAATATCATTATTGGTTTTTAATAAACTTCAACATTTATAGCAGTTTTTGGCTCAAAGCAAAATTGACATCATGTACACTCGCCATCTGCGCACATGAACTAACACTCTCTCTGACACATGAAGCAGTAGATGAACCTGTAACCTCAATTATATTGCTAAAAGTACATTGCTATAGGATCACCATCAAAGACTATGGTTTATACTGGAATTTGCTCCTGCTGCTGAGAATGCCATTGATTTGAAAAACATATTAAACACTATATCCTGTATTGTATTCCTTTAAAAAAGAGCTCCTCTTTTCTAAAATTCACAGCATTCTATTTATTATTCTGCTATCAATGCTAATACCTGCAATATTGTATCAGTATCTATCTCCATAAGTTTTGATTTCCAGAATGGATGAGGTCAAAAGTTACAAGTCACTGGAATATATGTGCTATCTATTATGACCTTAGTACAAGTTTTGAGAAGATAAAAATTATAAAACTGTAAAAATAGGTCAAATGGCGAGGGATGGTGATAATTCTAATTCCATTTCCAAGAAACCCGAGGCAACAGAATTTCTGCAGAAAGACGATCTTGGCAACCTGGTCAAAGCCATGTAAAATATTATGTTATATACAAATATATATAATAGAATGTCAGTTGTAACATTAATACATAGGATTTTAGTACTGAAGACTACAACGTTTTTGACCTCCACACTGCCCAAAAATTATGTACTAAGGTTCTCATTCAATTGTACAACATTCTCAAACCCACATTGCACATTTATTGTTTTCAAAGTAAAACACAAAATTTTAAACACAAGTTCTCAACCACTATTACAAATACTGCAGAGGGTTTTAATAATGAAACTATGAAAATTATTTTATTCAGATTTACAATTAGAAGTCAATTGGTAACCTTATATGAAGAATAATTAAAAATAACAACAAATAGAAAGGCCAGCCACAGTAAACTAAGAAAGAAAAAAATGGAGAAAGAAAACAGTGGATAGAAAGGTAACTCTTTCTTAGTCTCATTTGGAAAAATAAGCTTACCGAAGAAAAGGTACAAATTTAAAAATTGTTTTACACTGTTTCTGTAGGTTAGATACTATTCCAATTATGTTTTTTTATTATTATTTAATCTATTTTATAGTCAAGACTTTTATCCCCATCCTGGTCCACATCTCTGACTGTTCCACATCACACACCTCCTCCCAGCCCCACCCCACCCAGTCTTCATTAGGATGTTCCACCCTACCACACCAGATATCCCTACTCCCTGGGGACCCAAGTCTCTCCTGGATCTTTTTTGACTGAGGCCAGTCCTGACAGTTCTCTGCTATATATGTGTTAGGGTCCTTATATCAGCTAGTATATGCTGCCTGGTTGCTGGCTCAGGGTCTGAGAGATCCCAGGGGTCCAGGTTAGTTGAGACTGTCGGTCTTCCTCCTGGGTCTCCCTCCTCCTCCTAAAAGGATTTGCACAGCATATACTCACTAATAAGTGGATATTAGCCAAAAGTGTTCAAAATTATGAGAATACAATTTACAGAACTAAAGAAAGCTAACAAGCTGAAGGTCCCAAGTGAGGATGTCTCAGTCCCATTAGGGAGGGAGAAGAAAGCAACCCGGGGGTCAGGGAGGAGTGTAGGAGGGACCTGAATGCAAAAGATGACAGGGAGGAAAAGAGGGGTACATGATCAGGTATTGAAGGCAGTGAACAGAACTGCATCCCTGAGGGCCAGCAGAAAAAAATTGAAACAAGCAACCTCAGGAGGTAGTAGGTAGGGGGACCCTCTAGAATATTCAAATTATTTTTCATCTAATAAGTTATTTTTCTGCATAAGACCATGTTAGAGGCATTTAATCATCTTCAGTACACACATAGGAAAATAAAAATAAAGAAAAGAGAAGCCAAGAATTTGCCCCACAGAACAAAGTCACTACCTATTGAAGTCAAGATAAAAGTCAGGCAGCAGGCTCTACACCTGACCAGTTATTACACTACTACATCTAGGCTCAGAGTAACAAGCACTCATAAGAAAACAGCCTGTAACCTAATGGACACATGTCATTGGAGAATAGATTTGAATATTACCTTCCACGATAATTTAATTCTATTTTTTCTGTTATTTTCCACCATTTTTAAGTAATTGTCATACTCATTGAGTCATTAGCTATGCCTTGACAATTCTGCAAGAATGTTGCAAAACAAATTCATTATGCTTGTTTTAAACATTACTTTGCATTCGATACATGAAATAAGACCTCATGGCATTTGTGATAACATAATACCAGAGATAACTTTAATACTTCTGGAGTGATCACACAATGAGATCCATTTGGTATTTTAAGACAAGTTTTTCTTCTATCAAATACAAATGAGTCTTTTTATAGTGGATCTTTGTTTAAAATATTTGACCCAGCTCTGCAATGAACATCTGTAGAAGTTGGAAAATGTAGACCAGAGATCATGAGACAGTCTGGGGTACATACTGTGTATAAATTAATTAATTACTGTTAATTCAATCTGACTTACATTCTCAACCCTAACGTTGCACTGTGGGATGCTCCCAGGCTTTAGAGCTGAGCAACCTAAACCACACCTGGCTGCATCCAATTTAAAGACTGATTTGTCTTCATTTTTTTAAAGATCTCATGAATACTTCATGATAAGGGCCATAAATATTAAATACATAAGTCTCTAAGAACAGGATTTGAAGTGCTCCATTTATGGTAAATGGGTTTATATTAAGTGGAAGCAAGTAAATGTATCTTAGCATGGTTTTCTGTAGAGATTCTGTATGGACATTATCCAAAATTAAACAGTAGAGCAGTGGAATAAGCTGAGCTCCATTTTTATGGATAAAGATCAGGCTATGATGAAGCAACTTGCTACAGTTTGCATGTTTGTGAATCCAGGCTTCAGGAATGTCACTCTTCATAACTCTTGCATAACAGCTATGAATGATATAGAAGAAGATGCAATTGTACTGGAGATCACTGAAAAATAAAACAGAAAGTTCATGAATTTACTTTTCTCTTTCTATAGTTGTGTGTTTGTGGTGGTGGTGTGAGGACTGTGTTCTGTATTCACACAATTACTCATTCACTTACATAAGACAGCATTAATTTTATTTAAAAATACAAGTTAATATTTCCAACTGCATATCCTTGGCCTATATGAAAACTCATTTTCTTTTCTTTTTTAATATTTTTATTAATAATTCCATTTGTTTACATCTCAAATGATATCCCACATCTCAGTTACTCCTCCACAACCTCCCATCTCTCATCCGCCCTCTCCTTCCTCCCATTTGCCTCTATGAGGTTGCTCTCCCCCACCAACCTACCCATCCTTTCCCACCCCATCACCCCAACATCCCCTACTCTGGGACATCAAAACTCCACAGGACCAAGAGCCTCCCCTCTCATTGATGTCAGGCAAGAACATCCTCTTCTACATATGTATATGAAGCCATGGATTCTTCCCTGTACACTTCTAGGTTGGTGCTCTAGTCCCTGCGAGCACTTGGAGGTCATGCCAGCAGATGTTATTCTTCCTATAGGGTTGCAATCTTCCTCTGATCCTCCAATCTTTCTGCCAGCTTCAAACATCCACATCTGCATTGGTCAGTTGCTGGCTGAACATCCCAAGAGTATCTAATATCTACATCAGCTGAACACTTACTTATACATTTCTGGCTTCTGGAAAATTTATTGATGTTCCTACTCTACCACTTTGGTGCATTTAAATTGTTCAGACTGAAATTGCTTGAAAAGAAGAAACTAAGCATCTTTAATATGATAACCAATCAGCAGTGATAATTCATGAATTTGCTAAATATACAAGAAAGAAAAATTGATGCTCTGAAAATGTGCACAGTCGATGTTTTATGGTAATCTATACTTAGATTATTAAATTGGCTTTGAATGTGAATCTCAGCTAAATGGGAAAATGTCCTGATTAAATATGGTTGGGGCTTAATAGTGTCTTTCTTAATACAGTTTTCCCTATAGAGCCACTATGACCAATGAATTGTTGAGGCCTCATTAATTTTCTCAGTCATGTAATCCAAAAATATTCAATTGAAAATCCCTTTCTCTGTCTCAAAAATAGAATAATATTTTGAACTGGTTTATAAAGGTGGATAGATTACAGTCATTTGTTTAAATATGTAAGTTTCATACACATTTTAATGACAACCTCAGAACAGTTTGGTGCTCAGTGTGAATCCTGTCAGCTTCACAACTCAACAGCACACACAAGCAGATTTCAAAATGGAGCAGTGAACAACAGAAGACTAAGAGCCTCTGCTATCCACCTTTTCTTCCTCTTCTTGGGTTCCATAGTAGATATTTTGTACCAGGGATACTCACACCTGTTTAGTACCATTTAGGACAAGATTAATACAATGAACTGACAGTTTTTCTGACAGCTACATCTTATTTTTTTTCTTTAACACACTTCACTCAACACACAAGCAAAAGGGGTCTCATTTTGTTGTCTTCATACAGCACTTTAATGGAAAACTACACAGCTACTGAATGGTCTATCACTGTGGAGCCATATGCTGCAGTAAATTATGGAGAAATAGAACCAAGAAAGAATTTAAGAATGACGTGGAGACATTATCCCCAAGCCCAGAAGCCTATGCATTTTCCTAGCAACAAATATTTATTGCAGCTTATTATTTTGGAAAAAATAGATTTTCAATTTGGTAGATCTTGTTTATTGTAAGAAATAGCATTTTATTATGAAATTTTAACACAAGGAGACTAAAAGTGAAATGTTACAGGCAATACAAGCAATGGGTTGGTGTTCTTTCAGTCTTTCCCTAATTCAACCACAGGGGTCAGCAGTTTCTGTCCATTGGTTGGATGCAAATATCTCCATCTGACTCTTTCAGCTGGTTATTGGGTCTTCTGGGGGCACTCATGATAGGTCCCTTTTTGTGAGCACTCTATAGCCTCAGTAGTAGTGTCAGGCCATGGGGCCTCCCCTTGAGCTGGATCCCACTTTGGGCCTGTAGCTGGACTTTTTTTTCCTCAGGCTCCTCTCCATTTCCATTGCTGTATTTCTTTCTTTCAAACAGGAACAATTATGGGTCAGAGGTTTGACTGTGGGGTGGCAACCCCTCTTGATGTCCTGTCTTCTTGCTGGTAGTGAGCTCTATAAGTTCCCTCTCCCTACTGACAGGCATTTCATCTAAGGTCCCTCCCTTTCAGTCCTGAGAGTCTCCAACCTCACAGGTCTCTGGTGCATTCTGGAGGGTCCTCCCATCTCCTACCTCTTGAGGTTGCCTGTTTCCGTTCTTTCTGCTGGTCCTCGGGGCTTCAGTCCTTTACTTTCACCCAATACCAGGTTAGATTCAACTTTCCCTCCTCAGTTCTTCCCTCTCAAGCTCCCAACTTGTGATTACTTTCTTCTCCCTCCCCAGTGGGACTGAGGTGTCCTTACTTTGGCCCTTCAGCTTGTTGAACTTTTTGACTTCTGTGGATTATATCTTGGGTATTCTGTACTTTTAGTTTTGCTACTACTCACTTATTAGCGAGTACATGCAATGCATGGCCTTTTGGGTCTGAGTTTCCTCACTTAGAATAATATTTTCTGGTTTCATTCATTTGCCTGCAAAACTTATAATATCTGATTAGTATTTCACTTGTAAATGAACCACATTTCCTGTATCCATTGTTCTTCTTTTTTTAATTGGATATTTTATTTATTTACATTTCTGATGTTATCCACTTTCCCCATTCCCCGCCCTCTGTAAACTCCCCATCCCATTCCTCCTCCTCTTTTTTGCTTTTATATCATTTTAATGACATGCAAGTATTAAGGTCAGTTTTAGGTTGAGAAACTAGCAATACAATAGATGCAAATAGTCAAGAAACAAGCAAGACAATAAACACAAATAGTCAAAGAACAAGCAAGGCAATAAACAAAGTCCCATGATCACTCCTGTGATCACTATTTCTAAGGGATTATGAGGGTGGCCTAAATATCTGAGCCTACTTCCCTGTCCAAACCCAAATTCACTTTTATGCCTGAAGCCTACTTCTTTGTTCTAGCCTAAGATTTAGATTCCTGTTTTTCTTTCAGTGAATTAATGATATCCTCCTTAAAGGACTCTATTATCTTCATGAGATAGGGTTTTAGGGAAGATTCCTGATTTTCAGGCTTGTTGATGTATTTAGAGCTTGCTGTGGTAGGAGAACTGGGTTCTAATGATGCCCATGTATATCGGTTTCTGTTCCTCATCGTCTTGTGCTTGCCTCTTGTCATCTGGATATACCTGGTGTTTTCTTGTCTGGGTGAGTCCGTCTGGAGTTTGCCTTTTTTGCTTCAGGTCTCCTGGTAGGACTGTGGCCCTGTCTGTACTAGACTACTTGTGAGGCCTTACAACTGGAGGCTCTTCGGACAGGCAGAGAAGCTGCTCATCTGTTGCCTTGGCTACAGTAGACCTGATTAGACTTCAAACTGTTGAGTCTTTGGTTTACCAGTGAAGCTGTTGCTTTGTGTGAAGATGTTCTCCAGGAGGAGCTAACGACTGTGGTTTTTGCTTCCCTGTGTACAGCAGAACTCCAGAGAGGCTTTCAGTCTGACAGGTCACTTGCCCTGCATGCCTTTAATCTGTGGTGTCAACTGCTCTGAATGCAGAGAATATCCTAGCATGGCTCACGATATAGTGTCATCATGGGAGCAGATCAGCTAGCAGTCAACTGAGTGTAGTGGATCCTTTAGGTTGGGTCAGGCTATGGTGGCTTCACGGGAGCAGACCAGCTAGGAGTCTGCCCCAGCAGAAAGAAGCAGGCAGAAGGAGGGAAGGGGAGTTGTATTTGGAAGGCCAGGGTTTTGGTGGGTAATCAGTCCTAAGTCCACTGGGTTCTCAGTGGCATCTAAGGAACTTTGGGTTAAGGGGAGTTCTTACCAACTGCTCTAAGTGCAGCAGATTCTCTAGGATGGGTCAGAATATGGTGTCTTCAGGGGAGCAGACCGGCTAGGTGTCTGCCCCAGAAGAAAGGACCAAGAGGAAGGAGCAGAAGGGGAATGGTATTTGGGAGGGCAGGGTTTTGGTGGGTGATGGGTCAGAGCTCCCACCACCAGTGGCAGCTTTGAGACTTCAGGTTGGGAGAGGTGGGTTGGGTTCTTACTAACTTCTCTGAGTATAGCAGATCCTCTAGAATTGGTCAGGATATGGTGTCTTCAAGGTAGCAGACCAGCTAGGAATCCCAGAAGTAACTTTTATTTACAAGATATAAATTGTTATCTCAGAGACGTACAGCTGAATAAGTTCATTCTTTCCAGTTATTTCTGAGCTCTGGCTAGCTGGTATAATTCAGCTGTTCTAATGCAAAACTCCTCTCAAAGATGGCTAATAAGATTTGGCGTCTCTCTGTTCTTCACTTTATTGCTCTGTTTCTTAAAACTGCCTCTAATTTTCATGAACTGAACAGCATTGACGGCAATAACTGAACTGACCACAATAGCACTAAGCAGAACTGCATTAACTCAACTGAAATCAACTGCATTCAACAAAATGCCATCAAACTCTACTGAAATTAACTAATTTGAACTTCACTGCATTGCCTAAACTGCACTCACTGAACTGCCCTACCTGTTCCTCTGAGAGTTGGGCATATCCTCTCTCTGATTCATTCTGGCAAATCTTTCTCTGAGTCATCACTTTGCCACAATATTAGATACTACTTTCAAACATGGCTGCTACCTTCTACATACTAACATTACCTACATTGTTCAATATTAAAAGTGTATCAAAGTGTGTGTGTGTGTGTGTGTGTGTGTGTGTGTGTGTGTGTGTCTGTTTTTTACAGCCAGAGGATATAAAACCATTACAGATGGATCATATAGCCCTAGGTCTTTTGGTCTGATGTCTTCCAGAGCTACCATGTTGCTAGATTAAAATTCTTCTACATTACTAGAATTGTTTATAATTGCTTGTAGGACTATGTTGATTATGTGCAGTTCTCTGTTGGTTTACAACAAATTTCCTCAAGCAGAGGAAACATCTCCACATAAAGACATGAAAAAAATTATCAATTCTCTATTAAGAAAGATATTATAAATCAAGCACAATTTAATATGTAATTAAATTTGTAGAGAGGTAAAAAAGACTAAACATCTTAGTAGTTTAGCCCCAAGTTTAAAAAAATAAAAGACAGACAGACAGACAGACAGAAAGAAAGAAAGAAGAAAGGAAAGAAAAAAAGCATGGCACCCAGTAATGATTCTGGGGTCATTTGTGATTGAGTAATAGGCAGCTCAAAAAAAAATATAGAAAGCAGCTTCACTAACGAGTAACAAGTAATGTCCCCATCTACTCCCAAAGCAAAGCACCAACAAACTCCCAATCCCCAGATTTCTGCCTTTTATACCAAATGTACATAGACTCACACTTTTGTCAGGACCCAAGTATACTAATCATAAAATTGTTCTGGAAGATGTTGTTTCCATAAGTGAGACACGAAGTCTAATCTTGTTACAGGGACTAGAAAGCTACTGATGGCTGTTTGATGAGGCTTTTTAGTCATATACACCCTATGTATATAATTTAACCTTCAAATATTCATGACGTATATATGCTGGAAGAATAATGAGTGCAATACTTAAGAAATTTTGAAAACATTACCTTAGGACATGCTTCTTAAATTGGCTACGTAGATGTGACAAATTACTCTGCAGAATTCATTGTCAAAAAAATTTATTTCAAAAATCTTTGAAATAAAAAAGCAGATTTCTCTTTTCAATGTATAAACCAAAACCAGAAATGGATGCTAGCTGCATTATTCCAGGATATTGCTTTCTTATTCCTGCAATCTTCCCTTAGGTAAAAGCTTTGAGTGCATTATCCTTCCTGAAATACAGGCTTCTGGTACAGTATACTTGGCAGAATTACTACTTAGGACACTGGATGTTCAGTTCTTTCTTTGCTTTATGGTTAATGTCTACAAATTGTATTTATAAAACATATTTTCATACATCATTTCAAAAGATCTGTCATTGGATAAAACTATCTTAGAGATGAATATATTCAAAATTGAGTAATTACTTGTTAAGTGTTACTTGTATTTTTCTGCATACATATTTCTATATACTGGTAGCATTTTAAATTTAATTTTACTAATATTTATTGTCATAGTTAGGATTTCCATTGCTATGAGGAGACACCATAACTACAGCAGTTCTTATAAGAGACAATTTTTAATTGTGGCTGGCTTACAGTTTCAGAGGTTCACTCTATTATCACCACGGCAGGAAGAATGGCATCACCCAGGTAGACATAGTGTTGGAGAAGGAGTCAATAATCTTGATCTGAAGCACCCAGTTGACAGTTTTGCTTTTGCACTGTATGGAGCCTGATTTTAGGAGCCTCAAAACCAACCTTCACAGTGACACACTTCCTCTAATAAGGCCACACTTCTTCCTATAATTCCACACATCCTAATATTATCACTTCCCATGGCCCAAGCATATTCAAACCACCATGTTTCTCTTCCTGACCCCCATAGGCTTGTTCAAGCACATGAGTCTATGGGGGCCATAGTTATCCATAACATAATGAAAAATATATTTAGCCCAACTTCAAAAATATCATAGTCTATAAATATTTTGGGAAACATTAAAAAATGCACCATTCCACACTAAACCCAGCTACACTTAGGCCCCAGTTACTCCACTGTCTCCATGGGTAGCCCCATGTGGTAACTAATCACAGTTCTCTTGCTGTGAATTCTGCTCACATTCCTAGCCATTCACCTCCTGTGGTCAGTGATCCCAAGTCTCAGAAACCCAGTAAAATAATAACTCTAGAGGCTTGTAATTTGCAAGTCAGATTTATATCAGTAAATTCTCACCCACAAAGCGTCAACCCAACTTATACAGAGCCAATTGATATTGATATAATTCATCCAACTAGATAAGACAAATTGTCCTGTAATTATCTATCCCTTATATGATATACATAGCTACCTGTGGTTATTTGAAGCCACAGGGAATTTGGATCATCTTTCTCTTCCTCCATCTTCCTTCCTTCCTTCCCTACTCCTCTCTTCCTGTTCATGTCCATAAAACTCTTAGCTCCACATTCCTTTTCTTTGTCCAATCACAGCCTTCATGTTGTACTAATATTTAAAATAATTGGAGGAAATTTTTGCTACATATAGAAGTCTCAAAACATTAGACGTACAAAGTTCAAAGTCTCTTATAAGATTCATGTTATCATTTAAGTGTAATCTCCCACAAAATCAAAATCAAGAAGCAGATTACATACCACCAGCATCACAAGATATACATTACCATTCCAAAACATCACAGTGAGAAAACTGTTGACCAAAGCAAGACTGAAAACCAGCTAGGTAAACTCCAAACTCTGCATCTCCATGTCTGATGTCAAAGCATTCTTCAGATCTGCAACTCCTTTCATTTTTGTTGATTTCAATAAATTTCTTTCTCTTTGACTCTTTCTACTCCCTGTTAGCAGCTTTTATCAGCAGGTATTCCACAGCTCTGGGATCTCACATATTATGGAGTCTCCAAGACTACTGCAGCTTCACAGTTTCTTACTCCAATGTCTGGTTATCCATACATGGTCTTCTGGCTTCTCAAAAGTTCTTGGATCACTTCTCCAGCTCTGTCCTCTTTAGGACTCTAGGTTCTCATTGACCTCATTACACTGCTCCTGCTGTTCTCAAAGTTGTCTCATAGTAATGAATATCCAATATTCTGGAGTCTTCTGCTTCAATAGGCTTCACCAATAGCATCCCATAGGCTCTCTTCATGGTTCTAACCCTCAGTCTCTTTCTACGGCCCTTTTAGTCCTGGGGCATCAACAGCAACAGAGACTGCACCTTCACCAATGGCCATTCCTGGCCTCGCACAGTGCCAAGTCTCAGCCTTTCTTCATGATCCCTTCATGCCTTCAAAACCAATAAAACCTGGGTGAATATTACACATTACAAAATATAGCTGCAGTATGAGGTATAACCTTGGCTGTATCTGGAGCACAGTTTCTTTGTAATCTTAGAAAACACCTAGGAAAAGATTTTTAGTAATGTTGGTCTCTTCTGAATTACGGCTAATTTTGTAGCTCCAGCTAGCTAACATTTTTTTTTCAGTAATCCTTCCTACTCTTGACTCTAATGCCAGAGTCACATGGTATAAGTTTCTGAGTTCTGCTGCTTGCTGGGGCTGGAACATGGCCCATCCTTATTATATTACATTATCACCAGGTTTCTGCTTCCTAAATTCTTCACTGTCTGTGATTGACTGGCCTAGAACTTGCTCTGTAGATTAACTTTAAACTAGAAGATCTACGTGCCTTTGTCACCTGGATGCTAGAAATAAAGGTGTGTTCCACCTCATTCAAAAAACCTAAGCTTTTCTCTACTTGGAATTTGCTTTGTACCAGGCTGGTCTTAAACTCAGAGATCTGCTTGTCCTTGTCTTCTGTGAATAAAGGTGAGTACCACCATGCCTGAACCTCAGCTTTTTATGGACACTATTTCTCAAGATCTGTGTCAAAAGCATATGTATGCCAGCATTAATATAGGAATCACAGGTATGCTCTTTGTTTCTTGATTGTAGTTCATTTAAAATTAAAAGTCAAAATACAGACGATAACTAGGTAATAATAATGATACCTAACATGATATAACTATCACATGTTCAACTGCAAATGCATAAACAGTAAACTTAAATGGATGGAATATTGCCCTGGAATCACCATTCCCTTAATTCTGTATAATATCCTTGAACACAGGATTTAGCTCCATTGAACTTCCTGGTGCATCTTTAATACTTGAACCATATATTTTTTATTTTTTCTTTGTAAGCTTGCTACTCATGATCAAAACATTCCTCATAAATGCAAACCAGAGGACAAAGTCTATGCTTGGCTTTTCTAAGATTTTCTTTGTCAATGATTAATCTGAATCTCTTCACCTCAGCCTCATGCAGATTCTTTAGACAAGGACAAAAATCAGCACCATTCTTCACTAAAACATTGTAAGAGAGATCTCCAAGCAACATACTAAAATTCCTTTCCTCTGAAACCTCTAGAGCATCGATTACACAATTCAAATCACCCTCAGTATTACTGTCATTCCTATTTCTACTAGGATGGCCCATTAAGTCCCACTAAGAAAGAGCACAGCCAGGCTTATCACAGTAATACCCAAGTTTCTGGTACCAACTTCTCTCGTAGTTAGGGTTGCCAGTGCTGTGAGAAGACACCATAATCAAGGCAGATAGTATTAGTGACAACATTTAATTGTGGCTATCTTACAGTTTCAGAGGTTCAGTCCTTTAGTATTGTGACAGGAAGCATGGCAGCATCCAGGCATACATGATGCTAGAGAAGTACTCAAGAGTCTTGATCCAAAGGCAACTAAGAGAGATTGTCTCTTCTGCATTGAGCAGAGCTTGAGCTTAGCAGCCTCATAGTGACATACTTTTTCTAATAGGGACACAGTTCCTCCAGTAATGCTAGTGCAAGCATGCTGATAGTGCCACTTCCCACAGGCCAAGCATATTCCAACCACCACATTTATTTTTAAATTAGCAAACAAAAACTATTTTGGGCATTTAGTTTCATTTAATGTGTGTGTGCGTGTGTGTGTGTGTGTGTGTGTGTGTGTGTGTGTGTGTGTGTGTAAGTATGGAAGCATGAATGTTGCTGTACACATATGAATGAAAACGTATTTGGGGAATTTGGTTCTGTCTTTTCATTATAGGGTAAGAGATATGGGCTCTAAGGAATAGACATCAAATGATAGCTTGAAATTTAGTCAGACTCCTTTCCCAAGCAGGGTCTAGAGTTTTGTCTGGAAGCTGAGTTGGGAATACAATAAATTCTGAATAGTTAACAGAATACCCTTATATTTCTGATGCCTTCAAATTTTTTGCTAAGAAAATTTATTGCTGGAACTTGGTGTCAGAATTAAATCAAGGAAGGATGTGGTGATTTGAAGACAGGAACAATCAGAATCAATTCTATCTTTTCAGGGTGAGTTCATTGAAATGTAAATCACGTGATTTCACCATAGTAAGAAAGATTATTTCCTACTTTGCTTTTACTATCAACTTGCCACATCCTAGGCTCACCTGAGAAAACAGTCTCAATTGAGGGATTGTACAGATAAGATCAACCTATGGGCATGTCATTGTAGTACTGTTTGATGTTAATTGATATAAGACAGTCTAGATCACCATAGGCAGCACCATTCCCTGGGAAGTTGACCCTGAGCTGTGTAAAAACACAAGCTTTTGTGAGTTTGTAAGTGAACTAGCAGGCAAGAAGTTTTTGCTTGAAGCTCCTGCTTATACTCCTGCCCTGACTTCTATCATGGATGGACTGTAATCTGTAACCTGAGATAATTCATTTCCACTGCTAAGTTGTTTTGGGTCAGAGAGTTTTATCACAGAAACACAGATAAAATTAGAAAAGGCTCATTCCTACGGCTTTTGTGTAACCTAATTTCTGTGTTGCATTTCCTGCTGTTTAAATGTACTTCAAATGAATTTACTAAAAAATGGGACTCTAGTCTTCCTATATGAGTCAGCACCCTGAGTAGACCTTAGGCAGTACTTCTGCGCCCAGACCCACTCAGAGGAAGCTCAACTCCCAGGCACTCTAACACTCTCAGGATCATAGATGAGGAGGTCACAAAATTTTCCCCAACACCCTAACACCCTAATACCTGGAATAACTGGGACCAGCAGGATCCAGGGACACAGAAACCTTCTGCAGCCAGTAGCCCAGCCTGAGCAAAACTTGAGTGTTACCTGTGTACCCAGTCCCACAACATCCAGAAGAACCGCAACACCCTGGCACTCTAACATGTCCAGAATCATAGGATCTCAGGACCTTGGTCACACTAGAATTTTAGGATCTCAGAGGCAGCTTGACTCCCAAGAGCTCTAACACATCCCATATTTCAGATCACAAGATCCCAGAATCACAGGACCTCAGAGACAGCTAGACTCTGAGGAATTCTGACACAACCAGGATCACAGGAGGGACAGGCTCTAGTCAAAAACAATGAGGGCAGGTAGCACTAGAGACAACCAGATGGTCAGAGGCCAGCCCAAGAATATAAGCAACAGAAACTGGGGTTACATGGCATCATCAGAACCCAGTTCTCCACCATAGCAAGTCCTAGATACACCATCACATCAGAAAAGCAAGATTCGAAGCTAAAAATCACTCCTCATGAGGATGTTGGAGGACTTTACGAAGGACATAAAAACTCCCTTAAAAAATACAGGAGATCAAATGTAAATGAGTAGAAGCCATTAAAGAGGAAACACAAAAATCCCTGAAGGAATTACAGAAAAATACAACCAAACAGAAGAATAAATTGAACAAGACCATCCAGGATTTAAAAATGGAAATAGAAACAATAAAGAAAACACAAAGGGAAAAAACCCTGGAGAAAGAAAACCTAGGAAAGAGATCAGGAGTCATAGATGAAAGTGTTGGACCTGAAAGTCTCAACTCTGGGACACACAGTACACAGAGACATGGAGACTGAGACTGATGAAAACAGCAAGAGTAATTTTTATTCTATCAGGATAAACTTCACTCTCACAGGAGGAAGGACTCTGAATTTCTAAAGCACATACCTTTTATACTTTTGCATAGACAGACTTTAGCAACTGCAAAACTTGTCTAAACCTAATTGGACACTTGCTTACCCTTTAAACTTATTAGCCACACTCACTCAGGCAATTATTTCTGGTGGGCTATGTTTATCTAGGAAGGAAAACTTCCACAAAACTGCTGCTATCGGTGTACTTAGTACATTGTCAACCTTGGTATCAGCCAAGGGTTGGTCACGTAGGTCCTTGTACCACCGGTGAATTTCAGGGAGAATGCACTGGCAGTCATGTATGGGTGGCTCCAGTTCAGGATCAGGCATCAAGGTAGCTGTGTTGAAACCTGTCGAGGGAGCAACGGTTATTCTGTCCGAATTCAACAGCAGAGTCTGATAATGGAGCATCTGGACACTTGTGAGCCAGCCCTTGGGAGGCTGCCGTACTATACTTTCCAGAGTGTGAGGACTTGATATGACCAGATCTTGGTCCATTGTCAGTTTATCTGCATCTTTAATCAGGAGTGCCATTGCTGCTCCTATTCACAGACATGCAGGCCATCCTGCTGCCACAGGGTCTAGTTTCTTTGACAGATAGGCTACAGGCTTTTTCTGGGGTCCTAGCTTCTGGGTTAGGACCCCCTTTGCAATACCCTTGCTTGCTGCCACATACAGGTGAAAGGGCTTACTAACAACAGGAAGCCCCAAGGCTGGAGCAGACATGAGGGCCCCGTTTTATTGGCATCTAAAGCCTTTTGTTCCTGTTCACTCCAATGGAAAGATTGAGACTCTTTAATAAGAGGGTAGAGCAGTGCAGCCAATCTCAGCAAATCCAGGTATCCACAAGTGGCAAACCCACACCATTCCCAGGAATTCTTTTACTTGCCTTGTGGTTGTGGGAGGTTTAATATAAAACATAGTCTCTTTTCTGAATTCTGATAGCCATCTTTTACCACCTTCTAATAAGTACCCCAGGTAACTGATCTGTCTGTTGCAGATCTGAACCTTCCTGGCTGATGCCCTGTAGTCCAGTTTGCCCAACTGGGTCAGCAGCTTCTTTGTCCCCTCTAGGCACATCTCATAGTTGGCGCTACCAGGAAGATATCATCAACATATTGCAAGAGGGTTACCTGAGGGTTTGAATGTCTGAAAGTGGACAAGTCCTGATGAAGAGCCTCATCAAATATGGTGGACAAGTTCTTAAACCCCTGTGGCAGATGTGTACAGATTAGTTGCCCAGTCATCCCTGAGCTGGGGTATTTTCATTCAAATGCAAAGTTCCCTTGACTCATGGGGGACAACAGAAGAAGGCATCCATTAGGTTCAGTACTGTGTACCATGTTCTTTCTGGAGGGAGAGAACTCAAAAGAACATATGGGTTTGGAACTGTGGGGTATAGGTCTGTCACCCACTTGTTTACCTCTTGGAGATCTCCAACTGGTTGGTAGTCATTAGTGCCTGGCTTCCATACCAGGAGTAGAGGCATGTTCCAGACTGATTGGCACCTTTTAAGTATTCCCAGGATGAGCAATCTGAGAATGTGGGGTCTAAGTCCATCTCGGGTCTCCTTGCTCATCGGATATTGGCAGACTGCCACTGGGGAGGCTTGAGCCTTCAGCTCAACATGAACGGCAGGCTGATTCTTGGCCCTGACCATCTCTGAGGTCTCTGCTCATGCCTGGGGAAACTGCTTCAGCCACCAGTCCATTTTTTCCAATACTTTCTTTCGGGGGGGGGTCAAAGAAGCAATATTCATCTTCCAATTTTATAGTCAATACTTGTAGAGGGTTCATTGTTGGTCTTTCACCTGGGGGCCCTCTAGGAGGAAGTAGATTTGAGCCCCTACTTTTTCAAGCAGGTCCCTGCCCAAAAGGGGTTAGGGGCACTCTGGAATGACTCTGGAATGACAAGTGGGATACTTGGCCCACACCGAGGACCACTGTTCTTCAAGTAGTCCATTAATATTGCTTATTAACAATGGCCCCTTGGACCCTGGACTTCTTGTTAGATAGTGGGCCATCTGTCTTCAAGAGGATTGAGTGTTGAGCCCCTGTATCAACTAAAAATTGAGTAGGGTTCCCTCCACTTTTATAGTTATCCTAGGCTCGGGGAGGGGCTCCAAACCCTGTCCCCTCTAGTCACTCTTCTTCCAGGGCAAGTATATCATGTGGTTGGGGTTTCTTTTTGACCTCACTTTGAAGTCTTGGGTCTTGGTCTTTATTACAAACATTCATGGGCCCAGTGGCCCATCTTTTTGCAATAAGCACACTGGTCCTTGTCCAATGGCCTCTTTTGATTGCCCGATCCTGCCTTGCTAGGTTCTCTAGTTTCTCTGACTACTGTGGTCAAGAATTTTTTGCAAATTCCTTTTTTTTTCTCTTTTCTCTTTTCAACTCTCTGGCCTCCTTCTCTTTCTGTTTCCTCTCATTTTTTTTTTCATCTTTTGTCTCTCTGTTATGAAAGACTTTCTTAGCTACCTGCACTAACTCTCTCAGGGTCTTATCTTGAAGTTCTTCCTGCTTCTGCAACTTCCGACAGATGTCTCTAGCAGACTTGTCTATAAAGGCCATGGTTACAGTAGCCTTATATTCCTCATCAGAGGGGTCATAAGGAGTAAACTGTTGAAACACCTCCATCAGTCTTTCCAGAAAAGTGGAGGCAGATTCAGTTGGCCACTGGATTACCTCTCTTACCTTAGTCAAATTGTAAGACACTTAGCAGCCCCACAAAGACCTGCCATTAGAGCCTTGATGTAGACCTTCAGATGCTCCCTACATTGAGCCATATTGTATTCCCATTCAGGTCAGGTCAAGGGAAAGCCTGCATCAATGTCAGTAGGGAGTAGAAAAGGTCTCCTACCCATTCCCTGAACATTTTTCCTGGCCTTGAGGAGGATCAGTTGCTTCTTCTCCATAGTGAAAAGAACTTGTAAAAGCTGTAGACAGTCGTCTCAAGTGGACTGATGTAAGAACAAGAGAGAGTCAAGTAAATTAGTTAAGGCCTGGGGATTCTCAGAAAAGGGGGAGGGGTAATGGGTCTTTCAGTTGTACAGTTCCAACAAAACAATTGGACTTAAAAGTTTCAACTCTGGGACACACAGTGCACAGAGACATGGAGACCGAGATTGATGCAAACAGCAAGAGAAATTTTTATTCAGACGCATCAGGGTCACTTCACTCTTGCAGGAAGAAGGACCCTGAATTTCTGAAAAACACACCTTTTATACTTTAGCATAGGCAGACTTTAGCAACAGCAAAACTTGTCTAAACCTAATTGGACACTTTGCTTACCCTTTAAACTTATTGGCCACATTCACTCAGGCAATTATTTTCTAGTGGGCTATGTTTATCTAGGGCTGTGAAAGACACAGCTGGTTACTAATCAGTAGATTCTATGGTTTTTCTCTGATTTTTTTTTAAGTTTCTCCATGTTATCAAGAACAGCATGACCAGCAGTATGGTTGTGTCTTTAATTTGCCCTTCCTGTTCCCTTGGTTGTTATAGCAAACTTGTCAGGGTGGTCTTACACAAACATTACCAACAGAATATAAGAGATAGAAGAGAGAATCTCAGGTGCAAAAAATACCATAGAAAACATTGACACAATAGTTAAAGAAAATGCAAAATGCAAAAACCTCTTAACATAAAACATCCAGAAAATCCAGGACATAATGAGAAGACTAAACCTAAGGATAATAGATAAAGAAGAGAGTGAAGATTCCCAACTTAAAGGGCCAGTAAATATCTTCAACAAAATTATAGAAGAAAACTTTCCTAACCTAAAAAAAGAGAAGCCCATGAACATAAAAGAAGCCTACAGAATTCCAAATAGACTAGACCAGAAAAGAAATTTTTTCTGTCACATAGTAATTAAAGCATAAAATGCACGAAACAAAGAAAAAATATTAAAAGCAATAAGGAAAAAGGGTCAAGTAACATACAAAGGCATACCTATAAGAATTAAACCAGACTTGACACCAGAAATGATAAAAGCCAGAAGATCCTGGGCAGATGTCATAAAACCTTAAATGAACAAAAATCACAGCCCAGACTACTATACCCAGCAAAAATCTCAATAAACTTAGATGAAGAAACCAAGATATTTCACGACAACACAAAATTTACACACAATCTTTCCACAAATCCAGCCCTACTAAAGACAATAGATCGAAAACTCCAACACAAGGAGGGAAACGACACCCTAGAAAAAGCAAGAAAATAATCCTCTTTCAACAAATTCAAAAGAAGATATCCATAAAAGCATAATTCCACCTCTAACAACAAAAATAACAAGAAGCAACAATCATGTTTCCTTAATATCTCTTAACATCAATGGACTCAATTCCCCAATAAAAATACATAAATTAACAGACTGGATACTTAAACAGGACACAGCATTTTGCTGCATACAGAAAATACACCTCAGTGAGAAAGACAGACACTACCACAGAGTAAAAGGTTGGAAAAAAATTTCCAAGCAAAATGGTCTCAAGAAAAAAGCTAGAGTAACCTTTCTAATACCCAAAAAAATTTGATTTTTCAACCAAAAGTTATAAAAAAGGTGAGGAAGGACACTACATAGTCATCAAAGGAAAAATCTACCAAGATGAACGATGCTCAATTCTGAACATCTATGCTCCAAATGCAAGGTCACCTACATTCATAAAAGAAACTTTACTAAAGCTTAAAGCACACATTGCAACTCACAGAATAATAGTGGAAGACTGCAACACCACACTCTCAACAATAGGCAGATCATGGAAACAGAAACTAAACAGAGACACAGTGGAACTAATATAAGTAATGAACCAAATGGATTTAGCAATTATCTATAGAACATTTCATCCTAAAACAAAAGAATATACCTTTTCCTCAGCACCTCATGGTACCTTCTTCCAAAACTGACCATATAATTGGTCACAAAACAGGCCTCAACAGATACAAGAAGATTGAAATAATCCCATGCATCCTATCAGATCACCACAAACTGAGGATAGTTTTCAATAACAAAAACAAGAGATATCCCACATACACATGAAAGCTGAACAATGTTCAATTCCATGATAACTTGTTCTGTGAAGAAATAAAGAAAAAATGAAAGACTTTTTAGAATTTAATGAGAATGAAGGCACATCATACCAAAACTTGTGGGACACAATGAAAGCAGTGCTAAGAGGAAAACTCATAGCTCTAAGTACCACCACAAAGAAAGTAGAAAGAGCATACACTAGCTTCTTGGCAGCACACCTGAAAGCTCTAAAACAAAAAGAAGCAAATATACCCAACAGGAGTAGACATCAGAAAATAATCAAACTCAAGGCTGAAATAAATAAAGCAGAAACAAAAAGAACTATACAAATAATCAACAAAACCAGGAGCTGGACCTTTGAGAAAATCAAAAAAATATAGATAAACCTTACCCAGACTATCCAAAGAGCACAAAAACAGTATCCAAATTAATAAACTCAGAAATAAAAAGGGAGAGGAAACCATGGAAACAGAGGAAATTAAAAAAAAATCACCAGATCCCATTACAAAATCCTATACTCAAATAAATTGGAAAATATTTATAAAATGGACAATTTTCTAGACAAATACCAGGTCTCAAAGTTAAATCAGGGATCAGATAAACCATCTAAATAGTCCCATAACTCCTAAAGAAATAGAAGCCATTATTAAAAGTCTCCCCACCACAAAAAGCCCAGGGCAAGATGGCTTTAGTGCAGAATTCTATCAGACCTTTAAGGAAGACCTAATACCAATACTCTTCAAACTATTCCACAAAACAGAAACAGAAAGAACAGTATCCAATTCATTCTATGAAGCCACAGTTATGCTCATACCTAAATCACACAAAGACCCAACAAAGGAAGAGAACTCCAGACCAATCTCCCTTATGAATATCAATGCAAAAACACTCAAGAAAATTCTCACTAACTGAATCCAAGAAAACATCAAAATGATCATTCACCATGATCTAGTAGGCTTGATCTCAGGGATGCAGGGATTGTACAATATGTAGAAATCCACCAACATAATCTCTTACACAAACAAACTCGAAGAGAAAAACCACATTTCATTAGTTGCTGAAAAAGCATTTGAGACAATTCAACATCCCTTCATGTTAAAAGACTTGCAAAGATCAGAAATTCAAGACCCACACCTAAATATAGTAAAAGCAATATACATCAAATTAGTAGCCAACATCAAACTAAATGAAGAGAAACTTGAAGCAATCCCACTAAAATCAAGGACTACACAAGGCTGCCACCCTCTCCCTATCTATTCAATATAGTACTTGAAGTTCTAGCTAGAGCAATTAGACAACAAAAGGAGGTAAAAGATATACAAGATGGAAAAGAAGAAGTTAAAATATCAATATTTGCAGATGATATGATAGCATACTTAAGTGACTCCCAAAATTCCACCAGATAATTCCTAAACTTGATAAACAACTTCAGCAAAGTAGCTGGATATAACATTATATCAAACAAATCAGTAGCCTTCATATACTCAAAGGATAAACAGCCTTGCAAAAAAAAATTAGGGAAATGACACCCCCTACAATAGTCACAAATAATATAAAATACATTGGCATGACTCTAACAAAGCAATTGAAATATCTGTATAATAAGAACTTGAAGTCTCTGAAGATGATCTCAGAAGATGGAAATAGCTACCATGTTCATAGATTGGCAGGATTAATAGAGGGAACATTGCCATCTTACTGAAAGCAAACTACAGATTCAGTGGAACCCCCATCAAAATCCGAACTCAATTCTTCATAGAGATAGAAAGAACAATTTGTAAATTCATTTGGAATAACAACAACAACAACAACAACAACAACAACAACAACAACAACAACAAGATAGCAAGAACTATTCTGGAGAGAATCACCATCCTTAAATGCAAGCTGTATTACAGAGCAATAGTGATAAAAACTGCATGATATTAGTACAGAGACAGGAAAGTAGTTCAATGGAATAAAATTGAAGACCCAGAAATGAACCCCCATACCTATGGTCACTTGATCTTTAACAAAGGAGCAAAAACCATTCAGTGGAATACGGACAGCATTTTCATAAAAATGGTACTGGTTGAACTGGAGGTTACCCTGTAGAAGAATGAAAATTTATCCATTCTTATCTTGTACAAAGCTCAAGTCCAAGTGGATCAAGGACCTCCATATAAAAGCAGAAACACTGAAACTATAGAAGAGAAAGTGAGAAAGAGCCTCAAACACATGGGCACATGGGAAAAGTTCCTGAACAAAACACCAATGGCTTATGCTCTAAGATCAAGAATTGACAAATGGACCTCACACAATTGCAGAGCTTTTGTAAGGCAAAGGATACTGTTAATAGGACAAAATAGCAACCAACAGATTGAGAAAATATCTTTACCAATCTTACATCTGATAGAGGTGTTAAATACTATATGTAAAAAAAAAAAACTGAAGAAGTTAGACTCCAGAAAATCAAATAACCCTATTAAAAATGGGTACAGAGCTAAACAAAGAATTCTCAACTGGAGAATACCATATGGCTAAAAAGTTTCTAAAGAAATGTTCAACATCCTTAATCATCAAGGAAATGCAAATCTAAGCAACACTGAGATTCCATCTCACACCAGTTAGACTGACTAAGATCAAAATCTCAGGTGACTGCAGATGCTGGTGAGGATGTAGAGAAAGAGGAACATTCCTCCATTGTTGGTGGTTTTGCAAGCTGGTACAATTACTCTGGAAATCAGTCTGGCAGTTCCTCAAAAAACCGGACATAATATTACCTGATGACCCAGCTATACCACTCCTGGGCATATACCCAAAAGATTCTTTAACATATAACAAGATCACGTGCTTTACTATGTTCATAGAAGCCTTATGTATTCTATCCAGAAGCTGGAAAAAAATCCAGATGTCCTTCAACAGAGAAATAGATATAGAAAATGTGGTACATTTACACAATGGAGTACTACTCAGCTTAAGAGCAATGAATTAATGAAATTCTTAGTCTAATGGATGGAACTAGAAATGTCATCCTGATATCCTGTGAGTGAGGTAACCCAATCATAAAAGAACACACATGGTATTCCCTCAGTGATAAGTGGAAATTAGCCTAAATGCCTAGAATACCCAAGATATAATAAATTCACAGACCAATGAAGCTCAAGAAAAAGGAAGATCAAACTGTGGGTGCTTCCCTCTTTCTTAGAAAAGGGAACAAAATACTCACAGGATCAAATATGTAGACAAAGTGTGAATTAGAGACTGAAGGGAAGGTCATTCAAAGCCTGCCACACCTGGGTATCCACTCCATATAGAGTCACCAAACCCAGACACTATTGTGGATGACATGAAGTGCATGCTGAAAAAAGTCTCATATGGCTGTTTCCTGAGATGCTCTATGAGAGCTTGACAAATACAGAGGGGATGCTCTAAGCCAACCTTTGGACTGAGCATGAGGTCTCCAATGGGGCCCCAATAGATAAATTAGGAAAGGACTGAAGAGCTGAATGGGTTTGCAACCTCATAGGAAGAACAATAATGTCAACCAACCAGACCCCCCAGAGCTCCAAGGTACTAAACCACTGACCAAGGAGTACACATGGAGGGACCCATGGCTCCAGCCACCTATGTAGCAGAGGATGGCCTTGTGGGCATCAATGGAGAGGCCCTTGGTCCTGTAAAGGCTCAATGTCCCAGTGTAGGTGAAATTTTGGTAGGGGATGTAAGAGTGGGTGAGTGGGTAGGGAACACCTTCATACAAGCAAGTGAGGGGGAATGGAATAGGGAGTTTGAGAAAAGGGCATTACATTTGAAATGTGACTAAAGAAAATATCCAATAAAAAACTGAACTCTAAGAATTAGGTAAATATTTCCTGATGTTACAAAAACCATAATATACATACATTTAATCATTGCCATCTCCATCACAACAAAACATTTTAGAGGTTTGAAACTATCCACAAGTTTCAGCTGCTTCAGCTCTACCTATCTATTCCAAGAGGAAGGAAATCCATAAATTGCTACATTAGCAATCCATTTGTGGCACACCAGTATTTTGTGGTATGTTACCAAATTAAAATGAATCAAACCAGATAGTGGCATATTTCCCTTAAGAGACAAAGTGGTTGTTCAGGATTGTTATGACAACCAGCAACATTAGCCAGTTTCAGTTTACACTTCGAGGTTCCATGAACAATTTCTTTTCCAGGTGTTACATTGTGACTCACAACATTCTTGTTTTAGGATATAAGATGAAGGGATGGGAGAAGGAATACCTACTCTATTTTCAATCTATAAAGAAACAGTAATACAAATACTATTCACTAAAATAGAACAATTACAGTTATGAAGTAGTAACAAAATACTTTTGTGGATGAGGTCACCACAACATGAGGAATTTTATTAAAGAGTCACAGCATTAGGAAAGTTGAGAACCACAGCAAAAGTATGAGGATGTAGTTCGACACAAAATGAAATGGTATACCTGGCTCTTCTCACACTGTAGAGAGAATCTCTTGTGCACTGTATGGAAGCATCACCTGTCAATGAAAAGCTGATGGGCTGATGAGCTGAGGCAGGAAATAGGAGATCAGAGTTCCAGTAGCTAGAAAAGAACTCTGGGATAGAGTCAGGTGCCAGAGGAGATTTGCCCCTACACTGATGGAAACAGCTAAATAAACCTGAGGAGAAGAACTAACCACATAGTATGACTTGGACTAATTTAAATTGGATATTTGAGTTATGAGCTAGTGAAAACAAGCCAAAGCTGTTGGCATTTGTTCACATATAAGACATCTCAGTGTCATTATTTTGGGGAACCTTGAGTTTAGCTTAGTTTAGTTTAGCGGAAAAGCTTAGATTCATATTCTTTTCCTTTAACTCCCTAAATATCATTACATGCATTTTGAGTAAGAAATTGACTCCATGCAACACCTTTCTGAAAGACACAATTCTATATTTCTGTTATGTTATTGAAGTCACTTAAACATAGATGCTGATGATATTTGGCTACATTTAAAAAGTCAAAGTAAACCTCCTCAGTGATCTACAATCCTAAGATCATCAAGTAAGTTACCCGTAACATTATTTTCATGAACAAAAACAACCTTGCTTGTATCTTTTGAGTCTCAAACAGAAAACTTGTAAAAGACAATAACCAGGAAAACAGGCAATTGGAGGCACATAGTAGTCTCTTAATTTAATCAGATTACATTAGACCAAATTAAAGAAAAAAATATCATTTGCTGCTTCTCCGAGCATCCTGTACACTGTCCTCCAAATGTTCTTGTGCTTTTATTCTGGGAGATTTTTGTGTTCTCCTTCAGTACATGTGAGGTGAGCTATGAAACATTTGTGTTCCTTTGCAAGAGAACAACTGCTGTAGCATCCCTGTTGCTGCTGCTGTCTGGCCAGCACAGGCATTGCTAAGTTCTGTATTCTCTGAAATTCAACTAAACTCAATCAACAAAATTCTTGAGACATTTATAGGATATAGTGTATTTGCTTCCAACATGTTCAATGTTCATGTGCTTATTACCATCACTTTAAGACAATGTACATTTGTACGTGTCTGTGTGTGTGTGTGTGTGTGTGTGTGTGTGTGTGTGTGTGTGTGTATGTGTGTGTGCACGTATGAATGTGTTTTGATTCACTGAGTAGAGCTTGCCTTAAAGATATATTAATAGTAAGTTTAAGGACCCAATAAATGCAATAATTTTATTGGATTTCAGCCTTGGGGTAGTTTCCTTTCTTTAGCTTAACAATTCTAAACTGTAAGTCTTTAAAAATTACTTAGAAATATAGCTCTTACTAGCTTCTGAGTTGTGTTACATAAATACTTTAACTTAAGGTATAAAGCAGTGGGTTGTTTTGTTTTGTTTTGTTTTGTTTTGTTATCTGAAATCATAATCTCTTTCATCATGGGAGGGATGCTGCTGTTGCCTCAACCAACTTGGATTACCCTTTACATATGAAACTGGGCCTTATTTTAGATATGAATATCTGATAATTTGATATTTTACTTACAAATTTGGTTATCAACAGTTTTAGTTTACTTTTCCTTCACAGGAGGAATTGAAAATATGAGTACATAAAAATCATAATATTATTTAGGAATATATATATATATATATATATATATATATATATATATATATATATATATGAAGAGAGGTGATAGAGATAGAGATAGATATAAAGATATAGATATTCCTATTGCTAGTAGCATTTGATCTTGTGTCTAATTTCTCAAGGGCAACAATTACATAATACTTTGTAACAGCATTCCTGCTCTAGGTAATTCATATTTATTTGTTTTTCACTCACCTTCTGCTATCTTGAATAAAGAGTATTATGTCTTTGTAGAGGTGTTAGGTGAAGACATAATCTTCAGAGGCCATATTTTATTTTAATTAGGATATATTTCAGATTAGCAAAATACAAGTATACTTCCTATCTCTCTAAACTCTGGAGCTTTCATAATATGTAGTTATGTCTCCAGCTCCACTACTTTCTTAGTTGAGTATTAGAATAGGGGGACTGTTCAAGGCCTCTTTATGGGAATACTGACGGACATCTGGTTTAGATTCCTGTTCTATTTTTTTCCTGCGGGGTTCTCCTCCTCATTCTATAAACAACCTCACCATTTTATACATAAAGCAGACAACAAAATGTAGAATGAAAATAAAGGAAGGCTTACTTTCTTAAGATTGTGACTGAGGACTGACTCATACTTTATTATTGGATAAATATCAACAAGGCATGAGCTATCTGGAAGGGATGCCAGGATAAAAGCCATGTAATAAACTCAAAATTCTGTTACCAAGAGAAAAATAATCTAGTATAGAATGTATCCTTCCCCCCAGAATCTTCTTGAAGACCTACTTATAATACATAACTTTAATCTTCCAGTGCTTAAAGAAGTCAAATGGAGTTTTTGAAAGCAGAAAGATAAAATTCATAATACATTATAATTTTGTCTCAACAATTCTTAATAGATACCAGTAAGAAATGAAACATCTGAATTATTTTATAAAATAGTTTTTTTTAAAAATATTACTTTAAATATTTATGAAATTTTAATTCTTACGACCAAATATTTATTTGGTTTAGCTTAATAGATATTATGGATTTGTTATTTTTACAGGACACAATAATTGTTCCCTTTTTTATGACAGAGTCTCCTAAAAACTACTCAGAATTTAAATTACTACAACTAGGCACAGAAACCCACTCGGTGGAAACATGAATGATCCAATTCAAAATCAGACAATTAAAATGACAGATATTCTCAGTTTTTTGAAATGTTCAGTGTTACTAATCATCAAAGAAATAGATACTAAATTACTATAATGAAATAATAGCTCAAAAGATCTATTTTTAAACATACTGTCTGAATACATACCTTCAATAACACTGAAAAGAAAAGCCAGGAATTTAAAAGTGCAGACTATGTTGCAAGGTTTGTGTGGCAAAGGATTAAATATTGGAATTAAATTATAACCTTAATTTTAAAAATATTTTCAAATAAAAAAAGAAAAAAGACTGTCTGATAGAGAGTATGCTTAGAGTGTAGCAGAATAAGACTGCAGATAATAAATGTTAGTTGGATATAGAGAAAAGGTACATCTCACAAACAGTTGTAAAACTTATATGAAAGAGGGAAAATGTGGGGAGGTGAGAGGAATAGAGGGAGAAGAAACAGTGGTCAGGGTGTGTTGTATGAGTGAAGACTCTATTTTCAAAAAAAAATAAATACATAGAAACTTAAAATTGAGAATTATTTTTCAGAATTTCAAAAAAAGAAAAAGAAAAAATATGGGAATTCCTTTTTTAAAAGTATAAAGTAGGATTTTTATTACTCCTGCAACCCTCATTCCTCAACACACATGCAATCACTGTGGTGAGGATGTATCAACATGTCCATATTTGTGTAGTGATACTTACAACAGCACAAAGCAAAATTGCCTTATCAATCTTCTCAATGAAGTGATTAAGGAACTACAAACCATATATGCAACATAACTTCTAATTTTGAAATCTAAAAATGTATTTATCATAGTAACAGTCAGGATTTTCAATTATAGTATATAAAATGATCTTTTTGTTCTGAGTTGTAAATTAGCTTGTTCTAATGTGAGGATAAGGCAAGTAATTACATAAATGGGAGAGAAGGCTTAGTGTCAGAGGTAACTTAAAGCTTCCAAATGGTGATTTTGTGCCAGTAATCCTCAAACTCTTCCTTCAAAGCTGAACCAGAAGAGTAGATTGGGACAGTAGATTTGAAATATCGGTGATTTTTAGAGTTACATTACATTCTAAAATTTATAAACGGTTCTAAGTTGAATAAAGACAGAAAAGACAATACAACAAAAAGGCTAACCAAATAGATAGCTAATTGTCAATCCTGAGATCTGTATTTAAAAAAAAATAAAAACAAAAAAATGGAGAGACTGCTGAGAGCTCAGGTGGTAAAGGTCTGTTTTGTAAGCATGAGGACCTTAGTTCAATCTCTAGGATATCTGTAGAAGAAGCCAAATAGTGGCATGTTCTTTGAATTCCATAGCAGTGGAGTCTCCCTGTCTGGTCAGCCTAGCCATCTTGGAGAGTTATAGGTCAATGTGAAAGTGCGTCTCAAAATAAAGAGGTATATACCTAAGAAACAACTCCTAATGCTCTTCATATCCCTGAACACAGATTTCCAGAACTTTCTCACTGCACTTGCATTAACCAAGAGGCATACAAAGTATTATCTTAAAGAATAAGTTGTGTGAGAAAAGCTACAAATTAAAACAGACTAAAATCTGATGGAAGATAGAATACATGCATAAAGATTATCAGGAACAGAAATACCTCTTCTATCTAAGGTCCAATTTTACCTGTAAACTCAGTTTATGCCTTCTAACAGTTGTCAATATTTAAACATTGGGTCAGGTGAAACAAACTGGGAAGAGAATACTTTAAGCTTTAATAAACATGGGAGTAGAATGAACCAGTTAAAGGAAGTCTTATTCATTTACTTTTAAAAATATGTCTTCAGAGTCATAAGCTAACCCATCTGATGTTGTCATTTGCCCACAGAGAAAACAGGCACACTAAATGTGATAAAATTTAGCTACTCCCATGAAATTGCCAAGGGATATCGAAATAAAACACTAAATGATATTTTCAATTATGAATTATTTATATAATGTGAGAAGACTTTTACCCCTCCCAAATACAAAAACATCCTTGAGATAAAAGCTGATAATGTGTTTTGCATATTTCAGCTGTCTATTCTAGCTTTGAAGACAATACTTACAAGGAATGACACCTTTTAATTGATATACCTTGAATTTCTTATACTGAGTCCTGAGTGCACAGTCTTGTCTCATACAAGCTCATTTGTCTATTAGAAATAAAACACTGTGGTCAATATTCAGTTAAAATGTGCCATTCCCCCCTACTGTCAATTAAGCTTTCTTTACAAATCCACCAGCTCCAGCCACAACAATGGATAAATAAATCAATTACATTAAATACTTAGGAAAATTTATCAAGGTGTACATAGAATTCAGAGGCAGCAAATAAAGCAAATGAAACTTGCCTAATAGAATACCAGGCATATGTACACACACACACACACACACACACACACACACACACACACACGAGCACACACGCTCACCCACAAAGGGTCTCAATAACAGAAACAATATGAGCCAAAAGTCTACATAAATACCATTGAGTTCATTTTGTTTTGGTCAACTATTCCTGGGCAAAGAGCCTAATTTGAATTATAGTTAATATACACACTGAGTCTTCCTTGGACACAACTAACTATTCTTTTCTAAGAGATAATTAACTTCAGATAGCTTCTTGGTTATGGACATAACTTCCCTCTCTCTCAAAGCTGGAGCTCTGTCTAGCTTGGACTCCTGTAGGCCCTGTAGGCATCCTCAATGTGACTTCATGTGTGCTTCAGTCCTATTGTGTTTGATAGACAACATCTCTTTAGAGTTATTTATCACCTCTACCACTTACAATCTTTCTGTCTCTTCTTCCTTATAGATTTCTGAGCTCTGAGAAGAGGCATTTGATAAAGAAATCCTATTTAGTACTAAGTGTACAAAAATCTCTCACTCCCTGAATATTATCATTTTGAGTCTGAATATTGTCAAATTTTGTTTCCCATCTACTACAAAAAGAAATGTCTCTGATGGTAGCTGAGTAATTCACTAATCTATGGGAAAATTAGAATGCCATCAGGAGTCATTTTATTGTTATGTTATTTTATTATTATTTTTTTTTTACTGTAGGCCCATGGTCTATCTAGTCTAAGATTCTGGGGCCACCCAAACAGTGATGAGCTTGAGCTTTATCTGGTAGTACTGGCCTTAAATATAATCATAGAATGGTTGGTTGTTCCCACAACCTTTGTGCCACTACTATATCAGCATATTTCAAAATACTGAAAGTTGAAAATAATTTTTGTGTAATAATAAAATAAATAAAAATAAAATAATTAAAATAAATAAAATAATAAAATAAAAATGAATTTTATTTTTGTGCTGGAAAAGTAAACCAAAGTCTTATCACATTGTGCTTTTTAAAAAATATACTCATATTAAAAATAAATAAAAAACAAAAATAAAATAAATAAATAAATAAATAAATAAATAAATAAATAAATACCACTGACAAATAATGTATTGTGCTCTTTACCCACTTGGTCTCCCTGACCCAACTGAGCTCCAGGAATCAGCCTTTTTCACTAACAAGAAAACTGAAACTGAAAACTTAATTGTCTGAAGTCTGGGAAGCCAGAGTGAAAGCATTGTGGCTGGAAATTCAGCCTTCCCCAAGTCCAAGAAGAAGCTGCATGTCTGTGCACACAAACTGCCTTCTACTAAGTGCATGACAGATAGCACTAATCAATTTCAATACTCTTTTGCTCTAAGCTTCAGCATGATCCCAGAATCCTTTTCTACCCAGCATTTGAAGATGCCATTACCAATCAATTGGAATCAGTGTACAACTTAAAAGCTGTTTTCCTTTTCTGGCCCTGGCTTTTTCCACTGGAGTGGGCTGCCTCTTGAGAAATGATTAAAGAGTGGCTACTTCCCAGGTGCTCCGCTCATCATGTAGCCGATACGTGATGACAGGGCCTAGTGAAGTGAATTTTAAATAGATTCTGTTCAGCACTCCCACTGTTCTCTCTGTGCACATTGCCCTCTTTAAAATGATGTTCGTTAATATGACACGATAAAGTAGTAATTTTGCAAACTAAAGAGTTCTCTAGCATATTTAAGTGCTCTGAAATAATGCAGACTCTTACAGTGCTCTCCAGGAGCTCATTGCACATGCATCAGTACAGAGATCTGAAAAACAGAAGGGAAACCATATTGGGGCTGGAGCATCACACTTATTTTAAGGTTTCAAGCAGGATGAGACTAGGAAACAAGCAACCCCCAGCAAAAGCCTCTTACATGAGTGTGACTGTAAAGGCAGGTGATGCCCTGATCAGATTCTGAGCATGGCCATGTGGTACAGTGCTAGTTCTGACGGAAGTCAGGGAGAGCAGATTCAAGTTTTGATTTCTTAATTTCAATTAAAAAATAATTTCAAAGGTTATGAGGTTCAGATTTGATGAGAAATGAAGTATAAATATTTTATGTATGAATATATATATATATATATATATATATATATATATATATATATATTAATTGGCCTATATTCATTGTGTATGGTACTAGGTCTCAGATTTTATGCAAGTAAATAGTGTACTATGAGCATGTTCCTGTCTCTGTCCTCTCTCCCCTCACCTGTCTCCTCCACCTCCTTGTGTTATTTACCTTAGTTAACCTGGACAATTTCATTTCTAGTTTCATGTTATATATGCATGCATAGTTTTATCGATCTATATAAAATTAATAACCCACCAAGAGAAAATCAGTAATAATCACACTCCTTAAACTGATTGACTTAACCCAACACTAGTTTCCAGATGCAAATATTTGGCTGCGAATGTCTTACCTTTTCTTTGTATGTACTGAAGACTTTTTCTTTGTAACAGAAAGACATTTCATTGTGAACATATACATCACATATTCTTTATCCATTCCTCTGTTGAGAGACTCTGAGGCCATTTCCATAACTCAGCTACTGTGAGCAATACTGCAACAAACATGGATGTGCAAGGATCTCTGTGATATACTGACATAGAGTCCTTCAAATAAATACCTAGGTACGGTATAGCTAAGGTGGTATAGCCATGTGATAGATAACTTGGGCGGGTCTCCATACTGATTTCTATAGTGGTTCAACTACTTTTAAGTTTCACTAACAGAGTATAATAGTTTAGTTTCTTCACATTCTTATCATCCTTTGTTGTTTTGATAATTGCCACTCTGACTAAAATAAGTTGGAATGGATATGTAATTTTACTTCATAGTTTTTCTTATGACATTGAACAGCTCTTCATGTTTATTAACCATTTGCACTTTATCTTTTGAAAACTGTTTATTTCATGAGGGCTTCAGTTGTTTAACTTATTAGTAGCTTTTTCAGTTCAGGTTTTAGCAAATTCTAGATATTAATTCTCTATCAGATACGCAGGTAGCAAAGATTTTTGTGTTGCTATTTAAACTACCTCTTCACTCAATTTTGCTGTGCAGAAGGGTTTCACTGCACGAAATCCCATTTTTCAATTGTTAGCATTATTTCCTGAGTGATTGGAGTACTTCTCAAAAAGCGTTTGACCCTATGCCTTTATCTTAAAGTGCTTTTACTGCTGCATCCTCTAATGGTCCTTTTATATTTAGGTCTTTGATTTATTTGATGTTAATTTTTATATACATTTAGTTTTATTCTTCTAGATGTGCATAACCAACTTTCCTAGCAACATTTATAGAATTTATCTTTTCTTCAGTGAATATTTTGAACATCTTTATCAAACGTCATAGTTGTATAACTTATATCTGGTTCCTCTGTTCTATTCTGTCCTGTCCTGTCCCGTCCTGTCTTGTCCTGTCCTATTGGTCTGTGTGGTAGTTTGAATAAGCTTGGCCAAGGAAGTGGCACAATTTGGAGTCTTTTTAGAGTAGTTGTGGTCTTGTCATAGAAAGTGTGTCATTGTTGGGGTGGACTTTGAAGGTCTGTTCAGCGCAGAAGAGTTAGTCTTCTCCTAACAGCCTTCAGATAAAGATGTAAAACTCTCAGCTCCTCTCATGCCATAACTGCTATGCTCCTGGCTTGCTAATAATAGACTGAGCTTTTGAACCTATAACCCAGTCCCAATTAAATGTTGTCCTTATAAGAGTTGCCTTGGTCCTGGTGTCTGTTCACAGCAGTAAAATACTAAGACAGTCTAAATGTCTTTTTTTCTGTGTCAGTACCATGCTGTTTTTGTTACCATGCCTTGATTTTATAACTTAAAGTCAGGTCTAAAACACCTTTGGCATTGTTCTGCTTACTCTTGATTGCTTTTACAATCTGGGTCATTTATGTTCCTGTGTTTAAAATTGTATTTTCTACATTTGTGAAGAATGATACTGGAATTTTGGCAGGATTGTACTAGCACTGCTTTTTTTTTTTTTTTTTTTGATAATACAGTCATGACTAACTTTGGCAATATATGGCTACACATATTTTTTTTAACATTTTATAGTGCTTACCTAAGCTGTATTCTAATGATGTATTTCTGCTTTTGTTTTGCTTTATGAAACAATTAGGAATGGAGTTGTTTGCTTGATTTTCTCCTCAACATGTTTGGTATTGATACATAGAAAGACTATATGGAAATAGAGACATTTTGCCAGGTCTAAATATGTGTAAAAACAACACTAAATGGACTCATTAGTGAGGTGTGTGTGTGTGTGTGTGTGTGTGTGCACGCGCACGTGTGCATGCACCCGCGCACACGTGTGTATGTGTGTGTAAATCTGAGAGTTCTTTCCATATTTCAAACAAAGAAGAAAACCACATGAAGAGATAAAAGTGAAAACCTAGTACAGGCCAAGGACAGCAACATGGCTTCATGTTGCAACATAGTTTATAAATATAAATGTAAAAATATCTTTCATTTGCCAGGTATAATTGACATCTCAGAGACTTACTCTAAATAAGCTCATCCTTGCTAGTTTTGTTTGTTTGTTTGTTTTATTGATTGATTGATTGATTGGTTTTGAATTCTTTCTGGCTTGTTCAACTCGGTCATTTTTACTCAAACTTCTCACCAAATGGACTAATTCAATCTAGTTTCTCTGAGCTTCTCACTGAATTACTCTGATTGGCTTCGAACTATCTCTGGCATTTTTTTTTCTAAATTTTTAGCTCTTTCTTATTCTCTGGCTTCAACTGCCTTTGCTGACATGTAGTAAACTGCATGAACTCACAAACGAACTCAATCTTACTACACTGCACTTACTGCTCTGACTCCCAACTGACTAACTCTTTCTCCCTTGGCTTTGCTTAAACATCTCTTTCCTGTGATATTCTCTTGAGAGTGGGGTGTATCCTATCACAGACTTTCTTTGTTATATATTTCTCTGATTGACACCCTCAGTAAAAATCACTTTCCAACATGGCTGCTTCTTTCTACAAATGAATTTTACATTAAAGGTGTACTAAGCATTTATCTGTATTCCAACTCTAAGGATTAAGTGTGTGGTGTGTCATTCAGACCTACATATTTGGATATGCTCTCTTGCCAGAGCAACCATGTTGCTGAATTAAAATTCTTCAGCACATTTAAATGGCCTTTGGTACTGCCACCAAGGACCATGATGGTGTCCATGGGCCATGCTGGAGCCAGAAGCCATGAGAATGTCATTGATTCATGTTCCCTCAGGAGGCTAAGATGATGTCCTACATCCATGATACTACCAAAGACTACTTAAATGTCCCTAGTCTATGGTGTTGCATAAAATCATGTTGGGAGTCCATGAACCATATTGCAAAGGGAGGCCATGTTGAAGTTTATGTCCATGGCCTTTACTGACATAGAAGACCATGGTGATGTCCTTGGTCTGTGCAAATTCAGGAGGCCATTGAAGGACCCAGCCTAACTAATTCTCTTTGTGTTCAGACCCCATCTTATGCCCACCTTATCTTTAGTTGGAACTTGGTAATTGGAAAAACCACAGCTTGTTCCATGAACCAAGATACCCACCAATCAACAGCCATTCCACCCCGTGGTTATAGAAAATGCCGAGGGTCATGTCCTGGGCAAATGATCAAATGTCTCAAGTTAATCACAATTAAACACACACACACACACACACACACACACACACACACACCAAAGTTGATAATGTTATGATGTTAGATTAAATTTTTATGCAAGCTATGCTTTCTGAAATGTCAACCAACCATGTAACTGCCAAGTTGCAAAGTCCTTTTCCCAGCTTAAACTGTATAAAAGGCAAGGCTGACACCAGCTCAACCTTCCATAACCATCCACTGTATTGGAGAGGGTAGAGAGTTCTACCCTCTATTATTTAGCATGAATAAAGAATCTTTGTTCTTTTGCATATGAGTTGGACTCCTGGTAATCTGTGGGGACCCCAAGGTCAGGGCACAACAGCCATGTGGATACTCATGGTCCATGCTTTCACCAGAAAACATGTAGAAAACCATGATCCTTGCTGCTGCTGACTGGACAAAAAAGCTTCTTTTGCAGCAGTATTGATGACTGCAGACTTAAGAGTTAAGAATAAGAAACACAAACATGAAAAGCTTCTGTGACAACCTCTCAACCCTATCTCACTATACCCCTGTGGGCCCCTTGTTCTGGAGGGTGTCCCACGATGATCTCCTGACTGGGGACAGGGTGAGAGGAGGGAGGGCTTGCTACTGTCTCCGTGCTGCCTCCTGCCTGCGTCTCCACTGTCTGTAGGTCTCTGGCTCGGCCTGATGCGGGAAGGAGTTCGAGGCCAAAGGACACAGAGTGTGAACAGAAGGGGAGATTGCCTGCCCCTGCCGCTGCCTCTGGCCTCCTGTCACTGACCGGTCTCTCCCAGGTGCTGTCCTGGTCTCTCTATGCTGAGCCAGTTCAGGGCCAGGCTGGGCTGATAAGGAGCTGGCTAGCAGGCAAGGAGGCAGCTTGGTGTCCCAGGCAGGTTCCGGGAGAGCAGAACTCTCCCCAAGTGTTACAGCTCTTGTGACAAAAACTCTTGGACACCAGGATGATTCTTGAGCACACGTGCTTTACTTCCCCTAAATAGAGCCCTTATATACAGTTTTGGGGTGGGTTAGAGTCTGACAGCAGATAATGCCTATTGGCTTGATCTGAGAGCTTGCAGATACCTCATCTGCATGTGAGAGACCCTGAGAGACTGTTCCTCCTGACTGATGGTCATAAACCTCTCTGTGGGAGAGGTTGTTGGAGGACTGAAGCTAAGTGAAAAGAACTAGGGCCTGGGAGCAGAGCTGAACTCCTACTGTCCAATAAAGGTTCCGAGGTTCGAAACTCATGCTCAACCAAACACTCAGCTGCTTCTCACAACCCATTGCCCTACATACCCTTTCTCCTCTAGATAGGAAGCCATTGAAGAAAACTTTTAAAAATTATGATAGGAGTCCTGAATTGTTGCTTTTCACACTGGATGGTTTGTGATGAGGTGGTAGGGATAAAGAAGGACTAGGTTTTCTTTAAGGAGCTGCCCACTAGGAGTTTGACCACACTCTAGTGAGTAAATAAGTAACACGAATTGGACTTAGTTTTTTTGTGATTTTTAACATGTTTTATTTATTTTTTATCTTTTCTTTAGAGGATATCACAAGGTGGCGTGGACCTGAAGAGACTGGGAAATAAATGTGATCAAGGTACAATATGTGAAACTCTCAACCAATCAATAAAAATAGTATGTTGGGAAAAAAACAAGAAAGAAAAAGAAAGAAGAGAAAAGAAAAGGAAAGAAAAGAAAAAAGAAAAGAAAAGATATTACAGTTTGACTTTGTGAACCTTATCAAGACTTCAGGGAGTCTAATGTAAGATGAGTGGTTCATTTTCAGCACATTTATAATACAGTACAAGTTGGGAAAAGGTTTCAATGCAACAAGGCCAATCAGTCCAATTCCAGGAGCACAATAAATCTTAAAGTGTGAAACATATTGAAACTCCTTTTCACAGTACATGTGACCGTGAAGGTCTAGAATCTAGAGTAGTCTCTGACCAATAGCATGAAGTTCACTTGACATATATCTTAAGGACGGGTAATAGTCTAGGAAGGGGAGAATCTAGAATGATCATCATGGGAAATTTGTATAATGTCTGCCTACATAGCAAAAGGTGGTGCCTTCATAGATAGCAAAAAGGTCACCAGATCATTAACAAAATCCACTTTCAACTTTTTGGACAAAAGGCAGATATTTGATTCTTTTATTTTATTGGTTATTTTATTTATTTGCATTTCAAATTTTATCCCCCTTCCCAATTAACTCCCCATCCCCTCCCCTATTACAACTGCTTTCATGATGGTGCTCACCCACCAAACCTCTCCTGCCTCAGCAACCTAGCATTCCTCTATACTGGGGCATCCAGCCTCCATAAGACCAAGGGTCTCCCCTCCCATTGATGTCAGATAAGATAATCCTGTGCCGCATATGCAGCAGAAGCCATGGGTCCCTCCATGTGTACTCTTTGATTAGTGGTTTAGTCCCTGGGAGCTTTAGACGGGGGAACAGTCGAGTTGATTGATATTGTTCTTCCTGTGGAGTCGCTAACCCCTTTAGCTCCTTTAGTTCTCACCCTAACTCCTTCATTGACATCTCTGCTCTTAATCCAATGGTTGACTGCATGTGTGTGTATTTGTCAGGTTCTGGCACAGTGTCTTAGGGGACAGCTATACCGGTGGTGGCTCCTGTCAGCAAGTACTTCTTGGTATGAAAAATAACATCTGGGTTTGGTATCTGCAGAGGGGATGGAACCCTAGGTTGGGTAGTCTCTGGATGTCCTTTCCTTCAGTCTACACTCCACTCTTTGTCCCTGCATTTCTTTTTGACAGGAGCAATTCTGGATTAAAATTTTTGAGATGGGTAGGTAGTCCCATCCCTCAACTGGGGACCATGACTATCCACTGGATATGGTCTCTACAGGTTCTCTTTCCCCTTTGTTGTGTATTTCAGCTAATGTCATCCCTGTTGGGTCCTGAAAACCTCTTGGCTCCCTGACATCTGGGACTTTCTAGTGGATACCCTAGTTCCCCATCACCCACTGCTGCTTGACAACCCTGGCCAATTTCCTGACCCTTTGTACTTCTGCCCCCATCCATCTCCTATCACATCTAATACTGACCAGTTTCCCCTTTTTTTCCCATTCCCCCTTTCCTTCTCCCTCCAAGATCCCTCCCTCCCTTTACTTCCCATGATTACTTTCTTCCCTCTTCTAAGGAGGACTGAAGCATCCACACTTTTTTCTTCCTTTTTCTTGGGTTTTATATGGTCTGTAAGTTGTATCGTGGGTATTCTGAGATTTTTTTCTTTTTTTCTTTTTTTGGCTAATATCTACTTATCAGTAAGTACATAACGTGTGTTCTTTTTTGACTGGATTACTTCACTCAGGATATTTTCTAGTTCAATCCACTTGCCTGCTAATTTCATGAAGTTATTATTTTTAATACCTGAGTAGTATTCCATTGTGTAAATGCACCACACTTTCTGTATCCATTCTTCTGATGAGGGACAGCTGGATTGTTTCCAGCATCTGGCTATTATAAATAAGACTGCTATAAACATAGTGGAGCATGTGTCCTTATTACATGTTGGAGCATCTTCTGGGTATATGCCCAGGAGTGGTATAGCTGGGTTCTCAGGTAATACTATGTCTAATTTTCTGAGAAACTGATAAACTGATTTCCAGAGTGGTTGTACCAGCTTGTAATCCCACCATCAATGAAGGAGTGTTCCTCATTCTTCACATCATTGCCAGCATCTTCGGTCACTTGAGTTTTTGATCTTAGCCATTCTGACTGGTGTGAGGTAGAATATCAGGGATGTTTGGATTTTCATGTCTTTGATGACTAAGGATGTTCAACTCAGGATAATTTGTATAAGGTAGTGTAAATATGAAATTAAAAAGAAATTCTAGCTTCTAGTTTAACAAACTCTAAAATTTTAAAACATAATGACTGAGCAGAGAACAAGTTTTCTTAAACCTCAAAACTCATTCTTTTGAATTTCAAAATGCTTTGTTTTAGAAACTAAGACATAAACCCTTCTGAGATATACCATCAATGAACTAACTCCCTTCCATTAGGAGGATGCACCTACTAAAGTTACTGAAATCTTAAGTATATGTTAGATTTCAAGTCTATGTTTTTATCTCCAGAAACATTTCTACAGTTTTCTCCTAAATCTGAGGTACTGTTCCCACTTCTAAATATGGCTTCTGGGGAAGTCACAGCCTATATTTTTTCAAGGACTTTTTGAAAACAAAAGACTAAAGTTAATGGAACTGAAGATGAGTTTGTATTTGCAAGACCTGCTTTAAATATATCAATTTGCCTTAGAACCAGCATATCCCAGTTTGACTAGTAATTTCAATTGAGTGCTTGAGAAATCTAATCTTCTTCCAACTTTTCCCATGCCTTTCCCTTTTCAAATTCTAGCCTCTTCATCTCTATCTATCTCTTTCTTTCTCTCTCTCTCTTTCTCTTTCTATATAGATATAGATATAGAGATAGAGATAGAGATAGAGATAGAGATAGAGATAGAGATAGAGATAGAGATAGAGATAGAGATATATATAGATGATATAGATATAGATATAGATATAGATATAGATATAGATATAGATATAGATAGATGATATAGATATAGATTAGAGATAGAGATAGAGATAGAGATAGAGATAGAGATAGAGATATATAGATAGTGGGGCACAGAGATCCATATATTCACAGAGAAATACTATAAGAAGCAATAGTGTTAACCACCCAAGATGTGTCCTTAATGGAGAACATAAAAATTAATGAAAGATCTGTATGACAAAACTTCAAGTCTCTAAAGAAAGAATTCAAAGAAGACCTCAGAAGATGAAAAGATCTCCAATGCTCATGAATCAGTTCAATTAACATAGTAAAACTGGCCATCTTACCAAAATCAATCTACAGATCCAGTGCAATCTCTATCAAAATCAAACTCAATTCTTCGCAAAGATATAAAGAGCAATTCTCAAATTCATCTGAAATAAAAAAAAAAAAAAACCTAGGATAGTGAAAACTATTCTCAACAATAAAAGAACTGCAGGAATCACCATTCCTGATCTCAAATTTTACTACCAAGCAGTAGTGATGGGATTGGTACAGGGATGAGCACATAGATCAGTGGAATAGAATTGGAAGACCCAGAAATGAACCCACATCCCTATAATCACTTGATCTTTGACCAAGGAGTCAAAACCTCCAGTGCAAAAAAGACTGCATTTTCAGCTTTTACTGAATTAACTGGTGGTTGGCATGTAGAAGAATGCAAATTGTTCCATTCTTATCTCCTTGTACAAAGCTCAAGTCTGAGTGGATCAAGGACCTCCACATAAAATCAGATACGATGAATCTAATAGAAGAGAAAGTTGAAAAGAACCTTGAACATATTGGCATAGGGAAAAATTTTCTGAACAGAATACCAATGGCTTATGCTCTAAGATTGACAAATGGTACCTCATATAATTGCAAAGCTTTTGTAAGGCAAAGGACATTGTCAATAGGACAAAGTGACAACCTACACATTGGAAAAAGATCTTTATCATCCCTATATCCAATAGAGAGCTAATATCCAAAATATACAAAGAACTTTAGAAGTTAGACTCCAGAGAAACTAATAATTCTATTAAAAAAATTGGGTATAGAGCTAAACAATTCTCAGCTGAGGAATAACAAATGGCTGATAAGCACCTAAAAAAATGTTCAACATCTTAAGTAAATAATTTGTAGCTGTAAATATGGCTAAGTGGATAAAATCATTTGCTCTGAAAAAAATGAAGTCCTTAGTTCACGTCATCACCATCCATGCATGCAAAGAGCCAAGCATGGAAACACCTGACAATATGCCCAAATTCTGTGAAAGATCCCTGGGACTCTCTGGCCACTCAGTATAGCGGAAATGATGAACTTCTGGTTCTGTGAGAGATCCTGTCTCAAAAGCAGAAAATGGAGGGTAATAGAAGAAGATACAGATGTCTTTCTCTAGCATCTGCATGTATATGCACAGTTGTACACTCAACTACAAATTCACATTTTTGTATCACAACATCCACTACACAAACACACACACACACACACACACACACACACACACACACACACACATAAATGAGGTGGTTAAACATCTTTAGACAAAAAGAGAAAATTTAATGTGCTTCTAAAATTAAAGCACTAAAGACTAAAGGATTTAAAATTCCTTGAAACAAATACAACAGATAGTTTTTATATCTATATTATTTTTCTTATATTTATCTCATGCTGCCTTTAAATTATCAGTAGAAATTATCTAAATGATATATGATAGCAATTAAAAGCATTTGAAGGTAGTTGATGGTAAATGATTAGATCTCATTATCATACTGCATGGTGGGAAACCAGAAATAGGTGCACCTCTTTGTCTCTTATGAATGTTTCTCTAGATAAATTATTTGGGATTGGTAAGAGTCAAAACCAAAAGGCGAGCTTGGCACAGGCAGGATGTGTAGGGAGTAAACACCATTCACCAGTGTGCTTATAAATTGATGCATACAGGGCATTTACAAGATCACAATGAGATAAAATATGGGAATGTTGTATGTTCAGCTAAGAGGCATATGTATAAGGCTAATCTAATTTTATTTTATTTTTTTTGCTCTAAAATGAAAAGTAAGATTGGGAAGCACTTTGTAAACATATATTGACTGATGAATGTATGAATTCTGATGAAGTAATGATTTCTGAATCTTTCATTTTCACTCCATAAATGCAATCAGCAAACATGTATTGAGCTCTTAAATGTTTTATGACCAGAATATATTCCATTTGCATGACAAATTAAACATTTAAGGAGAAGAGAAAGCACTTGGTATCTGCCCAGTCTTCTAGTCTTCTATTTTTGTTTGTTTGAGTTTTTTTCCTGTTGTTTTATTTTTTGTTTTTTGTTTATTTGTTGTTTTATTTTTTTTAAGACACTGCCCAGTCTTCTAACTCCAGAATTCTTGCTCTACCCATTCTGGCCCTCTGCCTCAGTCTGCCTCTAGAATTCCAAGAAAGTGAAGAATGGCTGTTGCATACCCAGCCACATTCTCTGTCCTGATTTCTGCTGCCAACTGCTTTCTGAAAAACCTATTTTTGATTTGTATTTAGAGCTGGAAGACTAGGTAGAGTTGTGGAAATGTATTTTTACAATTCCAATCTTGCAGTTTTAAATATAGCAACTATATACATGAAGCAGATTTTTAAAGAAGTTTCTGAATCTGTGCAGATCATTGATAAAAATCTGAAAATTAAAAATATGAAAGGTGCATCATTTGAATATCATATTTAGCTTTCTATCATAATATACATTTTATTAGGGATTTTTTATTTACAAAGTAAGCTATAAATTTGCTCAAACTTTTAAATTTAGCAGAGATCTCAAATTCTTATATTCCTTCATTCAAAACCTTCTTTTCATTGCCAGCCTTGTAAAGAATTGGAGTTTTGTTTAACCACTTTGAGTGGTTATTATTAGCACAGTCCACTAAAGCCTGGTGTTTACCTTCTCAAAGAGACTAATGCAACAGTGTTGAAATGTTCCCTTGATTTGAATTGAAAGATTGTGAGGTAATTAGGACCTAGTGTGTTTAGTTGGAATCAGAGGCATCTGTCTGCACATTCATTCTGTAGGATGTTGTCCATAAATAAAATGAAAACCATTTAGCAGTGATGCTTTTTTGAGGTCCATTACTAAAATTGTAACACTGATGTCAATTCATGAATATGGTTTTGAAATACAGGATGGAAGAATCTGCTTCCTGATTGGCGAGAATTCAGGAGAGGAAGAACACTGGCACATTCACATCCATAAACTCCAAGTGCAACTGATGTGTCATTTAGATTTGTGCAGTCCAGGAAAGCCATGGATACTCACAATGAATTCATTAGAACTTCTCTTCTACAGCCAATAGGCACAGAAAAAAAAATGAAAGTTTTTGGCAGTTCTCAGTGTTGATGGAAGAATCAAAGTGGCCTTCAATGTGCTGGTGGTAAAAGGAGCACTTTGTTTTGGGTTCTAACTGCCTGAACATGGTCATTTTGAAAATCAATATAGGTGTGTGTTCTAGAAATCAGAGGAGTTGTTTGTTAATACATCCGCTTGAACAGAGGAAGCTGAGGAACAGTCAAGGGGAAACTCATGATGAATGTGGGGACTTCCTGAGCAGGTTCCCCAAGGATTCTGCATAAATAGAAGTCTTTGTTGACTCAAAAATTAGATGATTCTGTAAGCATCAGAATTAGTTGTGGATAGATTAGCTCAAATTAAAATTTTCTCCTTCTTTCAGGATTCCTTAATGATTCACATCATAGCCTATTGAAAAAAATTTCTATAAAAAAGAGGTGGTATGTTTAACCAATATCATCATTAAAATATTTTATTTATTGAACTTGACCAATATCCGTAGATTTGGAGAAAGCTGCATGTTTTTTTAGTACAGTCCCTAGTTCTCCATTCTCCACAAAGTATTACAGAAAATACATTTCCAATATATCACATGATATATTCTGGCTTTGCATCATTTATTGAAAGAGCTCCTGATTAATCAAGAAACTAAAGAAAGATTTGAAAAAAAAAAAAGCACCATGACACAAATGCCTAAAGTTGATGAGAAATAGGATTTCTCCTCAGTGTTATCATCCCCAACTTTAAAAAAATTCAATGAAGACTATTTTAAACATTTTGCAAAATGGGGGCAAAAATTACCGGTTTAGAATTAAATGCATCAACAAATGTAAGATGCAAATATTGTGAAGTTTAAAGACATTTAGATAATCAATACCAGTTACCTGTAATATTTTATAACAAAGGAAGTTGTTCATATATGCATTAACAGCATTAAAAAAAACAATATAATTGATATTTAAGGCTTATGGCAGTCAATAAACAAAAGACAAATTCTTTGTTTTACCTGTCTTCACAAAGGACGTAGTTATTAGATGTTGACAATGTTCGGTAGAGAGTATCAGAAAATATTAAAATATTTATCAGACATCTCACTCTAATAATCTGAGTGTTTGTGTCTCTTATAAATGAAATTTGTTTCTTTATCAAACATATTTCAGAGATCTCTCATCTCTTCCTTCATGTTATTTATCACCTATGTGACTGAAAGTGAGTTTTACTGACCAATTTGCTTTGATCTTGGGTTTGTCATCCTCAGAACACTGAACATTAATTTCTATTACTTATATGGAAATCAGTCTCTTATTATTATAGTAACACAAGTCAACTAATACACATACCATCCCTTTAACTCTGGGCTGGCTAAGACTCCTAATCCATTCTAGTTTCTCTTGCAAAGTAATAACTATCTCTCTCCTCTTTTCATGTTACTATATTTGAAGGTAGTCTTTAGTTCCTTTTCTTGTTGCTGTGATAAATGGCCTGAACAAATAAATTTAAGAAAGGAAAGGGTTTATTGGTAATGAAATAGATTTTTATACGTAATATCTCATATATCACATGTATAACAATAAATGTGCTTTTATTATTTAATTTAATTTCTTTACTTATTTACTTTATGTCCTGCTCATGGTCTCCCTCCCAGTCATTCCTGCCAACAATCCTTTCTCTCTCCCCTTCTTCTTTGAATGATTAGGGGCCCTCAGGGTTTCTTCTGTAAAAAAGGTGTTTCAGTTTGCTTTCTATTCCTGTAATAAAACCTTGACCAAATCAACTTGGGAAGAAAAGGCCTATTCGGATTACAGGTTCTAATCCATAAGCAAGGAAGCCATGATGGAAAGTCAAGGTAGGAACTTAAAGACAGGGACTGGAAGAGAGGTCATGGAAGATGCTGCTTACTGGCTTTCTCTCCACTGGGGGGATCTCTAAGTTATATTTTTCCTATATTGGTGTGTTAGTTTTGTTTTATTATATTAACTATAGTGTATTATATTATGTACTATTATCCCTTAGAAGCTTGTTTGTTTTCTAATTGGAGAAAGAAACATGCAGATCTTCATGGGAGGGTGCAGGGCTGTAGGTCCAGGTGTGGGTCTTGTTGAGCTGAGTTGTGGTTCCCACCTGTCTGCCTCCCCAGGCAGCTGGAATGGTGGCTCAGAGGCAGAAGCATGGGAATTTGACTGAGTTCACTCCACGTGGTGCCATGTGGATGCCGAGCTATGAGAAGTCACAGATCTCTGCTCCAAGCATGGGGAGATCTCAGTCTGAGGTTCCACAGAGGCAAAGCTCATTAGTGGAGACCCCTGGGCAAGAAGGCAAGTGGGGATTGACTGGTCTCACACTCCTGTGCTCCCAGGCGCCACTGGGAGCTGTGGAAGAGTTGAGTCTGGGGACATACAGGCTGGACCAGCCTACAGCCAAGGGGCAGGAGGAAGAGAAGCTCCTACAGTGCTCTGCAGGTTGAATGAGACTCTTGGTTATGGTGACTCACTTGGCTGGGTCATGGCTAGCTTGCTAGACTTGGTGGCCTCTGTGGCAGGAATTCAGATAAGTCCTCCAAGGCAGATTAGGCATCGGCTCATTAGTTGAAGGACCCCTCTATAGTTCTCTATGGTGGTCCCCAAGTACAAGAGGAAGTCTATGATTTTAAAACATTTATTATCATGGCAGAAAATGGATGAAGTTGTACCTCATGTCCTCAGGGCAGACCTGAGGTTAAATATCTTTTGCAAGGAGGAGAGTCTGGGAAGGAATGCTTAATTAGCCACACCCTCTGGCCTTTAGGTATCTCATTAATATGGAGATATCTTGTGACTTTCAGGCCTGTAGTTATGCCCTCTATCTGTGCCACCTGTGCTATATATCCTAAAACCACAAACCTTTCTTTGGAAGAGGCTGTAAATAAGTGAAAGGAACCAGGGCTTAGGAGCAAGGCTGGACACCTACTGTCCCATTAGGGTATTATCTGAAGTTCAAGGGCTGTGTTCGACCAGGTACCCAGCTGCCTCTCACAGCCCACCGCTCCACAGGAGGGGAAGAATGAAGGAACCAGAAAAAATAGAGGGAAAATATTAGAATCTATTGTGTTGGAAAACTTTTTTCAATAAATGGAAAAAGCATATTTATAGAAAAAATGTTTGGAAGTCAACTCAATAAGCACACTATACTTATTTAGTAAAACAGTAACAACAGTTTCCCCAATAGGATCTATGTCCTCCCAGCCATGGTTTGATTTTTTTTTTTTTTATTAAATTTGACTATCTGACAAGAATTTTTTCTCTATGGAGTAGACCTAAAATCCAACCAGTAAGTATCCATAGCAACTATATCACTATTTCACTATTGGACACATTGTGCCTTATACACGTTGGTAGTGTAGTAAATAAGGTCTGCAATAAAGGAAGATTTTTGGCAATAATTCTTCATCATTAGCCAGCATAGCACTTCCCAGAACTATGAAAGCTGACCAGTCAGAAGGAGGTTTCCAGTCCAAATTCAGCTTGAGTTTTTCATGTCCTATCCCCAGAAGAAGATTGTGTGTTCAGCAATACGTTCTTAACATCTAGCTCTTGTAGGCAACCAACACCACAAATGTGCTATATTGTTTAAAGGGAGGTAGCTTAGGCATTGACATTTGATTTTTGTTTAGTAACTGTCTAGCTTCTGGGAGTGTCTTTGTCCACCCACTCTGGTAGATTTTTATCAAATACTCTAATAATAATTTTAGAATTTATAGGTAAAGGCTTGTAGTAAGGATTTTCTCATCCATCTTATTGAGTATCACCTTCATCTTGTGCAACATAAAGTCACTAAAAATTTCATAACTCTCTGTCCTGTAACACTTTACACACTGATTTGCATCCTTGCCTCTTTACATGTATCCACCTACCTTCATAAATATGTGAAAGTCAGAACCTATGCTATATTCATTTTTGAGTGTTATGAAGAAGGCCCCTTGCCTGCTTTTTCCTTTGTTCTTTCATTCCTGAATGCAAATTATTGAGATATTCCAAAACATCTCCTACCCTACAGAGATGACATCCTTCTATGGTGTTCAGCAAAAACACTAGAGTCACTAGGTCTCTGCTGCTGAATTAACTTGTTTCTTAACTCTTCAAATTAGCACCTTCTTATCTACACCACTGAACTGGACAACAAAACTACTCCTCTTGTGCCCAGTATGCTCACTGTCGAATAGAGAAAAAGGTAAAAGTCAACTAAATATGTGGAGAAAAGAAATTCATAAAATACAAAGACAATAAAAATTATCCATGATCCCCTGACCTCTGTCTAGTAAGTATTCCATTTTAGTGTTTGTTTTTCTTATCAGGTTTTTAAAACACAGAGATCATATTGTCTATAAACCTTTCTATGGGATTTTATTCCCAGGTTGATATGAATGGTCCTCAATACCAATAAATATTGTTATAGTATTTTTTGCTGCTTTTGTATGTCAGAGTTTAATTTCTCTGTGACAGTCATACTTCCTGACAGATATGAATATGTTGTGGAATGGCACAGTCATTGCTCTCCTTCACTTGGAGAACTCTGATTACTTGTAAGAGACTATGACAAGATTAGGTCCATGAGTGTTCTAAAAGTTACTGCCTCTTAAAGACAAGACTCTGAGCCAACTCAATAAGTGCCTACCTTGCTACCAAGAAGTCAGACTACAGGCAGCCCATAGGCTCTTTTGGAGATGAGCTGATAATACTCCCAAAGTTGTACCTAGACCTCACAACATTTCTGTTATAAAATAACAATGCACATCATCACATAACTCTTGATGTGAGTGAAATAATCTGCTTTTTAATGAGTCAGCATCTTTAATATCTGCTTTCCCATAGAACTGAAATCATGGACTAGTTCACAAAGAAAGTATTATAGGATTAGATGAACTAACATATTATTTACCCTATGGGCAGCTGGCCAAAATTGTATATTCAGATGCAAAGCTACCTAATTCAAAACTTTAATGCCCTAATCAAAGTTGGCTCTTTTATTCTATCTATCTACATTTTTCTCTAGATAGCCACAGTGAAGGAGTTAGGGAGGGACAGCACAATCTTGTTCTTTTATTTTGTTTTGAGTTTCCCTTTGTTGCTACTTTGTTCTCCTGCGGAGTTATGCTGACAGAATCAGTTTTTATTATTTGTGTTTATATTCTGGCAAAGCTGTGTAAGCAGAGACTACTCTTCAGACTTCATCCAGGCAAGTTTTATCAGCCCTTCTTTACATCTTTTGCTTTGCAACATCACTGACAAATTTCATTTCATCAAAACTGAAAAAAAAATGCTGTTCAGCACCTGGGTCTCTTGTCTGTGCTTCATATTTGAAAGAAATTTTAAACCAGGTAACAAGAAATAGTATTTAAGGATCAGAGGCCAGCTGTCAGGCTACACTTTGAACATCCTGGTGATGAAAAGTGAATTTTGAGAATTTAACCTGCAAACCAAGAGCATCTGAAGCTAGGGAGACTTTGTTTGTAATAAAGATAAAATCCTATTATAATCAACTTTAGAGATCATCTGAGTTGTTCCATGTCACTGAAATTTCACTAGAAGTAATAATACAAGTCCATAAATCACATTGCAGTCAGCACTAATAGAATTGGTTGCCAGCCCTGTGTAGTTATCTCCACAGTGAAGTAGCACAAGGGACTTAAGCAAAACCCTTATAAAGAAAAGCATGCAGCATGTGCACCCTTGTTCTCCCCAAGCTTCTCCTTCATGACTGACAGCGCTAGAGATTTACTCAGATTGAACAACTGTTTGAAGTTGAGGTTAGTAGAACATGTTGAGAAGAAATAGGTAGATTTTGGAGGGGAAATTAAAATAAAAGGGCACAAATACATAACTTTTCTATCCTTGTTGGAAAGAAATAGGTAGATTTTGGAGAGGAAATTAAGATAAAAGGGCACGAATACATAACTTGTCTATCCTTTTCTTAATGTTTCAAACTATTGAATGAGGACATTCTAGACTATAGATAGAAAAGCTGTCTATCATTTAGAGAGAAAATTAGATAATATCTAAACTATTTTTTAAAGCAAACAATGTAATTAGTTTGACAAAACACAGTTGTTTTCATAGGCTAGTTCCTAAGTCTATTTTGGCTACTTAAAATTATTTTGTGTGACTATTATGTGACTTGGGTTTTCATCTGTACTTTCTTTAGTCTTGACTGAAGGAAAAGGAAAAGGAAAAAATGGGATCACGTTCTTATCTTTCAGAGACTTAACAACAAGAGATGCTCTTTGTAAAGTATTCTTTCAGATCCATTGTTCTATTTTTTTCATAATTTATGCGAAAGCCATATTTACTTTCACTATACCACTGCTGTATTTTGGAGAGAAGGCAAGGACAGATGTTCCATGATCTTTTCTCCTATTACCTATACACTGATCCTTTTTCTTGATCACTTTTTGTGCAGTGTAATAATAATAATGACCTGTCTTCCCAGAAACTGTGCTTTTTGTAAGTACAAATCTTGGAAGAATTTATTGTGTATCTAAGTTAGTAAGAGAAGATTCTCTATCCTTATCCACCTCCATTCCTCTATCTATTCCTTGAGGCTAGAGCGATCAATTTGTTTCATTAAAAAGAAATATGAGGAGTCCCGGTTTTTGGAATTTGTTTTGAATTTAACATATTCCAAGTGTTATTTATACATAGTCTCATGTACAAATTTCTTAAAGCTCTATGGAATAAGGATTACTGAGCCCAATTTATAAGAGGACAATTGGGATCCCAAACATTATGTGATAAATAGGCAAGTCAGACTAATCCAAGCAACTTTCTTGGTAGGTGCGGATGAAGGAGAGCCCCATGTTTTCATCCGCTGGCACACTTTCTAGTATGGCAATTATTTGAAGCCTTTTAGTTAGTATGTGAACAGGATTGTTTTTGTTTGTTTGTTTTTGGAAAAGATATTTCAGGAAATACCAGGTATGGAATATGTAGATAACAGTGCTCCTAGAAGCAGAAGATGACTGAATAAAATATCTAGTCCCTGGTGTCCAATACTTGTGCAGGTATTGTGCACACCATGAGGTATGATATTACCCCAAAGCAAGATGTACTCACTGGAAGAATAATGGCAAGAATGTTATGGATACAACCAACTGCTATATGATTGGATTTGAAGCACTCTCTGCAGGAGAGAATTCATGTTTGTTTCTGTAAAAGTATTTGTCAAAACCTTGTGGCTGGTAAGATTATCGGACCTAGGATGGATGATGGTCTTAAGTTAGCATGACACAAAACTGTGTTCTAAACATCTTCATTTGTACCTGCAGACAAATGCTACCTTTAGCCTTAAACAGAGATATTTCTTTTAAGAGTGAAAGTCACTAAATACAGAGACACTTGCTTTCTCAGTGTACTGAGGAAAAAAAGGCTGATAGAATCTTCTCCAGTAAACAAGACATTTATAACTTTTTCTCTAAGTCTCAGAGAGTATCACAGAAGAAGGGAATGAAAGGGCAATAATACGAAGAAGGGCAGCAAAATACTAGCCGTGGTCATGACAATTATTATTGTAATTGAATTCACAGCATTCATGGTTGCCTACCCCCAGCCTGAATAAATCAGAATGTAACAAACCTCAGTTGTGGAAAGAAGAGGTGCTCAAGGGGTCCTGCTGAATTGAGGCTTCTGACAGATTCTGGGGGAGGGAGTGAGTATCACTATTTTCAAATGTGTTCCTTCAGTCAGCCAACCAGACTTCTCTGGGAAGTACCATTATCTATGGTCATACAGAAACTTCCTCATTCATCTTGGTGATAAAACAAAGTATAAACCTTCTCCTAATGAATAAAGATTTCAAGGAACCAATCACTGGAAGAACAGGCAGGACTTCTGGTTTGGGAGGGGAAGAGGAGACCCAGGAGGAAAAATAGGGGGTTTTGGATGGGAGAGTAGACGGAGGACAAAATGTAGGTAGCCGAGGCCCGTGGCTCAGATGGCAGATCTGCCAGCATCTGCTACTGCAGAATTTGTAACTTAGAATACTTTACAAATTAGGATGCTAGTTGTTGCACTCCGCGATTGTTACCTGTTGATTTTTAAACTAAGTTTGTGTAGTGTTTTCCTTCGTGCAATGACTTAACTCTGTTCCAGAGAGAAAGGTACAGCTGCAAAGCGTGGGTTTTATAGAAGTGCATCCCAACTAGCCTTAGGAATTTGGAAGTGTGGGGCTGGCAAGGCTGCGACCCACCATGGTAACTTAGCCAGGTGGAGAGATATCAGAGCTTTGGGGCCGAGAGTCTACTGAGCTGAGAACGGCTAGCCTCTCTGCCGATGCCATGCCAGCAGTCGTGTGGATTGAAAGGCCTGTAAGGAGGATGTTGATAAAAGTGAGGGAGGGATAAAAAAAAAAGGGTAGGAATGAGAATAGTTAGAATGCATCACATACACATGAAATTGCCCAAAATTAGTGAATAAAAAAATCATGTCTCACTTGTCTGAAGAACTGATGTAAAGATGGTAGCTTTTTCTTGTTTTCCGTTGACTTGATGTCTCAACCATCATCCACAAGGTTCACTAATTTTCAGCCGTGCTCACCATGAACACTATCAGATTTTAATCTCTTCTCTTCTCTTACCAGTTTTGTGCACTGAGTGCTACTTCTCACTGCTTCCCCAGTTTTCCATTCTGTTTGAGAAGTTGCCTTGGAATGTGCTTTTTATGTCAGTTTCCTGCTGCTATGGCTTGAGTCTGAAATATCCCCTAAGGACTCCAGCTCTGCAAATGTATTTTTTACGTGTTAGGTTTGGGTACTCTGTGGAAATTTTAGTGCTGGAATCTAGATGAAAACAAGTCCACCAGTTCAAATCTGAGCCTGGATGCAAAAGTCTTGATGAGTTCAATATGACCACTTACTATCATCGTCATCAACTCTACCATTCCTTTACTACCAGGAGGGGTTGAAACAGGGAGCCAAATAATTCTTCTTTGCTTGAATTAATTATACCAGATATTTTCATTACAGTGATGTGAAAACTCGAATACACCTGATCTGAAAACCAAAATGAGAAGACTGTTTTCGGTTGGCTTCCTCCCTGTGTGTACTGAGATGTTTTAGTACCCTAATGACAGTCAGTCAAACATGTCTGAATCTGTCCTTGGGCTGTTTTTTTAGATGGAAAAGGGGATGCAAAGTCTCTAGAGAACAGGAGATTCTAGATTATTCAAGTAGGCCAGGCTTTTAAATGATCTTTACAGGTAGGAAGCCGTGAATTTAGAGGTAGTGGGAGAGTGGATCTTAGTTGCGGGTGGAGGACCTCAAGAGCTCAGGTCTTCTCTAAGAGCCATAAAAAGAGATAAATGACTTCTTATTCTCTTCATGCGTCTTTCAGAAAATACATGATATAGGTTATTCGTAATGGAGAGACATGATCCAGGCACAGACATCTAGTGAAGGACTTCTTTCTTTATTCTTCCATGTCTTAAAACAAAGAGGACCAAATACTATGTCCTCAAAGATACAAGAATAGAACAGGCAGTCATATACCAAGTAAAGCCCTTTTCCTCATCCATACGAAAAGCTCTTCAGACCCAGACATCCCCTTAAGGTTCCATTTCTTGCATCTATCAAATGAGAAGCCTGATGTATCTCAGAGAGATTCCTATCGTTGCAAATAAATTTTGTCTTAGAGACTTCTGAAGGAATGAGTCCTGTTGACACTTGAATTTGGATTTCTAACCTGAAGAACCACAGATGTATAAAATTCTGTTAAAAATAGTTTATGAGGTTTGACAAATGACTCAGGGGGAAACCACACCTGCTGTATAAATCAGGACAAGACTCAAATCCCCAACACTCACATAAAATGTGTATAAACCAAGCAAGGTAGGATTGGAGAAAGGAGGACTGATCAGGTGTGAAGGCTGCAAGCACATATCCAAGTAAGTGAGACCCTGTCTCATGGCAATAGAGTGATATGAGTGATAGAGTAAGTACACTCAGCATCCTCGTCTGACCTCTATGTTCATGTGCATATGTGTGTAACCATACCTGAATGTGTGCATTCAACACACATACACACACACACACACACACACACACACACACACACACACACAGAGAGAGAGAGAGAGAGAGATGACAGAGACAGACAGAGACAGACACAGAGACAGAGACAGAGACAGAGACAGACACAGACACAGACACAGACACAGACACAGACACAGACACAGA
>JANHMN010000004.1:116683203-116716782 GCA_030674055.1 Rhabdomys pumilio
ACAGACACAGACACAGACACAGACACAGACACAGACACAGACACAGACACAGACACAGACACAGACACAGACACAGACACACAGACACAGGCACAGCCAGACACAGCCAGAGACAGAGAAAGAAAGACAAACAGAAGACAGAGAGAGACCCAGAAAGAGACAAAGAGAAAGAAATGTTTATCTTATTTCAGTATCAATAGGAAAAGATGTGATCACTGCTGAACAAGATTTTTCACCTACTCTGAGAAGATAGAACCTTGACAATGCACCCTGTGAACATAAGTATTCAATGACCTGAAGCCATTAGAGATGCTTTTAGGACCAAAGCAGAAGTTAAGAAGTGAAGGCTTTTTACTTGCCTTGTTACTGCATTTGATATTGTGAGTTTTTTTTTTTCCTTATCTCTCAGTAAAAAGTAAAGCAGCAGGATGGTGCATCTTATACAATGGCCATCTAGTTTCATTTGTTAAAGCTTGTAAAATGCTATGGAGATAATAAATGCTAATCTTTATTTAATCAACTAGGCAAGAAGACAATTAACAGAAAGACCAGGAGTGTGCCTTGCAGCTCAGTGTCTGATGGAGTTCTTATAGCAAAACCCAACAGAGACCTATATTTAAAGTAGAATTTCTATAATCTTCCATATCAAGTGATAAATTGAGGCTTACAGCTTCCAATTCCTTGTTTATCTCCACTGCTTAAATTCAATTGCTTTAATTAAAATTGCATTGAGAATGCATTTTCCAATTTAGACTTCCAAAGGCTATTGGGGTTTGTTCCATTACACCCTTTTCATGTTGTAACATTTAAAGAATTATCACTTAATTTTCTCCACAGTAAAGGGAAAATTTTCTCCTTAAATTAATAGTTATTGTTTCAACTAACAAGCCACAAATACACCTCATAGTTTGCAGTGCTAAGTAAGTGTTAGGGAGAATCTTCAAGCATTAAGCCTTCAAAATTTGCTTTGATTTTCATTTCAGGCATTCATAGAAGGGGAAATTGTTGCAACATTTCTATGGTCCTATACATCAGGGAAACTGAAATAGAATCACAAGTCCAAGACCAGATAGTGTGCACAGTATGTCCAAGGCTAAACTGATTAATGTAGCTTGACACTGTTTCAAAACTAAAATTAAGGGAAAAAATTGGATGCAACTCAGAAATAAATAGCTTGTCTGGCAGGCAAAGGGGCTTAACCTTCTGCAAGGAAAATGAAAAATATAGAGGAAGAGATACTTAGTTTGCAATAAAAAGTCTCATATCAATCACTGCAGAGTAGTGATGATAAGGTTATACTGAATACCTAAATTGGTTTAGCATGTATTAACGTATGTAATGAAAATCTCTCAGGTACTCTTCTTACAGTGTCAGAATTTCAAAAATGGGAGAAGCAAGGCAACAATGATTCTTACAAAAGTAACACTGGGTAAGAGTCCCAGCCAGCCATCCTTTACATCCACAGACACTCCAAGCTTTAAGCCTCAAAAGGATAGTTTGTTTCAGAGAAAAAAAATCAACCTTCCTCTCTCCCCATTTTCTTTCCTCTTTTGTAACTCTGTGAATTTCTACATAAGAAACAGTCCACAAACTGTAAGAGGAACTTATCTGTATTCTTATTTAAGACTCAAACATTGTTTTTATGTTGTCCTCTTTACTTTTTTTTTTTTAAATCCTCTTCCAGTTTCTTTCTGGACCATTTGAGAGTTCAATGAAAGTACTGTACAATTATGTTATCATACTTATTTTTCTTTAATCTCTATTTTCTAAATAAAATAGATTCTTTTCTATCTTTTCTCTCATAAATTATCAAGACTTAAATAAAATAAAAAGTCACTGGGACAAAATCATGACTCATTTTCAAATTTTGTGAAAAATTTTAATAAAATAGATTTAGGATTTAGGTTAGGTATTATTTTAGAAGTCTAGAATCAGTCTTTATAAATATCTGCCATGTTGGAAAAGTATTCTGAACTTTATGTTTGTTGACTGTGGCATTATTGAGTATCACAAATAAATTTATTGCAAAAGATACTTCAATTAGTAATTTTCAATTTGTATTAACATTGCTTTACTATTCAATACATGAAGCAAGTAAACTTTTAAAGGAAACAAGTTTGTCTATCTCATAATTTGGATTAAAGAGTCTGCATTTAAATTGTGAAAGACATAGAAACAGTAAGATCACATTTTAAAATGGACAGTCATGTGTATTCATAAAAGAATTGGAGTCTGAATACAGTCACAACTTCTGATTAGCTTCCCATAAGAACTACGGAAGAATATAAAACTACATTATGAGGTTGCCCCTTAAGTTACTTAAGAGACCCCTAAATGAGGCCTCACCACTAGGAGACCCAAGTCACTAAAGGTAGTTCCTAGGCTCAAATGACATTCAGCTACAATGCTGGTGTTCTTCATGCTTAGGCTCAGGTTAGAGTTGCCAGGAGTCCTATGAGTTTTCACTCTTAAAAAATCTTATGAAAAAGTATACATCACACTATTTTCAGAGTCAATTTTATCGTTTTGTTACTTTGGTATCAACCAAAGTGGCTGCTGCTTCCCAGTTGTCAGTAATGTTTGCTGGGAGTGATGACAGGAGACCTTATAAACTATCAGCACCTGACAGAATTATGACCCTCCATAACCTTCAGCTTCTGCACCCACTGAAGGTTTGCTGGCTTTGTGTATCTTCCCACACCTACTAGCCTGCACCTCACTGTGATTGATGCTGTGACCCACTGTTATCTTTCCTTCTGTAATGTTTCAGAACTCTTCAAGGTGATACATGTGTCCTTTCAAAATGATCTTGTACTCTTGGAACCCTTTTTAAACTTGGAGCCATAGAACTAATAGTTTTCTCTTATCCTTTCACTGTCCCCGTGATGAAGTAAGCCATCTCTTATAACTATGATTCATAATAGATAGATGGCATAAGAATTGAGTGTAGCATATTTATTCACAGCTTCTAATAGGCCTTAGCTTACAGTTCTTTTTACTCAACAGAGTTAGAACATGTGCATATATGTATACCCATATCCAAATGTATTTGTGTATCTGTCTATAAATACATAGTTAAGATTTATTAAGTCTTTTTTTTTTCATGAGGAAAGTAGGTATTTTATTAAAAGGGTTTTTTGTTTGTTTGTTTGTTTGTTTGTTTTAAACATGCTTGAGTGACCAATAAAGCCAACTGTATAATGTATAAATTTCACATCTATGATTCAACACCAAGTCAGAAATATTCTAGAAAAGTAAAAAATGAAAACAAACCCTAAAAATTGCAATCATTTTAAACATACAAACCTTCCTGTCTCTTTGTTCCTCCCTAAACAATGTAGCTGTACCCATCACATTGTAATGGTTCTGTTAGATATCATGTGATATAGACATGATTTAATGGATGCAGGAGGGGACAGTGCTTACCTAGCATGGCCCCAGCACCACCAATACAGTGCATGACAGGGTTTGTGTGGATGATTCTGTGTAAAGTTTGCATCATCTTGACACCAGTAACTTGAGGAGCTACCTAGTTGGTACCCATGGAATCCTGGGATCACTCCCCCATAGACGCTGAGGACTGACTCCATTGCTAAAGGTTTTTTTTTTAAATTGGATATTTTATGTACATTTCAGATGCCAATCCCTTTCCCCATTTCCCTTCCCCAGAAAACCCCTATCCCGTGTCCCCCCTTTTCCATTTGGCTTTTATACAATTTTTAAAATGTTAATCAAGGGCTTTGTAAGTATGGTAATGCTCAATCAGAAGTGTAACCTAATACCCGATCTCTCTCTTTTTCTCTATCATTACCGAGCTTCTCATCTGCTTCATCTTCTCCTCTCCTTACTCCATCTTTTCCTCTCGGTGCTCCTTTCCCCTTAGTTCCTCCTACATATTACCCTTCTTGTTAAAACAAAGCTTTTCTCTCAGAATACAATTAGAGCACAATTATTCCTATTTGTACCAGTGAGGTACAAGATAGTCTTAATACCCAGTCCATCCTTTTGTTGACTAGCCAGAACCTCTGCCATATCTCTTGACTAGAACACTTAGTTTTGAACCTGGCTTTTTCTTGGCTTTAGAATGAATGTCAGCTGAGAACCTTCCACTCGGATCTTTTCTCTCAAGGTAAATAGCCTGGATTGGCTGAGTTTATAGGTCTTCAATGCTGTCAGAAATCCAGAATGACTAAATTAACTGAATTTATGGGAAGCAATAAGCATAGCTTCTAAAACTTAGCCAATTTATAGAGACCGCTGAACACCTGGACAACCCCTATACTACCGAACATTGGAGCATCAAATCTTCAGCCTTCTGGCCCAAACTCTTCTGACAGACTTTAGTGCTGCAGAATTATTAAGGGCTGGTTACTCTGTCTAGGCAGATATAATCAGTCTACTATTCTGCAAGTTTGTCCTTTTCTGTAGATGGAGAGAGGCAATTCTTGCCTGGTGGCTGTCTCACCACAACAGGAGTAACTCCAATGATGCTCAATTTCTTCTTAGAATCCAAGACAGGAAGCTGTCAGGAGCAGACAGGTCTCTAATCAAAATGAACATTAATATAGAAATATTTGTGACGTCAATTCTATGGATTTCTGACGTTTTGAAATCCAACTATCCATGTAAGGTAACCTGGACTGCTGTCTGTTATCTTCTCTCAGCTATTTCTAGATGAAATATAGAAAACACCCTAACAATAAACTCAAAGTCATGAATTTGCTATAGTCCCTTAACTCACAGGCTAGTCATCCCAAGTCAGTTAAAAAAGTTAAAGAAGGACTGGGTCTAAGTCTTGTATTTCTAAATGTGTTATACAGGCACAATGCCCATGAGAGTATCTATATTCATTTCACTTTCATACCGATGAGAAGCTTATACCAACGAAAACCTTAAATTTGAAATCCAAGTGAATTTTGTACCATTTAAGAAATTATAACTTCATCTTGATACTAAATTATACAGATTTCTACCAACAGGTTATGGCTATGCCATAAGTCCTAGCTAATCCTCCCTGTTCCACCAAAATCACTGCTGTTCCCCAGAGAGACAGCCCCATATTAACCACCTTAGTCCCAAAGCCCAGGGAATAGGGGCGCTGACTCTTCTTTAGCATCTTCAAGCTGATTATGGGCGTCGAGACATCAGAAGAGGGGTGGGGGGAAGAGCAAATTGATCAGCCTCCGATGCTGTGTCCTCACTGCATCCAAATGGAACTCACAGACACCGGAGATTTGAATAGGTCCGCTCGTTTTGCTTGATGAGTAGATACACCAAGGCTGTGCATTCTGCAATATACAATTCTCTGGACAAGTTTTAGTATCAAGAAAAAAAAATTTTTTTTTCCTAGAGGGCTGACATGTTTTTTTAAAGATGTTGGTTCTAACAACTTTCCCCCCTTTTATGTAGTAGGTTATAATATTTACATTTCAATTTTTATCCTCTTATCCCATTTCCCCAACCACCCAGGAACCCCTTATCCCATCCCCCCTCCTTATATCCCTTCTACGTGGCTGTGCCCGCACCCACCCCTAACCCCCACTACCACCTCCTCACCGTCACACTCCCCCCCTTCTGTGTTGATTTTTCATGGGACCAAGAATCTCCTCTCCCACCCATGCCCAACAAGGCCATCCTCCCCTACATATACCACTAGAGTCGCAGGTCCCTCCCTATGTGCTCCCGGGCTGGTGGGCTCTGGATTGTTTGGTATTGTTGCTTTCCTCTTGAGGTCACAAACCCTTTCTGCTCCCTCAATCTTCTAAGTTCTCCTTTGGGAAACCCTTGATCATATCAGTGGTTAGCTGTGAGCTGAATGTGTCAGTCTCTGGCAGATCTCTAAGGAGACAGCTATAATATGTTCTTGAAGCATGCATTTCCAGTCTTCTACATCAACATCTAGCTTAGGTGACAATACATGGGATGGATGTCCAGGTGGAATGGTCTCCTGATGGCTCCTTCTTCAGTTTCTGTCCCGTGTTTTGTTTCCATAATTGCTCCCTTGAGTATTTTTGTTACTGGTTCTAAGTAGAACTGGGGCATCCCCTCTTGGCCTTTCTTCTTCATGAGCTTCAGGTGGTCTGTGGGTTGAGCCTTCGCTATTCTAAGTTTTTGGGCTAACATCCACTTAACAGTGAGTAAATACTGTGTGTATTCTTTTGTGATTGGGTTAACTCACTCAGGATGGTAATTTCTAGATCCATCCATTTGACTATAAATTTCTTGAATTCATTATTTTTAATAGCTGAGTAATACTCCATTGTGTAGATGTACCACATTTTTTGTATCCATTCTTCCACTGAGGGACATCTTGGCTCTTACCAGCTTCTGGCTATTATAAATAAGGTTGCTATGAACATAGTGGAGCATATGTCCTTGATATATGTTGGAGCATCTTCTGGGTATATGCCCAGGAGTGGTATAGCTGGATCCTAAGTAACGCTATGTCCAGTTTTCTGAGGAACCACCAGACTAATTTCCAGAGTGGTTGTACCAGCTTGCAATCCCACCAGCAGTGGAGCAGTGTTCCTCTTTCTCTGCATCCTCACCAGCATCTACTATCACCTGAGTTTTTGACCTTAGCCATTCTGACTGATGTGAGATGGTATCTCAGGGTTGTTTTGATTTGCATTTCCCTGATGACTAAGAATGTTGAGCATTTCTAAAGGTGCTTCTCAGCCATTCGAGTTTCCTCTGTTGAGAATTCTTTGTTTAGCTCTGTTCCCCATTTTTTAATAGGGTTATATGGTTTTCTTGAGTTCTTTGTAAATCTTGGATATTAGCCTTCTATCGGATGTGGGATTGGTTAACATCTTTTCCCAATCTGTTGGTTGCCGTTTTGTCTTATTGACAATGTCCTTTGCCTTACAGAAGCTTTGCAATTTTATGAGGTCCCATTGTCAATTCTTGATCTTAGAGCATAAGCCATTGGTGTTCTGTTAAGAAACTTTTCCCCTGTGCTTAGGTATTCGAGGGTCTTCCCCACCTTCTCTTCTATTAGTTTCAGTGTATCTGGTTTTAAGTGAAGGTCTTTTATCCACTTGGATTTGAGATTTGTACAAGGAGATAAGCATGGATCGATTTGCATTTTTCTACATGTTGACCTCCAGTTGAACCAGTACCATTTGCTAAAAATGCTCGTCTTTTTTCACTGGATGGTTTTAGCTCCTTTGTCAAAGATCAAGTGACCATAGGTATGTGGGCTCATTTCTGGGTCTTCAATTCTATTCCATTGATCTTCCTGCTTGTATTTGTACCAATACCATGCAGTTTTTATTACTATTGCCCTGTAGTACAGTTTGAGGTCAGGGATGGTGATTCCCTCCGAAGTTCTTTTGTTGTTGAGAATAGTTCTCGCTATCCTGGGTTTTTTGTTGTTCCAAATAAATTTGCAAATTCCTCTTTCTATCTCTGTGAAGAATTGATTTGGAATTTTGGTGGGGATTGCATTGAATCTATAGATTGCTTTTGGCAAAATGGCCATTTTAACTAAATTAATCCTGCCAATCCATGTGCATGGGAGATCTTTCCATCTTCTGAGGTCTTCTTCTACTTCTTTCTTCAGAGACTTGAAATTTCTATCTCCAGTGTAGTCTCCCTTTGTAATTTCTTTATTGTTTCTACTTCCGTTTTTAAATCTTGGGAGGTTTTTGTTTTTGATTCCTTCTGCTGTTTGGTTATTTTTATCTTCCAATTCCCTAAGGGATTTTTGTGTTTCCTCTTTAAGGGCTTCTATCTATCTGTCTGTGTTCTCCTTAATTTCTTTGAGAGTGTTATTTATGTCCTTCTTAAAGTCCTCTAGCATCATCATGAGAAGAGATTTTAATTCTGAGTCCTGCTTTTCTGGTGTGATGGGGTGTTCAGGGCTTGTTATAATGTGGGAACTGGGTTCTGATGTTTCCATGTAACTTTGGATTCTGTTGCTTATGTTCTTGCACTTGCCTTTTGCCATTTGGTTAACGCTAGTGCTCCCTGTACTTTCTTTCTCTGATTGAGGCCTCCCTTTCCAGTTATCTTGCTTGTTTCTGGTCTCCTTGGGGTCCCAATGTCTCTGTGATCTTCTCTAGCTGCTCTGAGTACGATGATAGCTCTAGGATAACTCAGAATATGGTGTCTCCTAGGTAGCAGTCCAGCTAGGTGTCCACTGTTCTGGGTGTAATGTCTCTTCCTGTATGTCTCAGGCTAATGTGTCGACTGCTCTGAGTGTCGTGGCTCCTCTTTTATGTCTCATGATATGTTGTATCCCGCTCTGAGTTACTTTGGTCCTCTGCCACTCTGGGTTCAGTGGATCCTCTACTGCTCTGGGTTCCTTGCAACCTCTAGGGTGGTTCATGAGGGATCCGTTGCCCCCAGAAGCAGACTGGGCGGGTGTCTGCTTCAGGCCTCAGATCCGGGAGAGAGGTGAAAGGGGTGTGCTATCCTGCACAGGTGGGGTTTGGGGTTCTGCTGGAATCTGAGCACTCCCTGCACTCAGCTCTGGGCCTAGGGCAGTGAGCGGGTCTTCTTACCTATTGCTCTGGGTTCCTTGCACCCTCAAGGATGGGTCAGGAGGGATTTGGTGCCCCCAGAAGCCGACCGGGCGGGTGTCTGCTTCTAAGGTTTATTAAGTCTTATTTACCATGGATTTATTCCTTACAACACATTCTTCTCTGTCCAAATCTGACCTGTTATTAGGTGAAATTTATTAACCACAATCCTCAAATTCTCAGATGTATAAAAGTTTACATTTGAAAGTTAATTTTTCTTCCCAAGTCCTTAAAGAAATTTTCTCTACCCCTTACCAGTATCCAAAATATGCTTAAATTCTTCTATAATCAGAACTCATTCTTCCAGAAGAATGAAAAAGATCATATGTTCATGTTTGAGGAAGATTAAAATTTGTATTATTTTCTAACTTATTTTTTAATTAAATCTATCTGTAAGTGTGTGACTGGGAATAGGCATGTGAGTGGAGTTAGAGGTCATCAGAAGGTATAGGATTCCCTGGGGGTGGACTTACAAGTAAGTATGAGCTCCTTCTAATGGGTGCTAGGTACTAATGTGTCCTCTATAAGATCAGATGTGCTCTTAATCACTGAAACTTCTCTCCAGCCCTGAGATCTTCTAAGTCTAAAAACTGGATTACATTTTAAAAATGTATTCCTTGCTGCTGATGATAAGCAAGCACATTCATAGTCCATATTCATTGAGTTTGCTTTCGAGTGACTACGAAGATCTAACACAAGGTGCCCTTTTCACATCTATTAATTTAAAGATTTACCTTCCATTTATATAGTCCATATTTGCTCTCTGAAAAGTGATGTATGTAACAAGAAGGACTATATGTCACAATATTTCTTCTGATTTTATCTAGAGCACAAAAATTTTTTTTATATATATTCTTCCACAGAAATCCTACAGATAAAGCACATAAGAATCTGAAATGTGTCTAGAACTTTGAACATACGTTTTTCTAAGAGTGGCTGTGTTAAAGAGAAAAATATGTTCCTTCCAGTCTGGGCCAGAGAACTGAACAGGTCTTGGGTGGCAGCTCTGCCCCCAATCACACAGAACCCAGAAGAAGTGGGGCTCCCAGGTCCTTTAACTCGGGCAGTATCTTAGGTAAACAGACAGCAACACCTACCCCAAACAGGGAATAACTGGGACCCACAAGGACCCAGGAAGTCACTCCTGGCCCTGAGCACTGCTTCCTTCCAGTCTGGGCCAGAGCACTGAGCAGGTCTTGGGTGGTAGCTCTGCCCCCAATTTCTAAGAACCCAGAGGAAGTTGGGCTCCCTGAGCTCTAATCTAGGCAGTATCCTGTCTGTGCCTGATCACTGAGCAGATTTTGGACCCCAAATCTTATCCCAGTAGTTATACCTACCCCACACAGTTCTGATACAACCAAGATAATAGGAAAGACAGGTTACAGTCAGAAACAGGGCAGGTAGCACTAAGGAGATACAGATGGCAAAAGGCAAGCGCCATAACATAGGCATCAGCAACACAGGGTACTTGGCATCATTAGAACCTAGCTCTCCAACACAAGAAAGTCCTGAATTCCCTGTAGTACTAGGAAAGCAAGATTCAGATTTAAAATCCCTTCTAATGATGATGATAGAGGACTTTAAGGTTTTAATTTGTACAAGCTTCTTTTTGATATAAAAGTGAGATAAATATTGTTACTCTCATAGGCATTATGCCTATATAACACACTTAGGAATACAAGGCTTAGACCTAGTCCTTCTTTATCTTTTTTAACTGATTTGAGATGGGTAGACTGTGAGTTAAGGAACTATAGCAAATTCATGGCTCTGAGTTTATTGTTAGGGTGTTTTCTATATTTTATTTGGAAATAGCTGAGAGGAGTTAACAGACAACAGTCCAGATTACCCTACATGGATAGTTGGTTTTCAAAACATCAGAAATCCACAGAATTGACGTTACGAACACTTCTGTATTAATGTTCATTTTGATTAGAGACCTGTCTGCTCCTGACAGCTTCCTGTCTTGGATTCTAAGAAGAAATTGAGCATCATTGGAGTTACTCCTGTTGTGGTGAGACAGCCACCAGGCAAGAATTGCCTCTTTCCATCTACAGACAAAGCACTGTCCAGAAAAGGACACACTTGCAGAATAGTTGACTGATTATATCTGCCAAGACAGAGCAATCAGCCCTTAATAATTCTGCATCACTAGGTCTTTCAGATGATCCTGGGCCAGAAGGCTGAAGATCGGATGCTTCACCGTTCTGTAGTATAGGGACTATCCAGGTGTCCAGCAGTCTCTATAAATTGACTAATTTAAAAGCTATGCTTTGTGCTTCCAATAATTTCTGTTAACTCAGTCATTCTGAATTTCTGACAGAGCTGAAAACTTATAGTCTCATAGCCAATCCTTGCTATTTACTTTGAGAGATCAGATTAGAGAGGATGGTTTTCAGCTGACATTCATTCTAAAGACAAGAAAAAAAAAAGCCAGGTTTAAAACTAAGTCTTTTAGTTAGGAGAGATGACAGAGGTTTTGCTTAGTCAACAAAATAATGGACTGGGTATTAGGTCTATCTTGCACCTTATTGACATAAATTTGTATAGTTATGCTCTAACTGTATTTTGAGAGAAAAGTTTTATTTTGACAGGAAGGGTGATATGTAGGAGAAGCTAAGATAGGCTGAGTATGGAGAGGAACAGGAGGAGTAAGAGTAGGAGAAGGAGAGGAGGAGCTAGGTGATGAGAGAGAGAAAGGGGGGGATAAACATGGAGGCGGATGTTCACATGTCTCTGCCAGTCAAAGATAGTTGATATATCTAGGTTAGGTATTGGGTTACACTTCTGATTGATATTAAGCATCACCAAACTTATAAAGCCTTTGGTTAACATTAAAAAATTGTATAAAATCAAAAAGGAGAAGGGGGCATGGGATAGGGGTTTTCTAGGGAGGGGAAATGGGGAAAGGGAATGGTATCTGAAATGTAAATTAAATATCCAATAAAAAATTTAAAAAAAATAAAGAGAAAAATATTTATTTTTTCACACCCTTTCATATGCTCCAGTTTATAACTCTTTGTACTTCAAGTCCTCTGATGAAGTGCTAGTGTCATTATAGGGTCTGTAGGACCTGTATGTAAGATTGAGTTAATGCAAGGACCAGCTTTAAGTCATATACAGTGCATTTTCATCAGTTGTTTATATTCAAGCTAGGATCAAGGATACCAAGGTTATCATACCTCCTATGTCACTTCAGGGCACTGTTTAAAAATAGAAAATGGCAGAATATGGAAGACATATAATCAATACTGTGATTAATGGGAGTAATTTCACTGAAACATCTGGGCAATTAAACATGCTCTTCAGGAAGTGTTTTTACCTTGTGACTAGTGAAGGAATGAATGAATTTCAAATCAAACATCACTGCCAGTATATTAAATAATGCACACCTAAAACCAATTCAAATGGGAACACTGCCAGCTACCAGAGCCATACAAACTCTGTCATTTAGAACAGAATATAGCCTGAGTCAGATCTTCCTTCTGCAATTCTGGTTCATTAAAATAAGGGCACACTGATGAGGATAGTACACATACGCTATGTATGCATCAAAAAGTTTGTGCTCAAGCAATGGCTGTAGTTCATGTGAAGTAACAGAAATGTACCACAAAGATTCTGCTCCCAGGAAAATTAAGATTTTTACTGGCTAAGTAAATAGTATTCTCAGAAAACAATTAATGATATAAAGTTTGTTTACAACCCATGTCAGTGATTTGCCTATTTGAACTACTTGTTATATTTAATTCAATAGTTTTGGCGAAGTATCTATGCGGCATCCTTAATTACATCTTCAAGAACATTTCCAAACAGAGTAATAAGGATACAGTACAGACTCAGTTTCTAAAATGTGACACAAGATGATATCTTTTTACCTCAAAACAGAGACTGCCCCACATGGGGATCCATCCCATCTGCTGACACCAAATCCAGATACTACTGCTGATGCCAAGAAGTGCTTACTGACAGGAGCCTGGTATAGCTGTTCCTTGAGAGGCTCTGCCAGGGCTAGACCAATACAGATGAGGATATATACAGCCAAACATTGAACTGAGCATAGGGACTCCAATGGGGAAGTTAGGGCTAGGACTATAGCAGCTGAAAGATTTTGCAATCTCATAGGAAGAACAACAGTATCAACCAACCACAACCCCCAAAGCTCCCAGGGTCTAAACCACCAACCAAAGAGTACACAGGAGGTACCCATGGCTCCAGATGGATATGTTGCAGAGGATTGCCTTATCTGGTTTCACTGGGATGGGAGCTCTTGGTCCGGTGGAGGCTTGATGACCCAGAATAAAGGAATGCTAGGGTGCTGAAGCAGGATTGAGTGAGTGGTTGAAGGAGCACCCTCATAGAAGCAGGGGGAAGGAAAAGGGGATAGGGAGCTTGTGGAGGGAAAACTGAGAAGGAGGATAACATTTGAAATGTAAGTAAACAACAAAAAAATGAAAAAAAGTCCTCAAATGAGTTGTCAGATTACTTTATGCAACACAGCTGAAACCACATACTCTATAAACTTTTACCGTTTATTAAACTTTACAACCCGCGTAATCATCTCATAGAAATCATTTGTGTATCTTTGAATATTAAAGCATGAAAAAATAGTCATATATATATTGGAAACAAGATTAAAGAGATGACTTGTTTTATTCTAAAATAAATGAAAGAAAGAGTTAATGAGTAAACAGATATATCACTAAATGAATAAATTCCTTCAGTGCTGGGAATCTAACTCCAGGTCTTGGACCTGTTAGACAAGTACCCTACCCTACCACCAAACCACATTACTATCTCATTGTCATAAAATTTACTTAGTGATTTCCTATACTTGTTTAGCCAGATCAATTTCTATGCTAATTGCTCCTCTCAGTGAAACCAGGCTACATAAGTTAGACTATTTTGACATGGCAGAGTTGAAGTATTTAGATATATATTAACAAGCCCAACGACAATGCACTGCCTCTTCTACAAAAATGTTCTCAGAGTTAACATCTCTTAATATTTTAAGCCCAGAAACTTAAGACATGAGTAATGCTGTCAGCTCAGTAGCTATTGATTTTAGTTATGGGAAAGCATTACAATGGATATAACTACTCCATTTCTGAAAACTGAAACAGTAAAGAATGTTCACTGGAAAATTAGTTACTGTGATTCTGATCTTGTTCTTTTCAACTCCCAGATTATCTAGTCAAATGATTATACCCAGCCTATTCATCAGTATAGACACTTAATTCAAACTATCTTAGATTCCAGGCAAGGTGAAGATTTATCACTTGAATTTATTTTCCACAGTGTCCTTTAGAGCCATTCTTGAGTTGAACTACTTCACTACAGCAGGCTTTTTCAAATAATGACACAAACATTTCAAATAACTTAGTGTACTGGATAGAAACATTTACCTTTTGGGCAACAGCCATAGCTTCAGAGACAAGCAGGGGCATATTGCAAATTTGCTACTATTTTGTATGAACAATATGCATTCAGGAATCCCTTTAATCTCATTCTGAATTAAAAAGAATTGCTGGAGCTGAAGAGATGGCTTAATGGTTAAGAGGCCGTTCTTCCAGAGGTCCTGAATTCAATTACCAGCAACTTCTTGGTGGCTCATAACCATCTGTAATGGGATCTTTTGCCCTCTTCTGTTGTGTCTGAAGACAACTACAGTATACTCACATACATAAAATAAATAAATAAATCTTTAAAAATAAGGAATTTCTAGTGGCTTGTCAAAAGGTTATGCAATGTACATTGGGTAGCTAAAATCCCAGGAATACATCTCGCCAAATGATTCCAAAGTAAAGAGTGATAATACGGGGTGGTTTTCTGTAGTTTGGATGGCTGCTTCTTTACAGTGGAGTCAAGATAAAGTAGAGATTTGTAGAGCATTAGAGAGTGAGAACATATAGATTGTTGGGCCTAAGCAATATTACAATATTAAATGTGATCTTTTACAAAAAATTAACTTTTGTTAAGTTTGTGGCAGGCACAGTGTTATATATTCATAAGTCTAACACTTTGGAAGCTAAATAAGGTAATATTTTTGAGGCTTGCTGGATTCCATAATAAGTTCAAGACAAGCTATGGCTACAAAGTGTGATTGTCCTGAATACTAAGCAAATAAGCTAGCATACAAACAGAAAACCAGATCAGAGTTAGGGAAAAGGCACTAGAGAGAGTCCATGAAAAAACTGGATATTTATTTTCTTTTGACCACGGTCACCTGATGTGAACTTAAAGACGGCTTAGATCCTTTCAGGAAGGTTTAGGAGAAGGAGTCATTTTCAGAACTGGAAATAATCAACCTTTTTTTTCCTTCAGAATAATGAGCAGTTTCTTTTTAATCAGTGCTGAATCTATGGTTGAATTTGCATATGAGAATTGAGAAAGTTCTGTCTCTCTATTAAGAGATTCCACATGTAATATCTTTATCACTTACATAAGTCAGATAGGTCATTATGAAATAGTCTTTTGATCTTGAGAACTTTGAAGACAAATTAGCAACTTCTAAATGTACTTTTGCTACCCTTGTGATCCATCCTCCTCATTAAACCACTAAGCCCATTTCATTGATAATAATTTTCCCTATCATTCTTGTCTAGTAGTGGACAACCTTTAAAGGATTTTATTTCTAGAAAATTGAGAGATGGGTCAGTTGTTTGTAGCACAAGAATGAAGACTTAAGGTCAGACCTCAACACCCCAGTAAAACACTGAGTGTAGTGGCATGCATTGGCACTTCAGAAACTGGGACAAGGAGACAGGAAGATCTAGCCCCGCAGCTTTCTGGCTAGCCAATCTAGCCAAATCAGTAAGCTACAGGTTCAGGTTTAGAATGAGATCCTGTCTCAAAAAATAAAGTGGAAGTGATTCAGAAAGATAGCCCGGGTCAACGTCTGGCCTCCACACATGCATGCATAGATGCACTCTTTCATCTATGTATATATAAACACACACATATACAGAAAGTACACAAACTACACAACAACCACACACACAAACCACAAGAACACACCATAATTTTACACATACACACACACACACACACACACACACACACACACACACACACACACAAAGAGAGAGAGAGATAAACAGACAGAAAGAGAGAGAGAGTGAGAGAGAGAGAGAGGAGGAGCATCTATCTCTAAACTCTTTTTTTCTTTTTTTTTATCTGGGGATATAATAGGGTGTATATGAGTGAGTTATATATGATATATTATTGTCAAATACATAAATCAAACTTTCTCATAAACATTTACTTCTTTGGAGTGTTATTTATTTATTTATTTGATTTTCCATCCTCAGTTTCAAACACCATTGATTTTGGCCTTACAATATTCCATGATGCTTAATTTAGCTCATTTATTACATATTTTTTAGTAGTTAAATCTGTAATGGTAAATTTAGCCAATTAATATAAACAATTATAAGTCTAGTACCTTTAGAGTTCATTCCTAAACATATTCTGAGAATATGGATAATACCAAGTAGTAATTAAAGGGTATAATTTTTTTATTGCTTGATACTGTAATTAATTCCTCTTTAGGGCATGCTGGATTGTGTCTTTAGCTTTATCAATGCATGATTGAAATGTGTTAAAAATAGGACACATCATTTTAATTTTTTTTCTTTTATGGAAACTATTGAAGGATTTATTTAGTCTTTAAACAAGGACAAACAACCTTTTCATACTGAGAAAATGGGACAATTGCATTCAAAATGGGCTCTGAAACTTGATCAACTATGAGACTGTAAATCCTTCCTCATGCACTCACCTGTAGTGACTAGAGTCCTTTCCTTTCTAAAATACAACCTTATGTTACATAGCTTCTACTGAGATTGAAACTGGTATACATTGAAATCTGGAAACATATTAAGTCAAGTAAGGGATCTGTTTCTAGTCTTCTCATAGCTGTGGTATAAAAATTCACAAAATTATTATTTTTTGTTTTCTGTACAGGCCTAAGGCAAGAAAATGTAAATTTAGCTTATCATAATCTTTTAAAAAGATTTCATGTGCAATAGGATATAGTGCTTCAAACTTCATATATAATATCTTATGGTAAATGATACCTTTGTATAACCTCAAGGAAACAGAGAAATTGCCTTTAAATTCTTGTTCTACTCTTTTTGAAATTCCAGATCACAGAGGTGACATTAAGCATTATCCAGATTGCTCCTGTATGTCTCCAGTTCTCAAATATATGTCCCTTTTAAATACACAAAATTTCACAGATCAAGCCTTTGGATAGAATTTATAAACAAGTTCTGGTAGTGTCTTTAGCTTCTACTTAGGAAAAACAACTCAGGCAGGAGTCTTAGGTGCATGGCTGGAAATCAACCCTCCCCAATACTATCCTAAATAGATGAATATTTTCATTATTCTTTCACTTAAAAGATGGTATATATGCACAATGAAATTTTAAGGAGCTTCAAAAAGAGCTGAAATTTTGAGTAAAACATGTGAATCTGTAAAGTATGAATTTCAGCATGGTGACCTAGATGCAGAATGACAAGTATCACATGCTTTTTCATATGCATAACTTAACATTTAACATGTGTATGTAGGTGTGAATGTGAGTATCTGCAATCACATTAGGAAGAGAGCCGCAAGAAACCAAAGGAAGCAGCACTGAAGAGGTAAAGACATTATTACACACATAAGCAGAAAAGAAGCTAGTCGGAGTGAAAGCATGAGAGGGAGCAGGATTGGAGAAGAGAGAAGAGAATCAGCAAAACCAAACCCTGTTTGAAAACACCACAATGAATTTGGATGCTAATAAATAAATATGATAAACAAATAATAAGTAATTTTAATGGATCATGATTACCTTACAGAATCTCCAGATGCATACAACATTAATATTAAGACCCAGGCATTTATTTACTATTTAACCGGTACCTGCATTGTTTTTGATTGTACTTTTCACAAATGGCCTTAATACAGACTGTGTCCCCCCTTTCAGATCAGTTTTGTTCTCCACATGTGCACACTCTCTCACTACTGTGTGATGTTCTACAAGTTTTATTCATCTGAAATGCTATTTTACTTCTTTTCACCAGTTCCTACTTGTCCTTTCATCATTTGCCTATGTAATATTCACTGAGTATCCCAAATAAAGCTTGTCTCTGAAAACCCTAATCATCTCACTGAAGCTATTGATGTTTTTTCTTATATTGCATATCAATTATATTTTCTGTTACACTTTGTTGTATGTATTACATTATATAGCATAGTTTTAGGATATATTGATTTTAGAAAATGTGGTTTACCTATTTTAATTTCATCTCTGATTTATTGTTGTAACAAACATTTGTTATAACTTTTAAACAAATAATTAAGAGAAACAATTACTTTTGGAAATAATAAGATAAATTTTACTTTATAATTATTATACTGAAAACATGTTATGGTTGCAAATACTTCTATAAACACAATTTTCTCAGTATTGATTTTGTCCTTTTAATTTTTAATTATTACTTGTTTTTGGTAAGGATGGACCTCAGTAAACACATTGCTGTCAGAAAACAACTTGAAGGTGCTGATTCTCTCTTTCATCCATGTGGTTCCCAGATATGACATTTCAGGAAGCAGACTAGGCCGGTAATGTCATTACTTACTGAAGCATCTCTCAGGTCCATCTTAACCTTATCTGTTTCTTTCAGGTCTTTATATTCTGGTAGGTATTTGTAACCTCTAATTTGTTGAAATCCTCCTGTAATTTAATTATGACCCAAGCACTGATTCTTTGAAGAATATTTTTGGACTCACTCCTGAATCCTGTCATTCAAAATCATTTGGCCAACTATCACCCTAAGGTAAATGCTGAGATTTGTTTTTTAACCCTCACCTGGATTGTTTTTGATTATATTTTTTACAACTGGCCTTAATACCGACTGTGCTCCCCTAATAAAGAATAGTTTTGTTTCCCAAATGCAGACAAACTCTCTCACACCTATTTACACAATGTACATATTTTCTGAAAGACTACCTTTTTTCTTTTGACAAGTCTTACTTTTTTCATGACTTGCTTACTTTGTAACTATTGCCTGAGAGTCCTAGGGAAAGCCATGGGAGAAAACTTTCAAAACCTTTGAATGAGAGTTATTATGGTTGTCTTAGCATCCTTTGTCTTTACCAACAGGAGACCACAAAGAAATAACAAGTTGAGAAGTCATTAAATGAGGATAAGGAATGTCTAAAAAGGAGGTTGAACATCAGGAGGCATGGAAGAGGACTTAACCATGAAAAAATCCCAATATGGTGATCATAGCTTGTCTCTATGCTAAAATTTAAACATTTAATTACTGGATTGATAGAGTTACAGTTACATAACTAAATATTTCACTTAATGGCAAAACCAAACCATGTTCTACCAGAAATTCTGTTTCATAATCCCATCATCCACAGTGACAATATTTCCTATTTTACGTTGCTCACTGTGCTTCTGGATTTGTGCATGAACCCGTGACACCTGCTATCACTTCTTATGTACAACTTAGACTGCTTTCTTACTAGGCTTGCTGTCCTTTTCATGTGTGTGTTTATTTGTTTGATATAGTTTTTTAGTTTAGGAAATTTCTTTCTCAAGGAATGGATCTTTTGCTTGCTTCCCATGGATGACAGCCATGCAAAGTATTTGGTTTCAGTATAATACTTTCAAACAGAATTTGCTTATGTAGATGCTCTTTCAGCTCCTCCTCTCTGGTGTATCCTTACCTCATTCTATCTTTCTACTCCCAGGAGCTCCCTTGCTACTTTCATGGCACATGTATTTTATCACCCTTATACGCTCCTCAAAACCTGTTTCTCATGGGGCCCCATTTCTAGTTCCATCATTTTATTTACAATACACACACACACACACACACACACACACACACACACACACAAACACACACAAATTCACAGTTAGAATTTGCATATGAGAGAGGACATTTGTCTGAATCTGATTCTTTATTAAATACAAGAATATCTAGATCTATCCAGTGCCTTGCAAATTTGTTTTTAACATTTCAATAAAGTCTCAGAGGACCGCAATCATAACCATAGAATCTTAACAGTTTTAAGTAACAAATAATTTTAAAATAATTTTGTTTCTTGCCTTTGAGATGTTTATCTGTTCTATTTTATTCCTGACTTGCCTCCTTTTTTAAATTTTTATTTCTGAGCACCTTTGTCAATAACATCCTAATTGCCTTCAGATCAAACATTGGATTTGATATCCTGTTCTATTATCATACTATAATTTAAAATGTATTTTCTCATGAATTGGCAAATGACACCAAAGATTTCTTCTTGTTTCTCATTGTCAGAAGAACTCCCTTTCCACATCATATTAAATGAAGTAGTAACGACATCTTCAATGTCTATGCCTAGATTTGAAGGAGAAGTTTCACATGTTTTGATATTGTCTGCATATTTTTCTGTACTCATGGTTATTTCCAAAGCCCATGTCATCTAATTGCATCAGAGCACTATTCTCAATTTTTAATATGTGGCAAATAGTAGTAAAAGATGCACATAAATCAGTGTATATTTCAGGTTTAATTTACAGTACGGCCTAATAAACATTCTAAGAGCTTTGGGAAATAAAGTGGTAGAGAGAAACAAGGTCAACTACTTAAATATTTGATATTGAAAATATTATTTTTATACTTTTATTCATAAAATTCTCAAATGAATTAAGGGATGTATAAGTACTTATATTAAAAATATTATTTAACTTAGTGCAGAACATGTATCTGAAGCTCTTCATTTTAAATAGCTACTGCAGTGGGTAATTCAGCAGGACCAAACCAAAAATCAACTCACCACTGTGTAAACAGTACAGTTTCTAGAAAGTAGATATTAACAAGGAACAGTAAAACTATGATCACATACAAAATAAGCCTTACTCAAAATTTGCATAACACTATGGTCATAGAATTTATTATAACACCAAGAAACCTTTAGAGTGAGAAGGATGGAATATTATCCATCTGTGATTGAATTAGTGGAATATAATGGAAATACAAAGTTTTGAAAAGGCATGATTTTTGTCTACTTATATAAAAGAAAATAATGTTGCTGAGGTTAAAATTAAAATTAGATGCAAATGCATGGCCTAAACAATGTACAGAAAAATGGCAAAGACCAAGAAAGTTTAAGTACATATTTTACTGATGAAAAAAATCTTGAAAGACAAGTAGAGAATAGAGTTTGGAGAGTATGCATATAAAATCTTTGTTCTTTAGGCTGGAGAGAAGGCTCAGTGTGTAAATACTTTTGCTGTGTACAATTGACAACCTGACCTTAGACCTCTAGCATCCAAGTAAAATTCTGGGCATGGATGCACAGTGAGTAGGGAGATCACTGGGGACAGTTGATTGCTAACATGACAACTGGTTTAATGATAGACTTCATCTCAAGGAAGGAAAAGGAAAAATGACGAAGAATCCCTCTGGCCTTCACATTCATGCACACCCTGTCACACATACCAAATACTATTAAATGTTTTAAAGATTATCTCTTCTTGATAGTGTTGTTTTATAACTTTGAGTCCAGGGAGGGAATATACTTGTGCCAGGAATCAAGTTGAATTGGGAAAGACAGATAGGCAGCAAGATGTAGAATAAAGAGAAAGAGAAATTGAGTGTCTGAAATACTGTTCAAGCCTCTGAGTGCTGGTGAGTGTTTATGGGAACAGGTGTGACAAGTGCCAAAGGAAGACCAAGAATAAACAAGACTTGATTGAAATGAAATAAAATATTATACATTATTGACACAGCACATTTTAAATATACAGCCCATGAGATAGTACAAAATAAAGACTAAGAACATTTGAACAGTTTTGAATAAACTTATCATATTTAGTTTCAAAAGTTAACTGAAGTGGGAAGACTTTAAGCTCTAACGTAGAGAATCTAACATTTGATGTTGGTTGATGATGAACCAGGGACCACAGATCTCTGTAATTGGAAAAGATATATGAGTAGGCCTACACCATTACCCAGAAGGTGTCGAGAAAAAGTATTAGTGGCAAGATCATTATTTGTTTGAAATACTGTGAATAAGCCAAGTGGGCTAGGAAAGAAGAAATGGCTATTTTAGTAATACAAATTTCACATAATTTAGAAGACAGAGGATCAATTTAGAGCTTAGTAGACAGAAAGATTACAAGAGAGAAATAATTAAACACACAATTTCTTTAAGGGGTTAAAATAAGAATTGAGAACAAAAGAGTGTAGAAGTGAAAGGACAAGAAAAGAGGAGTGCACTGTGACACTATTGGCAACTAGAGTAACTATATGTGAATGTAGCAGAATGTAACATAAAAGTGACTTGAAGCATGCAATTGAGAGCCTTTAGAGAGAGATTTAAAATGTGACAAAAAATCACCTCAATCAACACATTCTCATGGTGCACTAGGTATTTTACTAAAATATTTTATAGCATTATCTGGATTTTCTTTGTAAAAGGACAATTATCAAATTTTAACATAGATTATAATGAAAAACACAGATATGTGTACACAAACCTATACCTGTTATGAAATATATTAGATATCACATTGATGTATAAATTCATGGAAATAAGAAAAAATACATTTGCTATTGGGTCAGACTGACAGGTCTAGCTTTCTCTTGTTTGATAAGAAGAACAGTACATGTTCTCTTTTGGTTTCTCTCTTTTATTTATGGCTTAACAATTCTAATTACTGTATTTTTACAAACTGTGTGTTTTTTAAAACCATCTGCAAATATAATGTGTTACATGAAACTTTGCACATCCTTTGGCGTGGTCACAAAACCCATCAGCTCTTTTTCTTACTATTGCTGCATGGAGCAAAGTTAGAGTTTAAGAAGAGTCTTTACCAGGAGTATTAAAGGAGAAAGGAGGATTAGTAAAAGGACAGAGTATACACCCCAAACAGGTCCTGGGAACATTATAGTGCATGGATGGAAACTGCGTATACAATTGTACCTGCAGCTTTTCTAATTAAACTATTGATAGCTTTCTATATTCTCTCAGTTTGTGTTAGGATAAAAGTTTGCCAACATAACAGAAACAAATGTCTCTCATAAAGTTTTTTTTTATCTGATTGGGCAATATATCTCAAATGAGCGTCTTAGATCACTTGTCTCTGTGACCCTCATTTTCATCTGGAATATAAGAAAAAGATTAGGCTGGTCATGCTGGGAAATGACTACAAGCTATAACAGGAGGCAAAGGACTAAGAGTACAAAGCCAGTCTTGGGATTTCATCTCTCCCTGCCTATTTCTTATTTTTTTGTCTTGTGTATATTTGTATGCACATGTATGATTAATTTATTGTTATACAAGTAGACAGATATTGGATGGGAGAATGTATTTTTACTTTACTCTCAGTAACAGTTGTGATTCTTTGTGAAATGGCCTTTGGAATTTGGGGACTGCTAATTCATGCTAGAACTGATTTACAGAAAATGGTTAGTTATGGGTTGTTGTTGTTGTTGTTCTGATTTTTTTTATACAGAACTATTGAATATTTTCAGAAGGTTATTTAACTGCTTTTGTAATTCATTCAATTGTTAAATACAAAGAGTTTATCTTTAGTTTTATATCTTATTAAATACAAAGAGTTTATCTTTAGTTTTATATCTAAGAGTTAGTTCTTCACTGATGTTCTTTAATACAATAACATTACTTTAAGAGTGGGCTGAGGTGCTGTTCAGTGACAGAGTGAATTATAAACATGTGCATAGGCCTATGTTCGGATCTCAGCTATAACCAGAAAATGGGTGTTCTTCAAATAAAATTCTAGTAGACACGCTATAAAACATAATTCCTTTCAATGAGTTTACCTAACCAGGGTTGGCATACGACTTTAAATAACAGATTATCCTTTCTTCTCCAAATAGTTGTTTTCCGTACTTTTTATGTATCATAAAAAGCCATGTCCATGATAATGAAAACTTGCCTAAAGTTTTCTGCACACATTTGCTGCAGGAGTAATTCTGGACCCTATCCTTGATCACACATGTTTGCATCTAGTTAGTTGATAAGCAATCTTTCAATTGACAGAGATACATGAAGACACTTGCTAATTCAGGAAAACACAAGAAACCTTTCTCTAGACTACCCAAACTTTTAAGCATTTTCACTTACTATTTTATATCATTGTTTTGATTTTTAACTAGGAAGACAAAGACAGTAAATAATAATGTTATTGATCATACTTTATACGCTGATCAGAAATGAAAGCAAATCATGATTAAAACCACAATATCTATGAACCATTTTTCAGTTTTCTTATTTATTGACATTTTTAATTACAACACAATGAATTGATGGTAAATACAGAAGATGCAACAGTATAAAAAGCCATTTAACCTTTCCCTAGGTTAAGACACTTACAGCAGACAAACAGTGCCCCACCCTAACCCATTCTTGAATGGAAATGAAATAAATATAAATTAATAAATACAACATAAATAACTGCACAGCCCTTAACTCTTTGACTGCCATGGCACAAACCATGCTGATGATTCTAGATTGTGACCTTTGTATGGCTAAGGTTGCCACAGCAGCCAAAGAGTTATAGCATTGTAAACATAAGTGCTATATGAAAAATGTTCAGTCATGTTACTGATCTAGAGAATGAGATTAATAGCATGGCCCTTGACCTTTAATGAGGCATCATTATAAGGATTCAAGGAGAAAATAGCATGGTGAGCTATTACATAATCTAGGCAACCTTTTTGTTAACAATGTGCTATGAAGCCTTAATTTTACTAATAAAACAGAATTTGTGAAAAACACTGTTCAACACACTGGTCAATAAAATCAATGAGAAATTAATTGAAGCACCACAAAATTTTGCCTGATTATATCTGACAGTCATAATACACTTTAGCACCATTTATTTAGCCTTTTATTTGCACACAAACAAGCTTTGTGTTTGTCAGTAGAAGCAATCAGGAAAAATATATATGCCAAATTTAATATGGAGTAAGGTAATCCTGTGGGGGCAAACCCATAACATTCAAACCATAAAATCCACTGAGAAAATAAATGTATCATTTCGTGCCTTGTACAGGGAAAACTACATGTAATGAAAGTCTTAGTGAAAAAATGTTGAGTACAAAGTAAGCAACCCAGAAACTCAAGGTTCGAATTTCATCTGTTCTAACTGAAACCACAGGTCAAACATCCTAAATCCTAATTTCTTCCCTTTCTTTCTTCTTCACAGTCTTTTGTTATTTTATAAATCCCAATTTACTTTTAGTATTTTCATTCCTAATATCCACATGACACAAAAGAAAGATGATTTTCATAGGAAGCTGGAAAATGCTTTTTCTTTACCCAGGGGACAACTTTCCTCTGCAATTGATTGTATCTCATTTGGACTCTGAAACTTAAATGTTGGTGCAAGTTTTAAAAAAATACATGGTATTTATTTAATAATTGGCAGGAGCTTCTTTCCCTTAATGTGTATAGTGAATATGTGTATATATATGTATATGTATATATATGTATGTATAAGTATATACATATAAGTATATACATACATATATATATAATCATATACTCTATAGTCCCAAATATATGTTACCAGATAGCTTATATAGATATCATGTATCTATATTTATTGTCAGTCATACTGATCCACTTGTTGTAGTATAGATAACATGTATCCAATTAAGACATCTTGAAGATAAATACCACACTGATCAATTTCTCAATGTCAATAATATTTGACTCATTTAAAAAATTAGACTATGAACTAATTATATTTTATGTTTTTATTAAAAATCAAGCTTATTAAAAGTTTATATTAGCACAAAATTAAACTAGCAAACTCCATCCATTTACTTTCCATAATATAAAACCAAAATATATTTGTTTAAAATTAGATAACATGTAAGGAAAAAAAAGTCTTTCAAGACTTTTACACTTGAAACAATTTTTTATGACCAAGTCTCTAAAGCCCCTGAAAATAGAGGTCCACAGAGAAATGCTGATGCAGACAAAGCCAGTGTAGGAGAAGCCACTGCTGTAACATACCCCAGTCTCCTACTCTATCTCTTTCTTACATATGTAATATGCCCCAGAAGGGAAATATTCCAAAGAGTCAAGTCTTTAGACATTCATGTCCTCCTGATGTACTCAAACACTATATTGTAATATTTATCATACTGTATACTTATATTAGATACATTTTCCCAAAATAAATTTTCATAGCTGTCTTATCAACAAACAACAACAATTATACTTAGCAATCCACTTTTCTAAGGGGAAGAGCTCTATAAAAATATAAGCCAATGAAAGAGGTTGGGATATGATAGAGACTATGCTTTCCATATAATTTATGATGGAATATATTGAGAAACAAAGACATTTCTCCAGGGTTCCAACTATATTGTATAATGCTACTAAATTTTATTTGTCAAAAAAAAAAAGAAAAGAAAATATGATTTATTAAATGTAGGCAAAATAAATGGTGAAAACTGAAAGGAATCAAATAATGATCTCAGAAGGAAGCTAAAAATTTCTAATAATCACTCACTCTCGATTAGTACCCATGTTTGTCTGTAAAAATTTATATTTATGAGTACAGAAAGGAATAATGGATTTTATATTATATATGAAAAAGGGAAATGACTATCATAACTAAAATCCTAATTTTACATAAACAATGGAATACATAAGGAGCAAGAAATGAGGAGACACTGTGGCCTCTGATATCTCAGTGTATTCAAAGAAAGGAAAACATTTACATTAAGTTATCCTTGTATTACTAACAAAACCATTCATTTAAAGTATGTTTATATTAACAAGTGGGCTGTGGGTATATAGAAAGGAAATGAGCTACAATTGGTATCACATGATAGGAAACAAAACATGCATTCTAGTGACTTCAAATAGATAGTGCACACAAGGCTTTATTCATCAGTGTACTGGCAAGACAGGCCAACAGAGCAACAAACATTCACATAAAAGATGCCAAGTACAAGAAGCACCATAGCCAATCCTAGGGAAAAGCATCCTTTCATGTTACACCTCACCAAACTTCATACTATTTGAGGCAAGTATAAAAGGGCCGATGTTAAAAAGTACTATGATATTATTTCTGGGATCCAATCTAGCTACCTATCAAATACTACAAAGAAGTCCATATGCAATTTTCTTTTAATGAGCAAAACAGGTAAAAGAAATAGTAGAAATGTCTTTGTTGGCCAAATGTTTTCCTTCTTCTTCTTTTATTTTTTTTTTTTTGTTTTTACCTTTTATTCTCTCTCACCATTCTATTTTTCCATTTCTTCAGTGGAAAAAATGTTAGTGATATTTACTTTGAAGCTAAGTGGCCCAATTGGAAAGAGTTATATTTATACGTGATATTTTCTTCCCTTCTTAAGGGCATACAAATCTAGCTCTGTAGCAGAGCACATGGCCACGTCATGTGAATCAGCACAACATTCTAACTTGTCATGTGTTTTCCTGAAGGACCAAGTGTGCCCTTTCAGGGAATGACACATAGACCTCACATCTGAATAAAATAATTCATTCTATGTTAATATAAGAAAAAATCTTATATTATAAAAAGACCTACTTCTTCTTTTTAGTCAAAAGACATAGAATTTCAGATCTCTCCATATACAAATGCACTCCATATATAGCTACTTATGCTTATGATGTACTGATCACAAGTTATTGATTTTGCCCCATTTCCCTTAAAAAGCATTTATTATAGATGCCTGTGAAGCTTTTGTTACACCACTAAACCTTCTCACACTCCTCTATCTCTACTTAGTATAATAGTAGTTTATTTTAAAGAAATAATGCATGTCATGTTCTGTTACAAGTCAATAGCTGTAGTTAAACATTGAAAGCTGCTACTTCTGGATCCTACCAAAAACATTGATGGGAATTATGAAATACCACCAGTTATATTTTTTCTGAATTTCTGTGACTATGTCAAGTCAGTAGTCATTCTAGGCTTTCTATACTGTTGGATCATATTTCAGAGTAGACATATTGAAGAAGATATTGATAATTAGATGTTCTTGATATGACCAGAAATGTTTCAAAATCAACTCAAACTTACACCAATAGCAAGACATGAGAAACGATGTGAGTGGTACATTATGGACAGAGTCTACTATTAGATCAGACAAGAACACTAAGGCAACCTTTGCTACTATGCCAAGTGTTTTGTATTATATGATTACTGAGGTAAATTTCTATCCTAGGGAAATGGCTTTTTTTTCACAGGGTTCTAACATCTTTCTGACTGAGGTTACTGAATGAATACTTTTATCTTTTAATATTTTGGGTCTATGAGGCAATGAATGAGCAACAGATGTGTTTACACAGGTGACATCTAATGGGCACTGACTAAGTATATACATTGATAAATTATGAACTCATTCCTGGTATGAGGAGTCTGAAGTTTTAATTTGTCTATTATTTTCATTCTTGTCACAGTACAACTTCCAGTTGTAATATTACAGAGTGCTAGAGCATGACTTTATATTTTACAAAAGATTTATTTTATTCTCCACTGCCCATTCTACTCATAAAATGTAGATTTCATATCAATAGTGCGGTGTTCTCTTTGACTGTTAGTTTCTTTATTGTACTAAGTTCAACCTTTAGAAGAGATTCGTTTAATCTTTCTTCTTAGGCAACAGAGACACTGTCATTTAGACTTCTAGCCTCTGGCACTTGTTTACTGTGCTTGTTATAAATCAGTATTTTGGAGGTGACTGGCATTAGAAGCAATAGTCAGATTATACCAACAAGTTGTTGGACCTCTTCATTGGTATCATAGATTAGTAGAGACTGTATTTACAGCTCTTTGTCATAGTTCCTCGGAATGTCACACTTGTAGTTTAAATGGTATGTTGTGTCTTTGATAGCTTTGGCTATGCTCTTATGGTATGAAAAATTAAACATTTGGGTGTGATTACTGTAAACACTTCCTCGCCATCCCCAGACTTATTTAATTATATACTACACTCTAACAGATTCAAAACTATTAGCAAATTACTGCCTTTATTTGTTTTGGGAAATAAATACCAAGTACCTAAAAAAGAAAATGATTATTTTCATGACTTTTGTTTAACACATCTATTCAAGTAATAACATCTATTCTGTTACTCTTCAGAGAGCACATTGAATTCAATTAATATGGGCACACCAGTTATTCAATTGTAAGATCCACATGACAGGAGTCTGAATTTGTGCCATATTAGAATATAAACACAACATGTATAACTTGAGAATATTACATTACACTTCCTAGAATCCAGTATATACACCCTCAGATATCACACTGAGCAGTAGACGTGTGCAATGCTCTTATCGATTACATTGCATTCTAATTGATTAATTCACAGAAATTAAATAAAATTACATATACAGTCTTTGAAGAGCCAAATTATGAGCTGATGAAAGAGATTGTAGGCAGCTTGAGTAATAAAGGTAATGTTTTCTTATTTTAGTAAATTTGTCTCTATTTTTTATTACTTAGTAATTGCCTCTTAGTGATCAGTACTAAGTAACTTTTTAGGTGTGATTCAGAAAAGCCACACTAACTGATTAATAACCAAAGCTGCATTTGTTAGGAGCATCTCTTGTTTACTGATTGAGCCCTGTAACCCTGCCATGGCAAAGAACATCTGTCTTTACCTGCTGTGATAATCATCTCTGCAGAAAACTAGGTTCTCAGATGAGTTAACCATTACCTAAAATCACAACTTTCTCTAGAGAACTGATGTGGAACTACTGGTTTATAAAGAATTCAAACGGATCACCTATCTTTGTGTTTCACTTAGTCTGATTAATAATATACAGACAAACAGTATTTACCTGAAATTGTAAACGTTAAAATTATTTTACGTAAAAACCATTATCTGGTTTACAGTTGTCTTCATATTTGTTAAAGTAATAAAAATAATGAAACAGATGAATACTAATATGATTTCATTTCAGTTTTGGAAGCAGTAGGGCTGAGATTTGTACTTTACTCATTTAGCGGTTACAGAAAAACGATGGATTGACTGTCTTCATTGGGGATAAGCTGACATTATAGTCTTAATCCAGATAACTTTGTTTTTAAAAAATTTTTAATTTATATTTTCATGTGCTAGGTTAGCTAATCACTTTCGTGATTTCTTTAGCATTACCTCATTTTTTTTAATACAAATCCCAAGCATAAGAAGAGTCAGCCATCATGTGAATGAAAGTGCCTGGCATACAGTGGACAAAGGAAGCCCAAATGCATTTTGATCACATTGTATTTAGCTCTTATCACTTATGACCTTACAGTGGTCCCAATCAAGATAGTAGACATAGAAGCCATTTTTAGTACATAGAATTCTCACATTCAAGGCAACAAAACCCAAACCATATCCATGATATTTACCAGAACTGAAGCATAAGAAAGACTCCTCCCTTTTCAATGCTATGGTTATTTTCTAGCCCTTAGGTACTTACAGTCTTGTGATGAATCAGGGTATTGTGACAAATGAATAAAGAGGAAATAAATTGCTTATTGATTTTCTTTTTGATTTTTAGAGTGAAAATAAAGTTCAATATATGTGGATGGAGTTCCTCGATGATTTGCACATGTCCCAAAAAGGTTACAGTTACTCACTTCTATTATTAGAAAAAGAAAACGTTTCCAGTCATTTTTTTTTTTTTTTTGACATCAAGGTCCTGAAAGGATTAAACCCTCTAACAAGCAAACACTGTATAAACAGGCTTATGTATACAGTCCTCCATGCTCTGTCATAACTAACTATAATATTTGCATCATTTAGAAAGGAAGTACAGAAGTAGAGCTACAGCGCTGACCCTTGCCCTCCCTGTGTTATTGACCCTCACATTCAACATCTTGGATGTCTTGTTGAAGTACAGTCTGCATTGCCTAACATGGTACTATGAAGCCATTTCTCTTTCCTAACTGTTTCTTTTTCTTAATTTTATAAAAGATGCTCAGACTGTAGGAAACACCATTCTGCCAGGCTTTTCAGCATGCCACCCATGATTAAAAATATTGTCCCCAACCAAATCATAAACATGTAGTTTAACCAAAGGCATTCTAACTTTCATGCTATGTTGAGTATAAATATAAATTCAAGGCAGCCAAACTATCCATTTCCAAATAAGAATGTATACCTACACTCATTAAAAATCATCTGGAAATGTGTATTATTAGCAAATGAGTAAGAAATTTTCACTAGTATAAAATTCCTGCTTTATATAAAAGCCACACTGGCCATTCAAGTATTTGAGGTTTTTTTTTTTCCTATTTTTTTTGTAATTTTTACTAAAATGATGAAATTAAGCTTAAAATTAAAGGAAAAAAATAAAAAAATACCTCTACCTATAGGGCATATTCAGAGTGTGCATGTAGAGACCAAAGCGCCACCTGCAGATCCACTACTGAAACTCTCTCTCCACTCGAAGGAAACAGCTCTTGTTTACTAGGTTTTAGAGAATAACAATCCAGTGGAGAAGTGACACCAGATTTCCTTCGGTTTGTGCCAGTTTGCAAGTTAAAGGTCAAAGGGCAAAGACACAGAACAGAGCTCTTCAAGGAAAATTTTCACAGAAGACAATGCTTAAGTTGTTGTTAATGACAGTCCACAGATCAATATCAAGTTCAAGGCAAGCTGTTCATTGTTTCAAAAGCTAATCCCCTCAAAAGCTGGCTTTCACACAAAGCCAATTGTCTGACTCATGGGGTGCTTTCCTTCTGACCATCTCTAATAAGTTCACAGCCCAGTGGCTGTAAAGCCATTCACTGCAAGAAGCAGCTTCTAAAATCAATAAAGAGGTCTGTCAGTTGCTGACTTTTCTCTAGGAAAAAAATATTGATACGATCCTGCTCTGCAGGTCACTTGAAAATGACAATACTGCTGTTAGGACAAATTACACTCAACAATGGGATGCTTTGGTGTCTCTTAGCTCTGTCAGTGATCAAATAGATGGCTAAATGCCAGAAGCCACACCAACCCTTTGAGAACTATGGCTGACATGCAATAGGTAATGCACTGGACGGTATTCATGCAACTCAGAGTCATTTTAATTCAGTCTCAACCACGCAATGCTAACTGCATATTTTATGGCAAACTGAGTTTTCATGCAATGGATTTTAAATAATAAAAAAAAAATCAATATGTCTGAAGAAGGAAAAGCTTAGACTATACTAACCAATTATTCAAATAAAATTTCACGCTCATGAGATACTGTTAACAAAATATCCTTTTTATTTGCCAGAAAAGTTTTGGCAAGTCACATCATTGTTGTTTGTTATAAAAGCATTTATGCAGTACTGTCAGTCATTAAAGAATTACATGGGATTGTAAGGTATGCTTTACAAATCTGAACTTCCTGAACCTCTGATCGCTTTCTGTTTTGGCAACTTCTGCCAATGACCAGATTGCAAGACTGATCATCCTGACTCTGTAAGCTGGTCTGATAGTTCTCAAAGGGTTACACTGATGTATTAAAGAGGAACATATCTTTATAAAATAACCATCACTTTCTTTACTTCAGAGACACAATGCTTCTTGCTCTGCTTTGCGCAGAGTATGGCTGACAGACCAATGGATGGCCTGGGACAAACACAACTGGAAAGAATGTCACAATGATGCTGGATCAGGAGGCAAGAAGGGGTTCAGAAACATTTCAAAACAACTAAAGGGTCCTGTTTGAATACAGCTATGAATATGGAGGTGATGATACATTGTGGACATAGTTGAGAACAGCTGTAGAAAACGAAAAATGCATGTATTATTAAGGCTGTTACTATATTGCAGATATTTTGGCCCCTTGTTTGTTGGAAAATGGCTGTCCCAACAGTCTAGCGTCCTGCATGTATGTTCCAGATCTCCCACCTGACAAGACGATGCGCAGGAGACTATCCATAGTGGTCACAGAGCTATCTTCTTTGGAGACAAAGCTGTTTTGGATCTTCACACTTTCCTGAAAGTTCAATTGTGGATTTTGTTGTTTTTTTAAACTCTTTCTTCTTTTGCTTTAAACCAAAACCTATGGGTTTTCTGATTTGCTCTTTTTGTTCTCTCTCTCTCTTTCTTTCTCTTTCCCAGAAATGGGCTCAGATTTCAGAAGGAAAAGTATTTTTAAAAAATTTAAGAAGAAACTTTTCTTCTATATTTCCTCTTCTTCAGTTAATCCTGAAATTTTACTGGGCATTGAGCGTGCAGAGGAAAGGCCTAGAACTGAATGACAAAGAAAGACAGAGGACTGAAGAACGGCAGATACTGTGCATCATGGAAGCTTCTCCATGAATATATTTCCACTCATGTGCAGGACCAGCAACCATCTAGGTTTGGAAGGTCAGCCTTGATCAGGCTGCCACAAGCCTGCTCCTAGCTAGGAAACAGCATAACAGCTCTTATCTTGAATCTCAAGTTACCACAAACTCCCAGAAAAGAAAGAAAAAAGAAATCCCTACATCACACCCACTCTTGCATAGAGCGTTTACAGTACAGTATGTGGCGGGGTGTTCCTTTCCGCTTGAACTGGAACACAGTGTAAACCAATACAAGGAGGCATAAGGCCAAGATGCAGGGAATGACAATAGCTATGGCTTTCACAGTGCTGGCTGTGTTGTCCAGTTTGATGACAATGTCTACATCATCTGGTGGGCTGAGTCCTTCTTTATCTCTGTCTGTTGGTCCATCACAGCCCATAAAGTCCTTGAGGATGGATCTTGGATACCCAGGTTCTACTTTGAGTATCTGGTTGTTGAATTTCCAATACTCCTTTCCTTTGTAGAAATAGGTAAAGCCTAGACAGAAAACATACACACAGAGGTACCACTCATTTCTGACCATGTATATGCATATAGAAGATAATGAAATAGTCAATCTCTCAAAACATGTAGTTTAATATCTTATTCTAAGAGAAAATGTCATCAATTCAATTGCATTACAAAAACTCTGCTTGCATCATCCAAGGTTCTGTACTTTTTCTTTTCCTCCCGTCCTTCCTTCCTTCCTTCCTTCCTTCCTTCCTTCCTTCCTTCCTTCCTTCCTTCCTTCCTTCCTTCCTTCCT
>JANHMN010000004.1:116721578-116765647 GCA_030674055.1 Rhabdomys pumilio
TGAGAGAGTGAGAGCAGCAGTGAGAGAGCAGTGAGAGAGTGAGAGCAGCAGTGAGAGCTGCAGTTAGAGCAGCAGTGAGAGCAGCAGTGAGAAAGCAGTGAGAACAGCAGTTAGAACAGCTGTGAGAGATCAGTGAGAGAGCACTGAGAGCAGCAGTTATATTAGGTGAATGTAGTAAATAAAATGTTATCTTAAATATGTTATATAAAATACAGCGTGACAATATTCTGCCATACTATTGTTTATACACATACATGTCGCCATTGACAGTGAATGTCTATCACTGAGTAAGAACCTTCATTTTCCAATTAGTTTACCACTTAATGTTTGTGTCAATGGTCTTTCACCTACGTACTAACCTGTCACCTTTGAAGAAATAGGTTTTGCCAACATCTTCCCACCATATGGCAGAATCAATACCATGAGGGGGGATTCCATTCCCAAGGGTAATCAAGTCATGAGGGTAACCAGGCTGAAGAGTTGTGTCCTTGAATACCCAGTATTTGTTACCTGTAGAACACAAGTATAGATATAGAATGTGTGAGGAAAACATCAATTACAAGATGCCTGTCTGCTTAACGCATGTTAGTTACTAGGCAAGAGCTCCAGGAAATAAGTCAGTCATAGCCACACCTAGAATGTTGACATTTTTGCTCAATCAACAGTCTTATTTTTTCAAAAACAGATATAATGAATAAGTACCTAAATAATCTAAATATAACAGTTAATCTAAACATAAAGTAGTACTATTAATATGGTATAAATCTGTATGTTAATTTTAAAACTAAATTTATAGTTTAGCCATAAGGAAACCATTCAACGTCAAAGATTCTTCTCCTGGAATATCAAAGGTACCATTTTTATGAACTGCTAGCATCTTTCTGTGGTTTTTACATACTGTACCTGTTTCATTTTGTGATGATAACATCTAGTTTGTGTGAGCATTTCCAGTTGCTTTTGTCAAACAAAGCTCTCTTGTTTTGACTCTGTGCTTAATAGAATTATAAAACTTATGGGTTACTCAAATAAAAGGAAAATTTTAATCCTAAATTGTTCAAAATTGCAGAGTACAAAAAGCAGGCTTGTAGGAGGAGCTAAGGTAGGAAGAGTAAGAAGAGGAAAAGGAGGAGTAAGGGAGAAGGAAAAGGAAGAGCTAAGGGTGAGACAGAACGAGAGAGGAGAACATGAAGGCCGATGTTCGTTTGTCTGTAGCAGTCAAAGGTAGTTGGTATATTTAGGATGGGTATTGGGATACACCTCTGATTGTAAGGGCATCTTGTTATTGATCATTACTAAGTATATATGCCTTTGGATAATCTAAGCATTAGAGTCTCATTTGTACTGAGCCCGCATGGTTGGTGGGATGGTCTGGGCAATGCCCAGCCTTGCAGAGACAGCGTGGAAGATTGGCAGAGCCATCTCCCATGCTGGCATCTCGTGGATGGCAGGGCTGGTGTTTCTGGCTGGCTGTTTCTAGCTGCTGCGCATACATCGCCTCTGGCCACATGGTTCAGCTAGGCAGAGCCTCCGCAGCTTTGATAGTTGGCTTAACCTGTGGCCACTTTTTAAAAATAATTACTACAACACAGGCTGACTTTAGTCAGTTGTGCTGATATTTGTAAATTGTCTACAGATAACACAACTCTCATACATCACTGCCTTTGATACACTGCACTCATAACCACATTAGTGAAGCAAGTCTACCTTATTGTTTCAGAGATATAGTATATTTATTGTTTTAGGGTTAAAGGCATTTTTAGAGGTACAGATGGAAAGGGCTAATGGGTAATGGCATCAAATGAGCAGGGAGGACTGGTTAGTACTGATTATCATGCAGATGGGAAACCAGAGTGGGACCTGTGTGCTCAGTTATGGAGCCTTGCAGAGAGCTCTGTACAAGGTCATTTTTCAGACAAGTAAAGAAAAGTCTAGGCTGCTGTGTTCAGGGAAATTCTCCAAAGACAGGCAAAGACAGGGAAGCTAAACTAAGAAAGGGAATCCCCCAATTTATGCAGAGCCCAGAAAGCAATCTGATCATAGGAGACTGTTACCTTAATAGCCAGGTTCTCCAACAGCAAGCATTTCTTACTTCACTGAAAGATAATTTCTACTTGACATTTAACTGAGACTTTCACTTTTAGGTCATTCACATTTCAACTGATTCTTTACTGTGGTGTTTTGAATGAAAATTTCCCTTATAGACTTATATGTTTGCAAGTATAGTTCTCAGGCAGTAAATTGTTTGAGAAATATTAGAACAATTAAGAGGTTTGACCCTGTCAGAGTAGTTGTGGTTATTGAAAAAAAAGTGTGTCACTGAGGGTGGACTCTGAAGTTCGAAATACCTATGTCAGGAGCAATGGTTCTTGACCATTTGCCTGAGAATTGGGATGTAAAACCCTCAGCTATTTCTCTAGCTCCATACCTGTCTGCATGCTACCATGCTTCCTGCAAAAATGATAATGGACAAAGGCCCTCAGAGTACAAGCCCAAAATTAAATGCCTTTCTTTATCAGACTTGTATTGGTCGTTCTGTTTCTTCACAGCATCAGAACACAAGTACTATACTCAATCTTATTTGTAGATTCAACTGACCACTTAAAGTAGTTTCTTCCCTAAGCAAATAGGAAGACATGTTATGTTGTTCCTTTGCCCACTCTAGCTTGTTTTTGAACTTATTTTATTGTGTCTTCATCAACACATTAATGTTGATGTTTTTTATCTTTTTTCTTAATATAAATGTTGTTTGTACATTCAACACTGGATTCTCATCTTGCTATTTTGAAGGTTTTGGTGTTTTGGGAGAATAGGGCCTGGTCAGTTGATACTGGTCACTAGAGGCAGGCCTGCTATGCTCTGCTGCCTGCACATTAAGGTATGCATAGCACTGTTACACTGTCCTTCCAGTTGTTCTGCCTTGCTTTCCTCTAACAGGGATTGAAATCCCATTGAAACCACAAGTCAAAATCAGGTTTCTTCCTTTAAGTTATCTGTCAGGACTTCTGTCACAGTGAAAAGAAACATGGCTACTACAAAACACAAAATCAATTCTGTAAGAGCCATATTAGGAATGACTGTACTGTAAACCTTTAGTGATATTGAGATACTGACATTAAAGTCAGTAAATATCCTTTGCCTCAAAGAAATACCTCCCTTCTCTTTTCTGATGAACAATTTTATGACCAGCCATTCCCTTTGGAGTTGAGATTTAGAAAGAAGTGGGATTATGTCACCACTAATAAGTGTTATAATTTACTTGTCTTTATAAAATTTCAGTCTCCCCTTCATACCAGAATTATAATACATTAGAACATTTAAGCTACATTTATAGATGACTGTGCAAATAACATCATGAAGATCCATTTAAGTAAGGGAAATTTGGTATCAGTGAGCTGAAAAATCACTGGAGTGCAATGAGCAAGGAAACATCACTAAGAACCAAGCTAATGGGCTCCACAGTATTTGAAGTGCATTGGTAAAGCCTTCAAAGTAGTCACATTAGGGAAGGAACATGATGAATTTTAATTTTCCAAAAAATTGTTTGGGCTCTTTTTGCAAATGTTACAGACAGAAAAATATAAACAAGACCAGTCTTTTGTGTGAATAAACTAACTAAAGGAATCCATTCAGTAATTAACTTCCTCTGTCTTCTGATGTAGGCAATAGAGATACAGGAGCAAACAAGGTGGACAACATTACCTGTCTCATAACTCTTATCATCTAGTAAGGGGACGAGGGGAAATTAACCTAAAAACAAGAAAAGTAACAAAGAAAAAGAACTTTGAAAATAAAAATGCTTACATTTAATAAATGTCATCACTAGGATGGAGAAATATCAGTGGCAAGTTTGTACTGAATACAGTTAAGATCGCCATTCAGTCTTTGGTATGTATGCATGTACATGTCTGAAGGGATATCATTTGCACTTGTGTGTGCACATGCATGTGCACATGGAGGCCAGAGGTCAACATCATCTGTCATTTCTTAGGAACTGTCTACCTTGATTTATGAAACAGGGTCTATCATTGGCCTGGAGATTTGTGAAGTAGGCTAAGCTAACTGACTAGTGATTAACCTGGTAATACCTGACTTCACCTTCCAGGTGTTGAGACTTTAATTCATAACAATCTCTACTCAATCTTGATGTACATACATATTCAAAGATACTAGATTAGCAAAGGCTGTCTGAAATGAAAAAAATAATGAAAGCAAATGATGTAACGGAACAAAGTTTACTGTATGGTTAGCAAAAAGCAGTTGAAGCTGAGATGGTAAGGTACAGGTGAGGAGATTGAGAAATTAGTGGGATTATATCACTACCAATAGATCAATAAATGTTATAATTTACTTGTCTTCAATAGGAGTTTGTATTCAATTCAATATAAGTTTGGATTTTATTTTAAAAGACATAGGAAGTAATCACCAAGTATATAAAATGGTTTTGTCACAGTTTGAACTAACATGCAAAAGATCCCAGTGGAAAGGATAAAATGCCTTCATCTTATGTTTTTAAATTGGAATTGATGGGTATCACTGGGCGACTGGATGAAAGAAGGATAATATTAAAGATTATTCTCAACTCATGCAGATAGACAAGAGAATATGATAATTATTGAATAAGAAGATAAGACTAGAGATTGGTGGGAACTGAAAATTCAAATTAAGAGTGTGAGATATTAGTGATATGTTTCTACGAACAAGCAAGAAGACATAACTGTTTGTGCTAGTACAATTATAATAAACTGTAGGTTATAAGCATTAAGTAGCATTTGACAATTTAGTACCATGTAAAGAGGATATAGTGGTTACAGAAAAAAAACACAACTTCCCATCTAAAAAGAAATGTCTTTTACAAAATGGCCACTTGTAGAACTAGGGAAAAGTAGGCAAAAGAGGAATAAGACACAATGGTGATGGTTAAAATAATAGAAATTGCAGAGATGGAGAGACAGTGATAGAGAAAGAGGGACACATGAAAAAACTGGGCCTCCCTAGTGCCAATACCAGTAGCAATGGAAAACCAAATAGTATGTATTGTGGAGGATTTTCTACACAGTTAACTGATAACTGAAAAGCTGACTTCTCACTATGAGTTGTGTCCTAGTTTCATTTAGTTGTGATTAGGTATCCTGACAAAAAGCAACTCAGAGGAGAAATGATTTATTTCAGCCCACAACTCCAGATTATAGTCCATCATGAGGAAACCAGGAACATGAAAAAGTTAGTCATATCACATCCACAGTCAAGAGTAGAAAGTGAAGTGAGCACATGGATGCTCACTGTATCCAGGACCCTCTCTATACTTACACAGTCCAAACTCCAATCCCAGGAAATGGTGCTGCTCAAAGAGGGTTTGTGTTTTCACATTCATTAACAAGTGATCCAGACATCTCCCCACACACACGCCTCTAGGGAAATTTATGAAGCATACAATTTAGCCAACCCCTCAATGAAATTCTGCCCAGAAGATTCTATTTTGTCAACTTGGCAATTATGATTCACTATCACACCCAACTTGGTATTAATTTTATTCAGGCAGTGTAGATAAAACTTATTCTATTGATCACATAACAAACCTGGTTTCTGTCACTAGTACTTGTCTTTTGAAGGCCATTTCTATTGTCAGTAATAACAGTGCCTTTCCATTTTTTTTTTTTACAAGCAATTACTCCATCCCTCATTCTCAGCTTTCACTCTCAACACAGATATTGAGGAGGCATTGACTGAGTAAGGCAGCTTGACTGAAAGAAGAAAGAGAGGAGGATAAATGAAGGACTGACCTGTGAATGGATCAGACACAGGGTTCTGATTGAGAGAAAGCAAGGCTAGTATGTGCAGTTCCTGTGCTGTGGGTTATCATGCCTTTGCTCCCTGAAGCTTGATTAACACATTTGAGCTTTCCTTTTAACTGAATGAGACAGCTTCTTTATGAACTTGGAGCATCCAAATTCTATACATGGTATAACATCCATTTGACCTTTGAATTAACATCCTGGCTTTTAGCCAATCAACTATGCTGTCTTCTAGCCAACTTCCTTAGGGACTAGATGACAACTCTGTTGCTTGTACTACCACAAATCTCTTTTCTTGCTAGCTTGCCTCTAGGTTGTCCCTCTTTCATTTATTTTTCTCAAGGCAGTTAGAAAACTCTTCTAAAATTTATTTTAATCACACACAAGAAAAAAATAATACATATATATTCATTGCAAGGCTCCTTTCAACAATGGTTTGTTTATCTCATCCTCACATCATGTATCAGCTATTTTTTTTAAAAAAGATGATCCCTTCAGTATTTACTTTTGATCTTTTCTGTGGGAGCACCTTGCCTAAACAACAGTGTTCTGTTTTACTGCCAGAAGTGCCTAGCCCTTGTCTTTACCATATTACTTAGTTAACAGTTTGGAAGTTGACAGCTACTCAAAGCTGTGAGGAACCACAAGAAACAAAATATTGACATGTATACAGCATCTGAACATAATTTAATGTTTTGAATAAACGGCTACTGGTACAAAGAACCGTGATTAAACTACAAAAAGAATCATATACAGGATCAATGATCTAACAAAAAATAAAGACTATGCAAATAGTATGGAACTTATCAACTTTAAATCTTGTCAGCAAAGCTAGAAAATTAATCTTATAATGAATAGCCCCACCTGACCCAACAGAAACAGCTCAGTATTGTGTTGAAAAGCCATGCAAATGTTATATTTATCTATGTGTTGGGAAATGCCATCATATGATACACATTTCTCCATGTTCTTTTTAAATCAGGAAACTTTAAAGTAAGTGCCTCACTTAATGTTCAGCTCACATTTTTGACAAAACAAGAAAAAAGAAAATCCAAAAAAACCTGTTTCATAGAACTTGGCCTACTTTAGGCCCTCATCTCTTTCACTATTAAAAGGAGAAATCTTTTTTTTTTTTCAAGACAGGGTTTCTCTGTGTAGTCCTGGCTATCCTGGAATTCACTCTGTAGACCAGGCTGGCCTTGAACCCAGAAATCTGCCTGCCTCTGCCTCCCAAGTGCTGGGATTAAAGGTGTGCACCACCACCCCCCGGCAAAAGGAGAAATCTTAAAATAATAGAAGAGAACTTTTAAAGGCCCATTCTACTGACCTATAGCTCAGACTTTCCACATCCTTCCCTTTCATCTCATGTTTAATTAGAAAAGAAGTTTTGGTTGTTATGCCCCCATGTGAGCTACTGAGGATAAGCTGTTCCCCAGGTCAGCTCAACTGTGGCTATACAGCAGGGGCATTCTATACTTTACAATATGTACATTAGCAGTTTTTAACTTTTATTATTTTCATAACGATTTCTTCACACTTTATCCATGTTCCCAGTGGTCAAATACACTTAGAATGAAGTGTTCACAGAACTTTTCTATTTATAAATTGCTTATATGTCTCAAGAAAGAGTAACTTACAAGAAAACAAAAGTTGATGTTTTTAATTGAAATTCTTATCATTTCATTAACTTTTTCCTTCTCTTCAGTCTACACATATGATGTGTATATTTGTGTGTATATACGATGCTTGTGCATGCATTTGGGCATGTTTGCTCAAATGTGTGATTGCAGGGTCCACATGAAATGGCTCTTCTGGCCAGGCAATGAAATAACATAAGATGTTGGTGTCCACCTTTTGCCTTGGTTGAGACAAAGTCTTGTTTGCCTCTGTGTGTGCTCAGCTAGCTGGCCTGCAAGCTTCCATGGTTTCCCTGATCTCTTCTACCATATCATTATTAGAACATTTGGAGTAGAGCTCTCTGTATATAGTATAAAGCATTGCATAGATTCTGAGAACTGAAATTTAGGTCATCATACCTGGGAACTTTGAAAGCTAGGGAGATAGCTCAGAATAATGTTTCTTAAAAGCTATTTGATGTAATTGCTTTACTATTATTTTAATATATTCCATCTATATAAAGGAATAATCGGTCTTCTGTTTTTTTAGTGAACACGACTTTATACAAGAGACCATGACTGCTATTTTCTCTTTTAGGAATAAAAACTGAACAATATAATTTTAAATGTACTTAAATGTCCTTGAAAATAATAAAGAAAAACAAATCGAAAACCTTAGCAGCATTTGCTGTTGGTTTATAGGATGAAATGTTATAGATCAAAAATCTTATGAGAAACCATGACCTTGCCTCTGGGTATTTTAGTCCAAAATTCAAGGGAATATCAATTTAATAAGTGTCAGTGTTTACATTTCTGTGTGTTTATTAAGGAAAGCCACATAATTCCTCCTGCATTTAAATTAGTTAGGAGTGTCACATGACAAAACTGAGGTGACTGGTTCTATTCTTTAGTTTCTGTTTGAGTGATCTATATACAACTCACTTTAATTTTCATATAAAAGGTAGTCTTTTGCTTAGGTTATCATCAACATGCCTGATTCTTGAAGATACTATTGATCTGTGATGCAGAATAAATGATTTTACTGTATCTCAAACGACATTGTCATGTTCTGCTGGAAGTGGAAAAAATTGATTTTATTGACATTGTATTGGTGGAGGCATATACAGTTTCAAAAAGTCAGAATAATGCAGAGAAGTACTTTAAATAAAAAGGATAACTTGAAATAATAGGTGAGAAACCATTAGAAATTAGAAGCCACGGGGAATTTTGTGGGAATAATCAATCTCAGGCAGTCATGGTCTGTTTGTTTACTGCCCGTGATGGTTAACGAAATAGGGGATGCAGGTTTGCCGAGGAAGGCAACACACACATTTCTCACTCTTATGGAGGCTTCAGACTAAATATATTCATGGAAAACAATTATCAACATGAGAGAAGTGAGGAACATGGTTACCGGCTAGGAGTGAAGCTCTGAGAAACTGGACTAACTAAAGGGATAGGGAATGATATAATTCTATTTTACTTTAAAACACATTTTAAAAGAAGATATTTAAAAAACAAAACAAAACAAAACAAAACAAAACAAAACAAAACAAAATGATCATGGGTTCCACGAAGAAAAGCTAAGAACAGAAGGGATAAAAACACAAATCGAGGATATTTACAACACAAAGCCTAATAGGCAAACATAGTTATATGCGCCTTAACTGCAGTAGCCAGGAGACAGAGACAGGTGGATTCCTGTGAGTTTGTGGGCAGTATTTCTACCTAGTGAATTCTAAGATAGCTAAAGTTAATTGGTGAGATTCTATTTTTAAAACAATATCAACACGATGCCACCCAAATTACAGCACAATTCTTTACACTTAGTTAAAAAAATATTAAACATCATATGGAAGTTTCACCCAACACTAAGGGAGTCAGATACACAGACTCACAGCAAAACATGAGATGGAGATTGGGTAATCCTGTGGAAGAAGAGAATGAAAGATTGTAAGAGTCAGAATGGTCAAGAACACCACATGCAAACCTACAGAATCAAATAGGGATCCAGAAACTGTGATCATTCATATAACTGACTTAGGGCCTTTGTAGGTAGATAACTGTTGTGTAGCTTTGTCTTTGGGGGGGGACTCCTAACAGGGGATGTCTCTGACTCTGCTGCCCACCTTTAGATCACTTTTCCCTAAGTAGGCTGCTTAGTCTAGTGTGAATAGAAAAAGATGTGCCTAGTCTTACTGCAACTTGATATGCCTCGGCTGGGAAGTCTCATCTTTTTGGAAGAGAAAGGGAGGAGGAATGGATGGATAAAGGAAGAATGAAAAATGCTATCAGGATGTAATGTAAATTAATTGATTAATTAACAAATTAATTAAAATAAAAATAAACAAAACATTGCACATTTGTGCAAAACCCAGCACATATTATTTATTGGCTGAATTTCTGTGTGTGTGTGTATGTGTGTGTGTGTGTGTGTGTGTGTGTATTTATGTATGTATGTATTCTCTGAGAAACCCTCAAGAGGTTAAAATATTGTCAAAAAGACATTTATTTTTGGTTAGGTTGTTGTAGGCTTGGTTAGTAGAACATTTAACAGCTTTTAGGTTAAGTAGAAGTGGAGGAAAACAAGTGTGCCAAACACAAGCTTTGAGAAATTTGATAGGTCAGTATGTCAAGGATTTCCAAAAAATTTGTTTATTGTACACTGAAATTTCTCAAAACTGTGGAAATAATCAGATTTTAAATTCATATACAGTGTCTTAGTAAGGGTTTTTACAGCACCCATGGTATTTTACAGATACCATGACCAAGGCAACTCTTATAAAGACAACATTTATTTGGGGCTTGTTTACAGGTTTAGAGGTTCAACTCATTATCATCAACCTGGAATATAGCAGTGTCCAGACAGGCATGCTGCAGGAGAAGCTTAGAGTTCTACATCTTTATCGGAAGGCTGCTGGGAGAAGACTGATCCATACAACTAAGATGAGAATGTTAAAGCCCATGCCCACAGTGACACACAAACAAGGCTATACCTCCTAATACTGCCATTCTCTGGGCCAAGCATATGCAAACCATCACATAAGTGATGTCCTACCACTTACTCTATATATTTATAGATCTCTCTCTCTCTCTCTCTCTCTCTCTCTCTCTCTCTCTCTCTTTCTCTCCATACACACACATACACACACACACACACACACACACACACACACAAACACACACACACACACACACATGTATATACACATATATCTATGTTAGCATATATGTGTTTAACATCAACATTAAATCAACATATCTATATTTTTTCCTTATTATTTAGGACATGGTTTCATTTCTCTCATCTATATGTCAGAAGCTCATAACGACCTAAATTCATAAAGTCATTAAATATCTTTGAAGAATTTGCTTTTGTAGATTCTACAGTATTATCAATTAAGTAAAGAATTTTGAATTCTATGCTGATGTTGTAGTCACTGGAATGTGAAGCTCATATCCCCTTCAGAAGAACATTTCTTATCAGATAAGCATTTTCCTTTGAGAAATTTAACAGCCTTTCTGACAAACCTTATGACAGCCTAACCCAGTGTCTGTCACTCCTAAGAAGTGTAAATAAATGAATGTCCTGAATGTTTTTAAAAATATAAATTTTCAGACATACAAAAAATATATATGCTAGATGTTAGAGTGAATTAAAATGAAAATAAAAATAATTTTAAAATTAAAGATTTCTGAATACTTACAAGTTTAAATACATGATTTTAATGGGAATTGTTTTTTTCTTTTATTGGATATTTTATCTACATTTTAAATATTATCCCCTTTTCAAGGTCTCCCATCTGGAAACTTCCTATCCCATCCCCCCTTCTCCAGTCTCTATGAGGGTTCTCCTCCACCCACCCACCCACTCCTGCCTTCTTGCCCTGGCACTGCCCTACACTGGGGCATTGAACCTGACAGGACCAAAGGCCACTCTTCTCACTGATGTCCAACAAGGCCATCCTCTGCCACATATGCGATGCCATGTATTCTTTGGTTAGTGGTCCAATCCCCATGTGCTTTGGGGTGGGTCTGGCCAGTTGACAGACATTGTTGATCCCCCCCCCCCCAAGGGCTCCAAACCCCCTCAGCTCCTTCAGTCCTTTCTCCAACTCCCTTCATCAGAAACCCAATGGAAAGTTTAAGTTATCAACTATTAAATTTTATTATAGAATTAAATGTTCCTCAGTAAAGACGATAAAACAAAGAATTAAAACATTAATATGGCATGTGTTATTAAATATTATTAATTAATATTAATACTGTTAATTAATTTATAAATTACTTTAATTCATGTAAATTAGTATTTTAGTTTAAAGTCAGATCGTTGTTTATATGTATTTTTATTATACTCTTCTATTTAAATGAAATTTTATTGACAAAATTTTAAAAAGCTAGAATTTAATTAATATTTATAATTTAAGTAACGTAATTCATGCACTCTGTATTTATTCTTTGCATGTAGTAAGACTCTTAAACATCTACTGTAACCCTTATTTTTCATTATCACTCACAGACAAGTAATTGGTGACTGCTCTCAGGTACTTAGAGTAGATTTCTTTTAACCACTGCCCTGTCAAAGAAACAAGTTACTTTGATCTTAAATTTGCTAGACATTCTAAAACTTCCAGAAGCAATGATTTGTGAGTGGCATAAATAAATGATTTGTGAGCAAATAACTGCTGGTTCATTTGAAATTAAGTAAAATGCAAAGAGCAGAATCTATTCTGAAATAAGCAACTTTTGGTCATTGTTCCGGTCTATTTTTAGAAGAGTTGGATTCTTATTTGCTTCTTATTTGGTATTTTATACTTTCTTCTCACATTTGTGAGCCTCTTTCAACAATTTATGAGCTTGATTCAACAGTGGCTTGTTCTTCATTTTAAAGTTTAGATTTTTCATGAGGGAAATTTTATCAGTTCTATTTTCTTCACAAATTATTTTTGATATTGTTATCTCATAAACAGTCACTCAGCATGTCTTATAATTTAATGTAAACATCTACCATCGTTATGTTCCCAAATGTGATTTTATGATATCAATCTCAGAGGAATATGAGACAGTTCTCTACAATCATGTGTGCAGTAGATTTTCCTGCTTTTTGCTCTGACAGGCAAATAGATTGCATACTTAATGGCATACTCGATTTCTTGTTCTTTCATACTAAAGTATCTACCTTATGAACTCCAATAAAGGAGAAACACTCATTGTTAACTGCAATATGTATGGTAAAGGACTAAGGAGAGAAGGTTGATCTAGACATTATAAGCATGAGTGTAAACCGCTCATTGTACACATAGCAAATAGATGATGTGAGTGACCTTTGTTTCATCTACACTCATCCTCAACTCACATTCACATGTACATAGTTGCACTGCAGAGAATCTCAGAAAGTTAAAGGAGACATTATGTAATTACTTCTTTTTAATTTTATTTTAGTTAAGTGTATGAATGTGTTTGGTTCTATGAATGTTAATACCACAGGATTTACTGGCTAAGAGGTGAGGGGATTGTGAGCTATCTGACTTTGGCACTAGAAACTAATCTCCCAGAACTAATCTCATCTCTCCACTCTCTAGATTGATGACTTCTGCTTCTGTGTCGTCATTGTCTCCTTCTCCTCCTCCTCCTCCTCCTCCTCCTCCTCCTCCTTCTCCTCCTCCTCCTCCTTCTTCTTCTTTCTTCTTCCTCTTCCTCTTCCTCTTCCTCCTCTTTCTACTATTTCTACTCTATTTTGGAAAGAACTGTACATCTAAACATGTAGTGGATTTTAAAATAATCTTTAAAATGTTTGTCAATTCCTGACTTTCTTCATTTCACGAATTCTCACTCTTTTGAGGAACATATAACACAATAGCAAAACACTAAAAATAATCAAAACTAATACTTGGGAAATCAGTAAAAATAGAACAGCAATAAGAATTAAATATAACATAGTGAGATTATGCAAAAGTGTTTTTGCTGACTTGTTTCATATCTATTACCAGTACAGTTTATTATAGAATGCATTAAAAATCATTTCAAGATAGTAGAATATAACATTAAATTAAGATTATACATTGTTTTTAATATAACTTCAGTCAATGGTTCTCTCTCCATCAAGACTTACTTCCTAATTCTACTAAATATTCTAATAGGAGAACTTAAGCCAACTCAGGAAGTTGCTAGGAAAGTGGAAACTGTGTTGTGAGGGGCCCACATTATTATAATTTCCATCCTCATCCAGGCCTAAATTATAATGAGAAATGTATTATGTAAGTTTTTATATTTAACATACACTGGAGGAATAAATGAATTAATTCTAATACCCATTACTCACAAATTTGATTTTGCAGAATACATAAATTTGTAGGTTTCTATTTTACATGACAGTTTTGTTTGGTATCAATTTCATATCAAAGTAAATAATGTATTTAAATACAATGTGTAACATTTTCATATTGGATATGTACATATAATTGTACCTGTCAAAATATCCAGTGACTAAAATAATGGACAATTTTGTCCTCAAAGATTTCCACAGTCTTGCCTGTATTCCTTCCCACTTCCCCCAACTGTCAGTTGTCACTCATATATTAAACCTGGTGATTTATTATCTGTAGTCTATTCATTTTTATTGAGCTTTCTAAAATTAAGTTTTCAGAATTTCTTGTGTATTATGGGGACATATCACTAAATCCTGGTCTCTCTTCCATTTTAATATATTTTTAAGAAGAAAATAAAATTCTTCGTGGATTATGATTTTTGTTCTAATTCCTAAACCAAAGTCACAGATGTCTCCAATAGAGTACTCAGAAAACTAAACTGTTTTCAGAAGGAGCATGAAGCAGTGTAAATTTATTTTAAGGTACAGGACAAGCTACTTGAGTGAGTTTATCTCTTTTGTGCATAGATCGACAGTGGTTTAGGCAGGCTTTGGTGGAAGGTCTTTCATTTTCCCCTATTGAAAATTTTCTGTATATCAAATAAATTCCCCAGAAAACTTTTAGATATGTATTTGAGTCCATTTCTGAACTAGATGCTCTGTTTCACTAGTATCTAATTTTCTATTTTCAGTCCTGCCAATGTCTTACTGTATTCAACATTAATTTTAAAATAAGACTTAAATTGACATGATGATCTCAAAGACTGTTTTTGCCTATTGAGTCATTTCTGTACAGATTTTAGAGTTAGCTCAACCATTATTAGATATAAAAAGTTTGAGTGGAGCAGTAATCATTCTGCAGTTAAATATTAGATTTCACATTGCAATAGTAAAGGGTGCTTTACTCATAAACAAAATATATATAAGATTTCTTTAGTTGAGTGAAGTTTTATAACATATAAGAGTATAAGAGGTGCATATTTTTTTAAAGTTGAATCCAGAAATATTTAATCCTTTAAATGATGTTGTAGCTTTTAAATTTATTTATATTTGCTAACTTAGTAGTAGAAATTCCCAGAAACCTCTTATTTATTTTCAAACTAAGCACTACCTGCCTTTCTTGCTAAATGTATTTGCAAATATGTTTGCATACTAGAGCCTCTTGGATCATATTGCAGTAAATCTCCAATCTAGCAAGGAGGTATATTTACTGTTCAGTATAATAAAGGAAGTATTTCCCCCTTAAAAACAGGTAGGTAAGTGCCCTTCTCATTGAGTTTGTTGTTCCTTCTTGTTCTGAAACTCATTATATGATGAGCAGTTGAATGACTCTCTACATAATGGACTATGGGAATTGGTTGCAGGGTACTGAGAGTTTGCCTAAGTCCCTTCCTTTTACTGAGACTTTCCCTGCCTTTTTCTGTATTCACAAGAAAGTAAGTACAGGCTAGGTTATTAGTTTACAAATATTAAGGAGTCTCAGTCCCCTCCTAATTCTTCAAGACCTATAAAAACAATTGCTATTTCTACAATCATGTAATCATACTATATTCATCCATGGATTTGAGAGAAACATTTTGGTTGACTTCATCTTATTCCTATATAGGCACAAACTAGTCTGTGAAAAGAGGGTTTTGTTTGTTTGAATTCCTATGTGGATGCTTTTTATTTGTAATTCTTGCCCTTTGCACTAGATATAGTCTTCAGGAATATGATAAACAGTATGTGAAAATTATGTCTTACTATATTTTGCATGCTAATTTATGTTCTATATCTTTGGACCTGTAACTATTTATGAATTTTGTTTCAGATTGATTCCATGGTAATGAGTTGAGTACTTCAGGTCTTACCTTGAATATTTGTTTGACAGAACCAGGACTGTGATTGTTTTTGTGTAATTAGCTCTCCTACCCATTCTCATCAGGGAATTACTGTCTAACATCTTGAGAATAAATATGTGGCTGGAAGCACAAAGTACTGCCAGCCTCTGTGATTGCCACCCTTCCTTGAATTCCAACTGACATTTAATTAGCACTTAAAGGCATTATTTTATGAAAATGTCTAGTGACTATTCAACCTGTACTGTTTCCTGAAGCAGAAACACAGGGGTGATCAGAAAATATAAACAAAATCCACCCTAGTGAAATTTACAATAGAAATTTTTAGGATTTTTAAATAATTTAAAAATCATTGCAAATACAACGTGTCATTCAAAAATTATACTTAAATACAGTGGCTGGAAGAATATTCTGAGGGTTCGTTGAGTGTACAAGTCTTCCTAAAGCTAGAAAAAACAAGTGAGCCCATCCTTGTGAAAGTGAAGGAAATAAATGCATCATGAATCAGCCTCGAGGTAGCAAAGGACTCTCACACTGGACTTTATAACCTGAAGTTTCCCTTTAGGCTGTTTAGACAGAGCACACCCTCCCCAAAGCCTAAGTTATCTTAGTGGAACCTTTCCAAATGATCTTATTACATTAATCATAATTTATATATTGATCCTGAGAATAATTACTTGTTTGGTAGACAATGATAAAGAAAAATGCAAGAGGAAACAATTTCTCTCTAGGTACTTGGCCTCCAATAGTCAACTTTCAGGTACTGTTAAGGTGGTCTTCCAGACCACTGAAGCTTTCAGCCTCAGCTATGATGACACCTAAATGAACACTTAGCAACTTTGCTACTCTTTAGGCTTGGAAGAGAAAACACCTGGAGGGAGAGCTATCAGGTACTGTGTTGTAGGAACCCCTCCCGACAGAGTCCCTTGTAGAGATTTCAGACAGAACTGCGCCTACCTGCTTGACTAAATTCCCGTTTTTTTCTGAGTTACTCAGAAATGTATCCCTTTCCCTTTACAAAAATTCTCCTTTCTATTGTAAGAGCTTTCACCAAACACTCTGGGCTTTCATACTCTTTTTGTCTGAAAGTACCGCAAACATTCTACACTGTTGCCTTTTCTCTGACACGTGGCTGCATGCTGACCTCCAGCCTCGCTTTTCTCTAAATGTCTAATGAAATGTGCTTAAGCTTCCTTCTTAGTCCCTTTCTATGTTATTTTATTAACATGACTTGAACCCAATTAGGAACAGGAATTTGCCTGGTAACAGTGGTATTCCTACTTTGTTCACAGTGGTATATGTATATTCCAGTTATACCTACTATAAAATAGCAGGAAGGCAATAATATCAATAATAATTGTGCAGCCAGCAGTGACATCTGGCATATAAGTGCCAAGTTCTTCATATGTGGTAATAATTTAGTAGTCCAAGTTATCCAGATCTCAGCAATAGTATGGATCATAATCCCAGATAAGTAAACTGAGACAAGAAATGTTCAGTTCCTGCAATTAATAGCAGTTTATAAAGAACAACATATTCACAGGACCTCTGTGGCTGTAGAGTTGACATATTATTGTTTTTATTTTCAATAATAGATAATCCACAAAAAAGGAATCTGAAACACACACTCATTTTATATAAGAAAAACCAAACACATTGCCATTAACTTTTTTTCAAGACACTCATCCTTACAAGAAAGTCTGATTCAATCCTGAGAATACTTATTCTTTTTGCTTCTCAAGAATCTCTTTCTCTCAAACTGTATCCTCGGTCTAGTTTAATTTCAGACTTCAAAGACCCATGGTTCACACATCAATAATATTTTTCCAGGTTTTAGGTCTCAGCTTCAGTTCAAATGAGTCCTCAGAGTACCTTGGATTCTCAACCAGTCTGCCTTATCCCTGTGCTTCCTAACTTCGTTTAAAGTTATCTGTTTTTATGTTTAAAGGACAGAGTAGCAGTTTACTTTGCAATGCAATCTCCTTTACATGCTAGGTACTAGAAAACACTTGTGAGACAAATGCATCTCTGATTAATAATTAATAATCAGGTCAATATTTTAATGCTGATCACTGAACGACCTTCATAGTTACAACCTTCTCTCAAACTTATGAGTAATATTTTAGTTTGTTAGAAGTTATTTACATAAACTGATAAACACAATAAAACTTCAAAGCTTAAATGATTTAAAGACAAATTTCACCACAAACAGGAGTAAACAATTCCAAATAATGTAGAAACTAATGAACTAATGGATGAGAAATGCTTATTTATTGCATTTCTGCTGTTTTCTTTTCCTTATTTCCTCCTTCCTTCCCTCACACCCTTTATTCCTCCTCTCCTTTCTTTCTTGCTTTCTTTCCTTCTTTCTATTACCCTCTACCATCCCACTGTCCATTCCTTTCTTTCTTCCTCCCTTTCTTTCTTCTTCTTCTTATTTTTTTACATAGCTCTTGCTATGATTCCCAGGCTATTAATGTCTCAAACTAGTAGGCTCTAGCCATTTTCCTGCCTCTACTCAGTATCCTGAGTAGCTGAAGTGGAAAGCACGTACTGGTCCTATTCTTCCTTTGCTTTTCTTTGGTGTTGTACCTAATCTGAATCTAAACTTTCTATAGAACAGGATGTCAATGAAGTTTGACTTACACATAAGAATATAGCAAATGAAGGTATAAATTACAAAATTAAACATTATACTTATTTTATTTTACATATGTTACTAGTATTTGACTTCTCTGTTCTTTATAGAGTCTTGAATAAAATGATAAATATACAACAGAACCAGCCTGAGAAAATATGCTTACCTTTAAAGAAGACAAAATTTCCATCACTGTTTTCATAAACTGCATCAATACTAGGAGGAAGGCCCCGCCAGAAGTATGTAATTTGCATGGGGTATCCATCCATCACCCTGTTGTTTCTTACTCGCCAAAACCACTGGTCCTGAAAATCAAGCAAAGCATTCCTCAGCATCCTTCAGGCCTCAGCAACATTGGCAGAGCAACCGTGCGTTAGACAGTTTTAAAGCTAATCAAGTATTCTTATACTCTTTCATTAACATAATGTGAGAAAGTATTAATACTTTATAGCAAACAAGCTAGAAAACCATTCAATCTCCAAACCAAAGTGTATAAATAAAAATCGTGTCAAAATACACTAGGTTATAATTTGTCACTATATTTGAATTTTCAAGATGGAAAATCAGGAGCACAATGTCATGCCTATTGGTGGCAAAGGGGTGTGTAATTACAACTTTGACATGTGTACCTTATATGCACAGGGGTATTTTTGTACATACACAGTGCCTTTATGCTCCATATGCTGAGGAATGAACAGAAGTGTTCATTTCTCTGAATGCTCATATTATAGCTGCTGTCTGGTAATGATGGATCAGCAAATATGTCTAGTATTGGTAAGTAATGGTAACTCTTTATAAGCAAATTCATCTTGAAAAAAATCACCACTGCAGATTTAACTGACATTGCAAAATGCTTTACTTCTGTCAGTTTTAGAACAGGACACATATCAATTCTTAGTCAAGTTAAAAATATGAGTTGGCTCATTGTAGCTGTTTATGAAGTTAACGAGTTATCAATTAGACTAAATATGTATGTATTTTGACATAAGTCTATATTATTGGGCAGAGGGCCAGGACAATGAGCAGAAATATGTAGCATTGGGGGAGGGGTGGGTGGTGAACCACTAGAAAGTCCCAGATGCCAGGGAAGTGAGAGGCTCCCGGGACCCAATGGGGATGACACTAGATGGTATACCCATCAGTGGGGAGATAGAACGTGAAGAGATCACCTCCAGTAGATAGACAGTACAGGGATTGGACCACCCACCTATCTCAAAATCTTCAACCCAGATTTTTTATTATCTAAAGGAAATGGAGGGGCAAAAAAAATTTAAAAAATTAAAAAATGAAGCAGAGACTGAAGGAAAGGCCACTCAAAGATTGCCCCACATTGTGATCCATCTCAGACACAGACACCAAACCCCAACACTATTGCTGATGCCAAGAAGTGCTTGCAGACAGAAACTTGGAGCAGCTGTCCTCTGAGGGGTTCTTCTAGCATCTAAGGTAGGTGCAGATACTCACAGCCAACCATTGGACTAAGCCCTGAGACCCCAATGAAAGAATAAGGGGAAGGACTGAAGGAGCTAAAGGGGATTGCAATCCCATAAAAGAACAACAATATCAACTAACCCAGATACCTCAGAGCTCCCAGGGACTAAGTCACTAATCAATGAGTATATGTAAGTGGGTCTATGGCTCCTGTTACATATGTAGCCAAGGACTGTCTTATCTGGCATCAAGGGGAGGGGGACTCTTGGTCCTGTGAAGGCTTGTGGCCCCAGTGAAGGGAGATCATAGAGGGGTGAGGAAGGAGTGGGTGGATTGGTGGGAGAGCACCCTCTTAGAGGCAAATGGGAGGGGATAGGTGGAGGGTTTGTGGAGCGGAGACTGAGAAGAGGGACAACATTTGAAATGTAAGTAAATAAAATGATTAATAAAAAAACAAACAAAGAAAAAAAAAACCAAAAGAACAGAATAGCACCACTGAGGTTCCTAGGATTTACTCAGGTATTCAAATACAGTCCTCCTAAAATTTCTTCAAGTCATGTAAGATGGTAGTATGACATCTATCTCACTGTACTTTGTTCTTTATCTAGCTATCATGGATTTTCTTCTCTACAAATGTAAGTATTAAAAAACAATAACATCACTATTGATTCTGAGTTCCCATCCTATTCTTGTCCTATTTCTTAATAACTTTGTCAAGTTTGTCAACACACTAATTCTTGATTTAATTACCAACTAATATCTAAATCTCAATGTAATTAGTATACTAACTACAGAGAAATGTCATAGGCATGGTGACATGCTGACTCTCATATTTATGATTCCAGTTATTATTATTTCCTACACATCAATACTTCTGCTCATGAAGAGTAAAGGGAAGAAGTTCTGCCCCTTCTCCCAAGGTTATATGATCAGGAAACACTTTCTGGGAAAGAGGAAAATCTTCAGTGGAGCTACCTACAAAGTGTGAGGAAGAGAGCTCTAGACAGTAGCTTCTGTAAGTTATAACTCACACTTGGGTGATAGAGCTGTCTTAGAGTCATCTATCTTCCTATAAATATCCACATGATCTCATTAGTTCACCATTGTAGAATTAGGCCAAATAATCTTTTTTATTTGTTTTCTAATCTGTCATTGGTATGTTTTGGAATGAACAAATACTTATTTATATGTGCTAAGAAAAGTTATACAGTAACATAAAATACTATAAGAAGTCCATGTATATTTAACAAACAAACTCAAATTTTTTTTTACCAAATCACCATTAAGATTACACACACACACACACACACACACACACACATAAATTTTGAAACCAAAAAAAATCATTAATTTGTCTGCCAAGCTGACCTACTCTCATGACATTTTAAACACTGGAATTCATTACTTTGTAACAAAACTAGAAAAATATATTAGCAAATAAAGATTTATGTTGTTCTCAATGGCTTCAGTTACATAGACTGTAAAATTAAGTGTTTAATAGGTGACAAAAGTGGAACTGCTTCCTAACTGGCTAAATTTCAGCATTTATTATTATATTCTGCAATTGACCCTTGAAATAATAGAAGTTAAATGGAGCAACTGTGCAAATTTAAAAGTTTGGGGGCATAAAACAAGTTGAAAATACTGGTTTACACAAACACACACACACACACACACACACACGCACACGCACATACAAAATGAAGCTAACATTTGGAAATATCATTTAGTTTTCTTCTAATATGGTTATTAAAAGGTATTTTTTGCCAAGAACAGGAAATATCTTTGGCAAAATAAAAGTTTAAGACAAACAAAAAGAAAGATGTTTACATCTAGATCAAAATGGGTTAATTAGATAGCAAATATCTATTTGAAAAATAAAATTTAAAAACAAGACAAAAGAAAACAAAAATTCAAAATGTAAGATTGATGACTATTAGGCAAAAGACAGGATGAAACATAAAAAGAAAATAAAGAAAATAATAAAAGAAAGAAAAATAAGAGGTTTGTGAACACAGAGAGATGCAAAGTAACTTTTAGCCAGTGAAGCATATTCTGTGACAGAATTATTTTTATCAGATCCTCCTGCATGTGTCTAAGACAAATACATTTAATACCATATAATTAAATTAATATGTACTCTGATTATAATAATTGTATACCATACAAGGAACATCACTGGATTTATTATTAGACTGTAGTGTTTAGGTTAGGTTTAGGAGACATGTTTACATGGCTTTACTGTATTTCAAGGAAGAGAAGGAATCTATGCACATTCATTAGATATATTACTCTTTCCAATTGGTAAAGAAAAAAATTTAAGATGATAACGAGTTAAGAGAAAGTAAACTGTAAGGAAAGCATAATTAGATATGCCTTGCAAGAGTAATGTGTTTCTGGGAAGCTGTTAGTATCTTGTTTTAGTAGCTGACATAAGCATTTTTGTATCTAAGTACTAAGGTTCAGGCTGCTTAAGGCAACCATTAGACTAGGCTTTCTACTAAGACAGTCATGAATGTGTGCAATGATTTTACTATTAAGAATTTTACAGCTCATTGATGAAAGGTTGACCAGAGTGAATTCTGGGACTAAGAATGCAGAAGTCCATATGCATTGGACGAACACTTGTCACCATCTCCACTTTTGAGAAGTGATCAGAACATAGACCCAGTGTAGTAGCAGAAGGAAATAACATATTACCAAGTTGCTTCTCAAAACATATTTGAACTTAATAATTTTGGAAATTTTGTAAAGTACTTTTAAGGAGTCATCTTTACAGTCGACATTTGAATTGAATGGTAAATTCTTAAGTAAATAAAATGAATGTTGGTGTTTGTACGTAAAGGAGCTAACATTTCAGAATATTTGAATTATTAATGTTTTAAACTGATATACTATCTTGTGTACTTTGGAAATTTTTCTAAAACTCCTTTAGATTTAGTGTAATTTATTTTGAAAAAATATTGAAGGTTAAATGGTGCAGCTGATGTGGGTCACTTTCTTATTATTTGTATTTATTAAATCATGACAGAGGGCATAAAAATTTTAAAGCTTAAATGTTCATAAACATTGATGCAGGATTTAATGATGGACATGCAATAACATGAACACACATATATCTGATTTTCACACACAATTAATTACCAGCAACAAACTTTTTCATCATTCTCTCCAGCATCAAAAGATCTTAGGAGAAAGTAGAAAACAAAGACTGCTGCCTCTGTTCTCGCTAATTGCTCCTGCTGCCTTTTTCCAGATTCTTCTTGAATATATGCTTGTTTAGAATGTGCATAGTAATGGTTATGAGACAAGGGATTTACTTAAAAGATCTATCATCCAATATACTTCATTTGAGGGGACTGTACCATTAAACTACACACACAATTGCATAACATGGCAATATTAATATTTAATATTTTCCTTTTCCAGGATTGGAATATCAGAAGTATTGAAAGTGTGATGGAATTCCAGTTCAGATATCTAAAATTAGGTACTGAAAACATAAAATATTCCATTCAGTTCATGGAATTAGAAGATTAGATATAGAGATAGAGATGATAGAGATAGAAATTATAAGAAAAATCACCTTTAAATTGTATATTCAATATGACAGATCAAAGATGATCAGAAAATGTATTTTAGTTGTCTCTATAAAAATTAGAGCTATATGTCACTGAATATAATGAGATATAAAACAGCTTTTATGGAACATAATTACCTCTCTTTAATTTTTTAATCTGAGAACATTTTCATTTGTCATAAAAATTTTTCAGGATATACTTATTTTTCCAAGACATACAACACAATAGGTTGAGCTTTTGAGACACTTTTTCTTTATAGCCTGGCTAGCTTTGAATTTGCTGTATAGATCACACTGGCTTTAAATGTAAAGGTTATTATCCTGCCTCAACTTAGTGCATTAATTGAACTTTTGGCACCAATTCAAACTTTCCTTTACAATTATTATTTTCTCTATAGGAGTATTACATTTTATTCTTTTCATCAGATATTTGCTCTCTAAATTTCCATTCTTCATTTGGTTCCATATAACTTCAACTAAAGTACTACAACTCTCAGCCTGTGTGCATTCAAAGACAGAAATATCAAAATAAACCACCAGACTTCCTTTATGGGTTCAACTTTACAGGGACTGATTGTTCCATCCTCTACAGAAACTGAAACTCTTGATTGTGCTTATTTTATCTCATGTTCAAGCATGACCCACTGTGATCAGACATTACCAATTGGTACACATGCTCTTCTTTCTCCTATTTCTATCAGACTCATACTGCCTTTGAGTTGGCATGCCTACATGTTGCCATTAGTATCTTCTGGCTCCTGGCATCCTGAGCAATGTGCCAACACATTCTCATGCTGTAGGTTTGTGGTGTGTGAAAAGATTCATGAAATGACACTGGAAACATCAAAGATATAAGACCACACTTGAGAATTTATTGTCATCTTGGTCATGACCTAGTCATATTCTTTCTCTACAGATGTTACCATAACACAAGAAGAAACACCTTAGCCTGTAAGTTTCAGAAAGGAGAGCAAATGTGACCTTTAAAAACAATGTATCTTACAGAAATAAAGTCTCCACTTAACTGAACTAATTTAGAGGCAAAGGGGTGAGATCAAATGAGGAGGTGACCAAGCAGGAATGACTCAGGTAAATATTTCATATTTTAAGTGAAAGAGATACAGAGTTACTTGTCAACAAATGATGGGTTAAATGCCTATGTTGAACTAGATATTTGTTAATAAGGGATAAGGGCAGCTGGGGTAGAGAATTCCCAAGAAGAGCAATGCAAGGCACGCTGAAAGATTCCTAAGTGAGGTTGATTCAGTGGTCACTGGCAGTTGTTGCCATAACAGCAGAGACCAACTCTCATTACCATTGCCTAATTGCTTTATGCTAATATGCTCTTGAGAATATTCCTTCTGCTCCCACTGTTCCACTCAGATTTGTTTACTCAAAAACAGAGTTCAAAAGGTAATTGGCCTTTCTTACACTCCAAGTGAATCCTCAACAAACAACTTGATGGCAAAAATCCTTTCTACCAAGATGCCTAAGGGAAATCAGATGGCTTCAATGTTAGAAAATAAAAAGTCCTGAGATCTTGTTTCATGACTATCAGGGAAACAAAGATGTAGGGTAACATGGGGCATCTTCTGCTACATTAAAATAAGAAAATAACCTATCTAATCATGCCATTCTGTAGTGAAGCCTTGGATGTTATTGGAAGGACAGGTAGACCAGAACACACTCTAGAACAACTAGGCTACCCTGGTATTCATTTGATAATATTGGCCCAGGCTGCCTCACACTCATGGTCATTATCCTGATTCAGTCTTTAGAGCACAGCTCTATACTCTGCACATTTTGAAAATTATTCTAAGAAACTAGTAATTTAAAGACTGAAAAATGAGTGACATTAAGAACAAAGAAGCTAAGCATAGCAACAGGGATCATTTGGACATGAAAAGACACTTAGCTAGGATATTTATAAACTAAGAGAAGGTTCACCAGACAGGGATGGTGAGGGAGGACGACAATGGCTTAATTTTCATAAATACATTTTTAAAATATATTTTTTCAATATTTGAAGTTATAATTATTATTTGTCCATTCCACTTTCTTCCTCCAAAGCCTTCCTTGAATCTCCTTCCCCCTTGATTTCTTTTAAATTTTTGACCTCTTTTTTAAATTATTGTTGTGTGTGTGTGTGTGTGTGTGTGTGTGTGTGTGTGTGTGTGTTCCTATGCACATACAAATACAATCATCTGTTTAGTCTGTATAGTGTCATTTATATGTATGTCTTCAGACCTGACCTTTTGGTATTAGATGCCCATTTGGTGTCCTTTTCCAGAGGGAGACTATTTCTCCACTCTCAGCAATCCTTAGTTGTCTCAGCTCTTTGTCTAAGGTTTATGCATCTTGAGCTTCCTGAATTCTACATTAGCATAGTTTCTTTTTTTTTTAAGGGTATTAGAGAACATAATGTTTACATACATTATATACCACACAGATAGAGGCAAACAACAACAACAACAACGTCTGGTAGGATGATGGTGAACATACTTTCCAGGAAAAGGGGAAAATATGCCATAAAAGCTAGGTGGGATTCAAGTAGATACAGTAGGGTGGTGCGTGCTAGAGCAGTATAGGTAAGCAAAGAGAAGGCATTATAGAAGTAGCAACATGTAAATGGGAAACGAACAGAAAGAAGCTACTCAATGGGGCACAGGCAAAGGACATGCTCAACCAAATGAAATCGCTAAGCAAACAAGGACTGAAGCAAGTGAGGACAGAGAGGAAGACGAAAAATGATCAGTAGAGACACATGTAGGTTAAGATGGATCCAGGAGATTCCACAGTGAGGGGCCTAAGTTAAACATGAAACTAGAAAACTAGAAAGTCTAGGAGAGAAGGCAGCTACTGAAAGAACTGAAGAAGGAAAACTTTAAGTTAGGTTAAGTTCTAAATGGTTAATAATGAAAGACATGTGTGCTCTAGAATGCTAGATCAAAGTTTTGCAGAGAATCAAAAAAAGTCAAATTCCATTACAGTTGCTTAAGAAGAAATGAGCTATCGTAGCACGTTTATATAGGAAGCAAAACTCCTCCATCCTTAATCATATACTGAATTTCAAATGCCTAGCTATGCTCATTTACAACTCTTATATTTGAGGTTATGGTTGAATGTTTGGGTGTGATTGTGAATATAAACTTCTGTATGTATTTTTGTGTGTGTGAAAATTCTAATTTGCATAGAAGTGTTAGTATAATAAAAAATGTCGTATACTGTTTCTTCTTATATACGAAGAGTTTGGAAAAATTCAGGTTATCTGCGAGAGCAGCCAGTGTTCTTCAGTGCTGAATCATCCATCTATTTAGTCATGAAAATAGTTATTTTAATTTTGTGAATATTCTTTGTGTTCAAAATTAAATAAATCAATGTAATACCATTTTGTATTCAAGACAGTGGCTTTTCCCATACAGTTTGTCTGGCTCAGGTTTCCTTAGCTTCAGGTTACATTTAGATCATTACATTTGGAAGAGAACTGAATCAATGAGGTTACTGATGCATAACTTGAGTGAATTAATGATTCATGATTTTCATTATCAACCTTTCACCAGTTCCTCAAAATCATTAGTAATCTCTCTCTCTCTCTCTCTCTCTCTCTCTCTCTCTCTCTCTCTCTCTCTCTCTCTGTGTGTGTGTGTGTGTGTGTGTGTTTGTTGGGATGGGTGGGTGCCCGGGTGGGTGGGTGTAGGTGTGGGTGTTGGTGTGGGTGCATTCTATAGTGAGTTGGATGCCAGAGTGGAATAACATTAGTTGCAGATTCTTACCTTGTTTGAGATAGGGTTCTTCTTTCCCGTCTTCTGTATATCCTAGGCTAGCTGATCTATGAGGCTTTGGATATTTTCCTGTCTCCTCTTATCTCCAAGTAGAGACACTGTGTTTGGCTTTTACATGGGACTGGGAAATCAAAACTAACATCTTCATGCAAGAACAGCAAGCACTTTAAGCACTAAATCACTCACTTCAAAAAACATATTTTCCAATTAAAAATCACTTTCTTAGTACTGATTATAATTAAAAACGGTGGGTCCTCATCCGTATAGTTTTGTACAACTTTCACAAATGTGAATTATACTGCTTAAAAATCAAAGCTAAAAATGGCAAGTGGATGAATATAAGGAGGAGCCTAGGTAATACTGAAATATCTATATGAGCGAAACATTATCATACGATTCAATCTAACTCAAGATTAACTCTTAAAAATACAATTGTCAGTAGTATAGGAATATGTGTCTGAATTCAAAATCTATAATTAGTTAACAGAAGCAAACAGTAGTCTTTATAGAAGATGTCACAAATAAAAGCTCCTCCTCTTTCCTATTTATTTTTTAGAGTGCTTTCTTTATATCTTCATTAAGGATACAATAAACATCATTATAGATATTTTTTTAAAAAATTCAATGCAAAAATATTAATAGCAAGCAATCACTAGACATAAAGAGATTCCTACTATTCCAAAAGACAGCAGGATTATCAATTTGAGACTTGCCTGGTTAACATAGCAAAACTCGTTTTTTTAAAGAGCAAAATAAATGACACTATGACCTCATTTGTATGATCACACACTCAGTCTTAAAAAAAAATCATCATCGATGAATTAAAAGTGTAAGTCCAAAAAATATAAAAACATCACTAAAAATGAATATAGGTCAGTTATTGATTTTGTAACACTTTCCTGTTATCTTCATTTCTTTTGAATTTCCAGTTTTCATCATTGAAGGCTTCAATATTGTTAATAAAATAATATTACTTTGTTGCATCTTAACACAGTCTTTTTTTCATCAAGTTCTATGAGAATTATTTTTTCTTAGTAATAAATGGGGAAAATCTGACAGTGAACAGAAAACACAGCAGATGAATAAAGGCTATATTATTAAGGAGCTTTCCATACAGTGTTTGGCTACATTTTTACTCTGTTTAGACCACTGAACCATTACTGCACATGTTACAAACATGAGAGAACTATCTTAGCTGATGATCAATGATATCTGAACCAAAATGTTTACTATTTGAATTCTGACCTCAACACACAAACATGGCACTTGTTCCAAAACACATCACACACACACACACACACACACACACACACACTACTCACATATTATCCGCTCACAAAATATTTAAGATATTTTTACAATGTATTGTCAAATAACTGATTTGAAACAAATAAGTCTTTCATTGCTTTAAAAAAAAACTCTCTTTTATTATTTAAAAACTAGAAGGAATGAAGCAAATGGAAATTGTGCTTGAGATTTATTGTATGAGAGAAGAATCTATTTTCAATAAAAAATTATAAAAAACTATAGAGATTTTTACAAAAAGGTACATCCTCAGAATTTCTACAAAATAACATTTTAAGACACGGATACTCATTCTGCACTCATTTTCTAGCTCAATCGTGTTTATATGATAGCCACAAGCCACAGGTGGATACTATAATTAAAGAAATTACAGACAGAAGGAATGTCACCACTAACATTCGCTAGGCATAGCAAGATATGCAACATACACAGGATTAAATCAGAATCACAACATGCATTGCCTCTGCCATTGCAGAATGCTCCATTAAACAATATTGCTCTAGAAAATTATATTCTGAGTTAACAAACATTATGCCCCTTTTATTTAAGTTATGGTAATACTAAAAGAATAATTTATAAATGCAATAGTGGTCAAAACCCTATGGGAAAACACCAAAAGAGACAAATCTCAGCACTATTATTTGAAGAGTCTTTAGCAGGAGATGAGTAAACAGGAATTACTTTGTTACAAAAAAAAAAAAAACTCTGCTAGTGTAGTCAGCTTAAATGAGTATGATGCTAATAATCTCTACTATATGTATGACATGGTGTCACTTTCCAGAGATCTTTTTCTCCCAAGGATAGGAGCTAGATTTTAGAGGCCATACTTTGAAGCTCACGCTACTTGAAGTGTTGTTTTCTAGAAAGTTTGAAATGGTGGTTTTCACATGTGGTTTACAAAATGCCACTTCTCCCCCATGAGATCCCTGAACCACTGAACTTAGATTAATCTTGTTCCAGATGAATTTTCTCCAAGGTTAAAGGCTTGGGCCCTAGCTATTGTCTATATTTGAAAAAATTTAAAGATGAAAATCAGTGTAAAGTCTTTGGTCTTCATTAATATGCCTTAGAAGAAAATACTTGGGCAGCATTCTCCTTCCATTTTACTCTGTTCACTATGAGTCTTAGTGATGGCACAGGACTGAGCAGTCATGTAGACATATATCCAAATATTGAGTCAAAATACACTCTTTTTCCCATTATAAGTATGTCATTGTAGCTAATATAGCTACAGTAATAGAATGCAAGGGTGAAAGTATAAAGATTGCCTTTCATGTACATCCACCTTTAGTTTTTATAAGACTACCCTGTTTGATTATCACAATTGCATTTTAAAAAGTTCTATTTTGCCATGTTTATTTACTTTCTGTTTTTTCATTGACTAAAGCTAATTTAGAGAAATTTTGGAGAGCACACTCTAATATTTCCATGTCCTAAAAGATTATCATGAAAAGATATGTGCCTTATACATATTTATTATAGAAATAAATTAATGAATGCGGTGGGTAAGAAATAGAGATAAAAGCTATTCACAGCAGAAATATGTGTTTTACAGCCATTCAGAGCATAAACATGATTTTAAAAAATTACTAAGACATGCTAAATTAAAAATACAATTTCTTAAGTTTCTGAATTTGATCATTGCTATTTATATTAATCTGACTTAAAATCTGAAATGCAGTAAGAACAATGTTATATGGTACAATACAAACTATACCTTAATAGAAGTTAAATGCAAGACTAGTCTATGATAGAGGAGATTGGTCTTCTACAATAATAATGCATGCAAGTATTTGAAAGTATTTGTTGATGAGAATGGGATTAATTTATATCTAATGAAGATTGAAAATAGTATTATATCTCAGATACTATACATTCTAAATTTACTGTTAACAGGGGTATTAAGATGGTCTATTTAGATTTCTTACCCATTTTCTGATGTTTTCTTACACTCTTGTTCATTGTTTATGTTTTTCATGTTTGGGAAGATGTAAACCCAATAGAACAATAAATCTATTTCAGATTTTTAGTATATACAAAAAGTCATGGTACAATGTAGAGATTTGTATTATATATAAATAATTTTATTCTACAAAAAGTGTATTTTAGTCTGTACAAGTTATCTCAAAATAACCTTCATTATTTTTAAAAGCTATTTAATTTTTATTAGTTAAATTTGTTCTTAGGCCATTTTACACACATACATATGCATACCAACTTCTCTAATACTCCACTCCTCTCCCTTCCACAAATATTTCTCCCGTGTTCTCGTCTTATTCTTTTAATTTGTGATCTGGCATGTCTATGAGTTCATTCATTTGGTGCTATATACTGGAGTCTAGTAGCCAGCAATGGGTAAAAAACTAATGACTATGATTTGCTATCTTCAAGAACCTATCCATAGCCAATAGTCCAGAAATAAAGGATAAGGCCTCTTGGGACCCACCTCCTCTTCCAAGAATATCTGCTCTTATGTGGGACTAGTACAAGAAACCAGTTATAACAAGTTAATGATTTAATAGTTTTATTGTGTCCAGATAATAATATTATAGCCCCTCATCTTATATGTTTCATCCCCTCATCCAGAATATTCTGGGAAACATAGAAGGTATGGTATGAATGTCTTATTTAGGTCTTAGCTGGCAACCAGTGCTCATTCATTGACACCTGAGCAACTGTGAATCTGTGTTTACCATTGTTCATTGTGAGGATAGGACTCTTTGATTAAGGGTGAGGGTAGCTTTTGCTTAGGCGAATAACCATATAAAAATACAAAAGCGAGATTGAAAGTATTGTCTTGAACTCTGGACAGTGCTGCTTCTAGAAGCAATGGATTACTGAACATAATTTTCCGTCCCAAGGTTGACATACCTTTACAAGAGTGGGTCAGAAAGCCTCCAAGAGCACTCCTTCCCACCACTCCTACCCCTCCCCCCCACACACAACTAATAACAGAAGCTCTTGTCCATCTTCTTGGTTGCCTCACCAGAACTAGAGGATAAGACTATATTATCAAGACAGCACATAACTTAGTTGTAGGATACAGACTGAGCTGTGCTAGCACTGAAACCACTGCATGTCATTGAGTGAGCTGCTGAGGGAGAAAAAAAGTGTTTGTCTTGTCTAGCTGTGAACCTTATAAAGCAGAAGCTCTACCTGCTGGGAAAGATATGGCCATCTGTGCAACACTGAAGTCCTCTGTACTCATGTTTACCTCCTAATTTCTGTTTGTTTTGTCTGTTTGTTTCTGAGTATTGAATCTAGGTCTTGCATGTGTTAAGCATGCAGTCAGCCAATGAACCACATGCTTAGCCTTGTCTGGGCTAAGACTTGAGGCCTCACAGGAGGCCTGGCAAGGTAGAAGGGTGGGGACATCCTCTTCAAGACAGGGGTGAAGAGAAATAAGTTGAGGAACTGTTAGAGGGCAGACTGGGAGAGGGATAACAACTGGAGTGTAAAAAAATATTAAAGATAATTTACAGCAATTCTGATTTCCAGTATCTTAACATTCTTTACTATCCAAATTTTGTCATTTTTTTTGTTTATAAATTAAACTTAATGTAAAAAGGTTTAAAAGTAATCAAATTTGAAAGGGCATATAACTGTTACTTTAAAATAGCCTCAAGTATGCATTTTAAGGAAGAAATGATCAATTGAAGCCTTATATAGAAAGGAAGTGTAACACTCTGTGGGGTCACGCCTTATTTTATGAATGACTGGGTTAGAGCTGACCATAAAACACAAACTTAAATGCATTTAATTTTTTTCCTTTTAAGTATATATTAGGAATTTCAATGAGACTACAAATGTTTCCTTTTTAAAATGTGTAAAGGCTTTTAAGAAAACATTCTTTACAAACCACTGCCGACTTTCCCCCAAGTGACTCACATTAATATGAGGTGCTATAACACGTCTTTAGCATAAAGCAGTCCTGTCTTGGTCTGGGTCCAAAACAGAGCATATTACTGGCAATAACAGAAAGGAGTCATTAATTCATAAATAATATAGTCACACAGCGTTGGTTCTTGAGGGAAGCACCATGGAATATTTTCATGTAGGATATTTATGTTCATTTCATCTTTCCCTAAACCATGTGAGTTCTGAAGTAAGTACATTATAGTAGCATTTTCTCCGTATTACAACAGAGTCCTTTAAAATAGCCAAAAAATCGTAGATCATGACAGATCCACTGACAAATATTGCTATTGAAGCAAAGGTTGATTTCAGCAAGAAATAGTATAATCGTGTTGATACTTTGTAGACTAATTTACAAAATACATAACTATAATCACCCAAACTTACAGAAAGGAAATAGAAGAGAGAAAAAATCAGTAACCAAGGCTCCTATCAACTCAACCTTTTCTTTAGGGTCAAGATGATTTTCCTCTTTGTTTTCAAAATATTTACTGTATAGAATTACAGTAATTACATGAGATAAAGAAAAAAAATAGTGTACTTTTCCCCATCTTGCCAATTTTCATGACAATATTTCATTTAAATGAAACATGAATAATACGGTTTCTTTATTTTTGTAGCTCATAAAATCCTGAATATTTCCGGGCCTGTAATCTTCAGTTCTCAGAGAAATGAGGGGTAGATATTGATGATCAGCACATCTCCAAGGCACTAAAGCTTTGTTTCTTTCAGCAAACACTTCACAAACAAGATTTCAAAATGACTGGTCAGCAGTAGAGAAGTATGTCTGCTGTTATTCCAGCTCTCTTGAAAGTCCATTACAGTCCCTTGTACTGCTGTGGCTGTTAATCTGTTTTACTTGCTGGCTAAAGTAAGCCTATCTGAGTGCCAAGATGAAATAAGCCTTTAAGAGAAGGTCAGCTCCTCCAGAACCTGCCTGTCAAAGGATTTCAGTTTTCTCCTTTGGCCTTCCTAACCACTTTAAAAGGTTTACTTTTCCTTTACGGTAGTTCCAATATTATGATTGCATACAGCTTGGAATTGTAATTCGTGGTGGGCTGTGTGGTTACAACCTAACAGTGTTGATTAGGTATAAAAATAAGGTATAAATGCATCTTTTACAGTGCATTAATGTTTTACCACTGGTACTCAGTGGTATGAAGAAAAAGAATGTTGCAATTTGCTAACAGTCTTTTAAAAATGTCTATTAATTTTGCTTTGAAAATATACTGAAAAGTTTCACATTTATTGTTATTATGACCATAGATAGACTGAAATGTACAGACAAATTTCTTAAAATATCTGATCCCTACTGCCAATATATATTGAAGAAGTAAGGCAGGAGTCCCTCAGAGCCTTGAATTCTCAGTTTTTATTCTAGGCTCTGGCTTTGGACTTATATGATGAGGTTGTTTTGTTCTTCACCTCTCAGGCCCTAATTGTCCATATATCAGCAAAGGAAAGGGTATTGGAATGCTTCTTTCATTACATTCATAAAATTAGAGTGAACAAGAGCATGTTATTTTGAGGATGTTGTTTGCTCTTGGAGTACCTAGTAGTAAACCTTTTTGACAAAGTTATGTCTGGGATAGAGACTTTAAGTGGGATAGATCAATTTCAAGAGACTGTGTTGACACTTACAAGCGTAGGTTCAGAAAAAATTCTTTGGCTCTCCCCTCTCTCGGAGGCACATCTGCTTGCCCTATAACACCTTGCCAGAGGATGCTATTCTACCCTGAATTTCAGTCGACTACATTAAATAAATCTATTTTCATTAAACATTACTGTTTCAGGTATTCTTTAATGCTATCAAACACATGCCAAGATGAGAATACCTTCATATTTCCCAAACTTATATGTATAAAAAATTCACATGTAACTATTGAAATAAAAAAAAATATTTGAATGATCTAGAACAACAAAAATATGTCTTGATTAATTATTGTCCATTGTTTTCTAACTAAGGTTACTTTGACCTCTCATAAATGGCATTCTCTAACTTCAACTACAGCTTTGAAACTTGGATCTATGCCTGATTATCTAATGGTGTTATGATCATATGAAGGTGTCCCTGAGAGTATCTTCCTGAATACCCTCATCAGGATCCTAGACGAGTATTCAGAAGACTTCCAAACCAATGATTATTTAGAATGCAGTCATTAAATAATCATCTTATTTCTACTGCCAAAGCCTAAATTGCATGATAGAAATAGGAACTAGTGTGGAGTGTAAGCCATTCTACATGACAAAGCCACATAGGATGGACTTAGACTTTAAGGTACCCAACATTGCTTTACTCTTGGTACCTTTAAATCAAAAGGACTGCTTGCCTTGATGCTCAACATTCCTATCAGAGGCCAATGACCTATTATTTGCAGTTTCTAAATAGAGTCCATTTGAAAAAGCAATGCTGTTCCTTGAATTTGGAGCAAGCTTATTTAGACAATTTAATTTGAATTTATATAAACAATTTTATGATTGAGTTATATGTTTATGTATTTTTACTTATAATAAATGTATAACTCCCTTAAATATTTTACTACATATTACACCTATAATATACATTACACTTTTATGTCATAAATACATATTTTATATATTCATGTGCTACATTACATGTACTTATATAATTCATGTCATGTATGACAATATAATACTACACATATTTGTGAATTTTTATAAAATGTTAGTAATGTGACTGATTGTGGGCTATTTCACTGGATTCTAGAATGACTTCATAAAAAGAAATTCAATGACCTGAACTGCCTTGCTGTAATTAAAAAAATAAAAAAAAACTGAATTTTAAATAAAGTTAACCAATTCTAAGCAGAATTGAAACATTCTCACGTGGACCTTTCTACTTGTTACGTTTCTTATGGTCTGTAGGTTGAATTCCAGGTATTCTGTACTTTTTGGCTAATATCCACTAATCTGTAAGTACATACCATGAATGTTCCTTTGGGTCTGAGTTATCTTACTCAGGATGATATTTTCTAGTTTGATCCATATGCCTGCAAAATTCATAATGTCTTAATTTTTAATAGCTAAATAGTATTCCATTCTGTAAATGAACCACATTTTCTTTATCCATTCTTTGGTTGAGGAACATCTGGGTTGTTTCCAGCTTCAGGCTATTATAAATAAGGCTGCTATGAGCATGGTGGAGCCCATGTTCTTGGAGTATGATGAGACATCTTTGGAGTATATGCCCAAGAGTGGTATAGCTGGGTCTTCAGATAGAACTATTACCAGTGTTCTGGGGAACATTCAGATTGATTTCCAGTGTGGTTGTATGAGCATGCAATCCCATCAGCAATGGAGAAGTGTTTCTCTTTCTTTCCATCCTCACCAGCATGTGCTGTCACTTGAGTTTTTGATCTTAGCCATTCTGATTGGTGTGAGGTGGAATCTCAGGATTGTTTTGATTTGCATTTTCTGATGGCTTAAGATTTGAACATTACTTTAAGTGCTCCTCGGCCATTTGAGTTTTTTCTGTTGTGAATTCTCAGTTTAGCTCTGTACTCTCATTTTTAAAATTAGGTTATTTGGATTTTTCTAGGTTACCTTTTTGAGCTCATTATATATTTTGGGTATTAGTCCTCTTTTGGTTGTGAGGTTAGTGAAGATTTTTTTTCCCGGTCTGTAGGTTGCCAATGGAGAATGCCTTATTTCATTTTTATTGGGAAAATATATTAAAAACGTGCATTATAAAAATTATATTTGCGAAAGCCTCATGTCATAGTCACTAGTGGTCTTGTTAAAAACGCAGATTTTAGATGCTGACTGAATCAAGCAGCCTTAAAGACTATAGGCTGGTAAATTGTATTTAGCTATTTTTACCCATAATGATTATTAGTAGCACTAAAATTCAGGAGTCATAAACCAACATACTCTGATTTTAAAATAAATATGTTTTTATGTACAATATGTATTAAAATAAATCTGAATGTGAGGAAATAATAATAGAATATCACACAGAAAAGCCTCAGAAACCCACAAGGTGTTTCAGCATTACTTAGTAGTACCAGCAAATGCAGACAAAATGATGTCTGAATTTTAAGGTACATCAGGATTATTTCAATGGATGTCAGTGAGGCATGAGTGACCAGTCCTTACATTAGCTCATTTGGTCTTCAGATCAATGGTGTTAATGTTAACTCATGATTTGACCAGTAACTGCTATAATTGACTAGATATGACAAGTAGAGTCCCCATAAAAGCAATGTGTACCTATGGGAGCTCAGAGACAAAATGAGGGGCTACAGCAAACGACAGCCACAATAGTTTCTGTAACAATGCTTTATGTCCACTGAGCTGAATGAAGGTATAATACAATATTTTCAAATAAAATTTCAATAAATTATAACATTTCCAAAGAAAGAGAAACATAATACAATTTAATTTTACTGAAGGTCCCCTATTACAACATAAAGACATGGTATTTCTCATCCTACTCTAGGTTAGATTATTGTGTCTCCTCCCTGAATCACCTTATTGATTCTGGTTCATAAATCACATAAAGACAAGGCTCTTAAAAACCTGCCGAGCTAGCTACAGAGATTGCACGCCTGTCACTCTTACACAGGATTGCAGCTCTTAAGGATGCTCCTCTGCCCTGTTCCCACAGCCTTGTGTCCTGAATTTTTTTTCTTTTTGTATTTAACTAGTTAAGAGTGTTGTTTCTGCTGGTCTTCCTATGGTGTTGCTCTTCTCCTCAACTTCTTCTAGCCTTTCCCTAATTCAGCCACAGGGGTCTCCGACTCAGTCCATTGGTTGGGTTTAAGTATCTGCTTCTGTCTTAGCTGCTTGTTGGGCTTCTTAGAGGACCACCATGTCAGGATCTTGTCTGTAAGTACACCCTAACATCAGTAATAGTGTCAGGCCTTGGAGTCTCCCCCTGAGATGGGTCCCAATCCGAGTTCTCTCAGACTCTGAGCCACCAACCAGGCAGCACACACTAGCTGGTACCAGGCCCCTGACACATATACAGCAGAGGACTGCCTGGTCTGGCCTTAGTTATAGAAGATGCCCCTAAACCGTGAGAGATTTTAGGCCCAGGCCCCAGCGAGTAGGGAGGCCTGGCAGGGTTGGGTGGGTTGGGGACATCATCTTGGAGATGGAAAAGGTAGAATAGAAAGAGAAACTGTCAGAAGGCAGAACAGGAGGGGGATAACAACTGGACTGTAAAACAAAGATTAAAGATAATAATAATAATAATAATAATAATAATAATAATAATAATAATAATAAATAGTGAAAGACTGTTTCACTTGCTTCTCTAACACTTCTTTTGTCCATCCCTTCTTATTTGCTCTACCTCTCTACTCTCATCTAATGATTTCTAACACGTAGAATAGGGCCTTAAGTATTCAACACAGTGTGCAAAAGCATGTGTGAAGCACCTTCTCTCACATTTCACAATTCCGGTGCTTTTGTTTGAATAGACATCCACACTGTCTTCTCAAAGCCCTACCACCAGCTGGAACCCCAAGCTTAGCTGATGTTGATTGTTCTAACAGTTATAGCTACAATAGCACTCTGCAGACATGTTTCTTGATGCATGCGTTCTGATATAGATTGCACCTTAGATACTGATGCAATGTCTGCTGGACTATTATCTAACCCAGGGAAAGTACAGGGTTTGACAAGGGTAAAGACAGAAGCTCCAGGTCTCTAATGCTTATTTACCAGCCAACACTTTCTTGAAGGAAAGAGTAAAAACAAATCAATGAAAGTGTATATTAACCATAAGCTTCAGGAGACCGAGTGAAGTTGTCACAGAGTTTTTTACAGACACTTTTAACTACTGTGCTTTACAATAATGAGTGCTAGTAAGAATTAGAACACAAGTGACACTATCAATAGCTCCAGGAATGATGGCAGTTGTTGCAACTGCTTGAGCATTTGCTGTGATGTACCAGGTATGTCCATTACTTACAATATGTCAGTGTGGTGAGCTGACAGTGTATGAGGAAGGTTACATGACAGCCCTTCTCAAGTTGCATAATCTAGCAGTATTCTCAGGATACATTTCCAAGTATCTTGTCATTCTGCATGACTGTAAAATGCTATGTAGTAAACAGAAAAAAAATCTTGCCTTAGTGGTCAAAACAACAAGGAAACTGATTATATCACAATAGTTGGCTAGCTTGTATCACAGAAATCTATTCTCGCTTGAGACTAAATCCTGCTAGGTGCAGAATTATACTTAATTGGAATTTTTTTGGTAGTTGAACTGAATTATGTTATTGAAATACATCACTATGATTTTGTTCAAGTCATCTTACAGATTAACGGAAAAGGACAAAGAAAACTATATCACTCTATCATTACTTAATATTTATGACTTTTTAATTTATTAACCTGTTAAGTTTGGGACACACACACACACACACACACACACACACACACACACACACACGTATATACTTTGAAATAGTATAGGTGTAGAATTCATTCACAATCCCATGGCATTAAGGTTTGCATGTCTTTACCTATAGTCTTTTCTGTATCTTGTCAAAGTGTGAATTTCTAATAATAAAATACATGATGCATAACAGTTTATGGTTTACCATTTGTGTGTATTTTGTAAGTGCATCTTATTATTCATAAGTTTTGCAATTAACCTTCATGGTAAACCTCACATGCAATCCTACATGCCGATAAATTACAATTTCCTATTCTGCTGCTACAAAAATTAGATAATTTGTTTCCTTGCAAAATTTATTTTATCACAAAAGCATTGATCAATAATATTATACATTTTAGTATCTACTTTCATTATTTTCTAGGTGAATTACAATGTATTTTGTTCTTAATTCAGAAAATATACACATTTTTCTGTCTAAGAAATCCTGAGAAGTATAAAACCACAGACTAATCCTTAAACTATCCTATTAAAACAATGATAAAATATTACATTTTTCCCTGAATAAGTGCTCAGGGCAGAAAGCAATAAAATCCCTTAAAAACAACCACAACAAAAGTAATACAATCCCCAAAGTAATGATTATTGTTTTTTGGCATTTAAAGATTGAGCCTAGATCCCTTCATGTTCTAGGGCAGCATGTTACTGCTGAGCTGAGCATATTCTGACCCTCAATAACTTCAATTTTCTAATCAAAAGATAACTTTCCTCATTTGGTTCTAAAATGGTGGCACTGAACTTTATAGTCTTTACTTCTGCAATGGTCTTACATAGGTAACTATACATATATACAAATATAAACATATATATCACTAATATATCATATGTGTATTTATGACACAGATGTATAATCACCTAATCTACTGGGTTGAACTTTCATATCCCTAACAACCTACTTTTTTCCTTCCTAAGAAGTCTATGTTTAGCCCCTCTCACATTCTTTTCCACTGATTGCCTTCATATGTATGTGGGTTAACTGTGCTATGAATCTCAACATTCTGTTCTGAAATAGTATGCTTAAAATATTGATATATAACTCATATGTGTAATGCAGTATAATCTCAATATTTAAGTTATATTACATTGAATTGTCTAATATTAAATTCCCCCTTGATGGCTATTTGATTGTTTCCAGTATGTTGTTACTTCAAACAGTGCAGAAACAAAATATATGGACTTAGTCATTAAGTGCTCTTGGGAGAAATGCAGCAAAAACTTGGACTAATCTTTTTATTTATTTATTTTTACAGAATAAACTATAACTTGAATTCTTGGGTCTGTACCCATATGATAAAAATTTATATCTCAACATTTTGTGTTATGTTACCATTAAAAATATTGTCTCTTCTTAAATGTAGTTGAACTCAAACTACAAAACAAAACATATCTAGGACTGACCAGATGGCGTAGTAGTAAAGGGTTTTTTCTACTAATTTTGATGACTTAAGCTAGATCTTCTGGACCCATACAGTGGAAGGATAGGGCTGAATCTACACATTGTTCTCTGCCCTTTGTATAGACACTATGGCCTAATAGTGACTATGTATACACAGAGAAAAACTTGTACACACAAACCTAACACACACATGTGCCTATGCGCACACACACACGCACACACACACACACACACACACACACACACACACACACATGCTCACATGTGCTCTCTATCTCACACACATGCACATATCCATACACATACATTAAATTCAATAACACCTTTAAACAATTGTAATTATATTTTCTGAGTAAAAAATATAAGTATTAAGAATGAAAAATGGTAAGCTCCCTGGAATTCTAAGGGTATTGTTGGAATCAGTTAACCTGAGGCCTTTCATTGTTATATAAGTGTGGTCTGTTATGATAATGCACTTAAAAAACCGAGGAAAGTGCCTAGTGGATATACTATTAAATATTATTATTTACTAAATATATTATTACTTCCTTATGGTAGTATATGATATTCTTAACAATACAAGGAATTGATAAAAATCTATGAGAATCACGAGGGCTAAAAAGTACAGTTTTCTTTTATTACTTACGAATTCTGGTAATTATCTGATAGTAAATACCTAGAATTCAGGATCTTTGGAAAGTCACAGACATTTAGAAATAACTGCTAGTTATTGACTCAATATCTAGTTTCTCTCTTTCCTGCTACTGATGTCTGAATCTTGTTTGAGAGCAATTTGCAGAATTTTTAAATCCTGCTTACCAGGCATCTCTGTATTCATAACAACATAACAGCTGGAGCCAGAGAAAGAAAGATGAGAATTTGTGTTTTTCCCCTAATATGGTTGCTACATATTCATTTGACGTTGTCTTATTCCATATAAAACATGGATATCTGCAGGCAAAGCACTCATTCTGACACACTGAAAACTAAAACCCACCAATAATGGTATGGAGAGGATTGGTGATGGAGAGAGCCTGGATTGAAAGTGTGGCGGAAGACTTACACGGTATAAATTATCTTATCTACATATCAATTAAAATTTGAAGAGTAAGGACTTCCCTTCACTAATCCCATTAGAATTACAGTTATTAGTTGTAGAATAATGTGAGAGTAATTATTTTCCAATATTGTCTTTCCACACCAGCACACTGTAAACTCCCCATTACTTAATTCATTTGAATTTACATAATTAAACTTGTGTTATATCTCACATAATAATCTCATTTAAAAATAAAACATGATGTAATAATTTCAAAACCATTCTAAGTATTAGGAATAGAATATTGAATAATACGCTTGATAAACCTCCTCATGGAATTCAAAATCAGGGAACAGAGATATAAGCAAAAAAGCTATTCGGTAAACAAATATTTGTTGCATATCACAATTATACCAAACATTTCTATTTAAGTTGAATTTTATACCTGGCTTAATTAGGCCAAGTACATTTTCTATTTATTCAACCTACCTGGTTATTTGTACATTAAAATAAAACTATTTCCTTCTCTCTGTCTTTCCAAATTCTTATGTGTTTAAACGGTTTTTCATTGGACATTGTGGAACTTTTTAGTAATTCACATACTTTGATGATGATTATAGTTATATTCATAGTGTATTCTAAGTATATATACTTATGACCAACTCATGAAGATAAATAAATTCTCTAACAAATTTGAAAGACTTGGCTGCAACTTGTAAGCCATTATAAATAGCTAAAACATTGCAGTGATGATTAGAACACACTATATTTACATTTAAAGTGGTCATATGTGAGATCCTAAAAGATAGCCTGGTTTCTGGTTGAGCTAAGTTTGAAACCCTGGTAATGCTTCAGGAGACCCTGCAAGGGACAGTAGGAGTTGGGCTATGCTCCCAGACCCCAGGTTCCTGACATGAGGCCTCCATAGATTTGTGTCTTTCAGTCATGTAGGACAACATACCTACTAGCCTCTCCACAGGTAGAAGGCGTGACCACAAGTTACTTAACCTCAAGACAGATCTCCATACTAGTGAGGTACATAAAGTCCAGAAGGACTTAGCCAATTAAGCTTTCCTTCCAAGACCCTCATCCCTGAAGAAGGTATTTAACCTCAGGCCTGCCCTGAAATAACAGGGGTACAGTTTCTCATCTACTTTCTGCCATGAAATAAAATCTTTAAAACCATGGACTGTTTCTTTTCAACAGAATCCACTGTGGGGAACAATGGAACAGGCCTTTGCCTACAGAGCCACCATCTAACCTTTCACAGAAGATCTCTTTGCATTTCCAGCTACAGTGACCACCAACCCAAGCCAGCCATCTCTTACCAAGCCAAAGCCAAATCACAGTGACAAGTCAATGATTCAAAAAAAATTCGGAAGTCAGGTGTACAAACTCTTCCTTCTGAGGCATATCTTGATGGAAAATCAAGATATTTCCATATTTTGATGGAAAATCAGACAGGAAACACCAGAAACAATAAACCACTACAACAGAAAATTGTAAAGCAAAAATGAGTAAACTGATTTTGAAAATCAATTAATACTGATTAAAAGTGCAACATTCCACTAAATTCTAGCTGCGTGTTCAAAGGTTTGTCTAAGGTGGAACATTATGATGTTGTACCAGAATTAAATTATAATTAATTTCCTGCATAGACAATACTAACTTTACTTATATGTGAGCTGAGACATTATTTCAGTACCCTGATGATATACAATAGGCAGTACCAAATTAATATTTGACTTAATGTAATCTGAGATTAACCTGTGCTATACCACTAATGGAAGTAATTTTGGGTGTTTTGGAGAACACTATTCAGGTTCTCTGCCAAAGAAATGACCCTTAGTTAGGTACTTACTGTGACAGAGAGAAAACTGGCAACATTATCTAACTTTTCCCCCTTATACCATAAGGACTACAACCATTCTCTGTGTAAAACTATGTGCTAGTTTATGAAGATAATTTCAGAGACTGGGAAGATGGTTATATTGGCAAGGTGCTTGGTGCTTATATCTCCATGCCTGGGGATATAAGCTCAGACCCCACAGCATTCATATAAAAAGCTGGGCATAATACCATGTGCCTCTAAGTTTAGTGTTCTGGAATAAAACCCAAACATTCCTGGAGCACACTGGCCAGCTCACCTAGAAAAATTGATGGTATGTGGATTCAGTCACAGGATAGGTCTCCAAACATAAGGTAGAGAGCAAGGTAGAAGACAACCTGTATTGACCTCTGGCTTCTACATGTATATGCATCCACACTTAAAAAATGTAAGCCTGCATGCACACTCACATAGAAACACACACACACATTAGTGCACACTCCACTGCACACACATATACATACATACATACATACATACATATATACATACATACATACATACATACATACATGGAGAAGCAGTAATTTAGATGCTAGCTTTAGCAGCACATATAGTAAAATTTGAATGGAGTATTAGAAAAAGATCTTGAATATAGATTACTGATTTATTTCTAAAATAAAAATAATTTTAAATCTTATTTGAATTTGGGCTACTGAATAAACTGCAGAATTAACTATGCTGTTTCTGTTTTGATTTTTAATACCTAGCATTTCTTTAACTTATCTTAGTCTTATGATGGAATTTCTCATCAGTAATCACATTAGTAGAGTAAATTCTGAAGTATTTAACAAGTATTTATTATTTACTGTATTCTATCACTATGCAATGCAGAAATGGTTAAGTTAATCAAAATCCTTGTCTAGAGCTGATAGTAAGTGGGATTTAACATTTTGTCTAATGTTTAAGGAATGCAAGATTATCCTATCTCAATATAAGCAATGGCACTCTCCTAGAGAATAAGAATAAGACAGACCATAAGATGACAGCAGAGAATCTTTTTTCTTTTTCTTTTCTTTTCTTTTCTTTTCTTTTCTTTTCTTTTCTTTTCTTTT
>JANHMN010000004.1:116765657-116792865 GCA_030674055.1 Rhabdomys pumilio
TTCTTTTCTTTTCTTTTCTTTTCTTTTCTTTTCTTTTCTTTTCTTTTTCTTTTTTTTTTGGCAGTAGGTTAAACTAATTCCTTTCATCATTTGAGAATTTAAACTTCCATAGTATATAATCTGCCAGGACTGTCTGAGATCTTTCATGTGCTGTGCCCCTGCTCAGCTGGATAAAATCTAGGTAACAACACTGAGAATAAGAATTAAGAATGAGCCCTGCCTTCAGGGGCTGAATACAGAGAAACAGAGATCCACAAGTAGTTAACTTATTTTACACAGAAACCTGAAACCTGGCATGGTAGAGAAATCACAGAATAGACAAAAGATGTTGGCTTGAGGGAGTGAATAAAAGAGCAAAATAAAAGAGAGAACAATTATAGGAGTCGGGAAGAGGCTGGACTGAATAAAATCTGGAGAGAACAGGAAACTCTCAAATTGTTCTGAACCAGGGAGAAAGGCTTTCTGCTGAAACAGTTCATTGATGAGATATACATCCTTTAAATACCACTTACACACTGTATTGGCAATAGACAGTCAAGGTGGGAAAAGACAAAGCAGGGAAAAAAGGAAAAGCAAGAAATTAGTTTAGAGAATATTATATGTAAGTTGAAGTGTGAGATAAGGTGTCATGTATTGAGATAGAATGGTAACAAACAGAAAGAAAGTTTAATTTTCTTAAATCAACATGTTCAGTGGTTCACTGTGGACTAACTGAAGGATTGAATCACATTGCTATGAAATATGAACATATATCTGAGGCTGAGTTCTCATGTTTCAATGTCTCCTCCGTCTTCATCTCTCCTTCTCAGTAAGATGTCCACTTTAGGAAAATGGCCAAATAAATCAAAAGCTATTTTTTAAATGAAATTGAACTCTTCTTTGTATTTATATGCAACTCCTCAGTATATTTAGTAGGTGACATCAATTAAGATAGTGAGTTGTGAGCAAATCAAGATTCTGATGAATGAATGCAGAGCATTTAAAATTTAAGAGTTAGGGGAGAGGAAGAAAAGTTGGGAATGATGCATATTAATACGGCATGACTGGTGCATTTAAAAACTCACAGCAGCTATGGTTATTTGTGCAAGATCAAGCCTGCTGAAAATTCCAGCATCAATAGCATAGATCTCTCCAGGTCCCACCTCTTACTGTAGAGCTATTTGCAGGGTTATTAGAAAAGAAGAAAGTATGAAGCTGGGGGTGAGATATTGGAAGCATAGTGGGGAATGGATGTTACCATTTTATCATTGTATATATGGATAGAACTCTCAAGAATAAAAAAAAAAATAAATGGAGCCCAACAATATCTACTTTTGTTTGTTTCTTGTACATGATGAGCTAGCTCCTTGTCTAGGATCATGACTCTTACTCTGCACTGACTACACTTGCTCATCATCTTGGCCTCTTAATGCTAGCACAAACAAGCTTTTGCCTGCTCTGCTTGATATAAAGAACTGATCAGTTGATAGGACCAGTCTTCTTAGATGAGGAAAATGATGTTTCTTACAACTTCCAGCTTTAAAAACTACAGCTACCACTGCACTCTTTCAAATGCATAGTAATGTTTTACAATTGAAATTTGCTTCATATAATCTCATTCAAATTTGCTTGTAATTTCCTTCACACTAAAATGAAGACAAATAATGTCAATATGTTCCTGTTAAAATACAAAGGCATATGTCATGTTCTCAATTTTATCTTTCAATTGCGAGTTCAGCTCAGTCAAGGCAAGTGACAGTCTCCAGGTGACAATGTGTCTTATGGTACTATTATGTTTTCCTTGCTCTTTGACATTTTTTTTTGATCTTCATTGTTTGCCTTAGGTGGCTTTATGTTCCCCAAAGATTATGAAGCTGCAGGGATTAATTTTCTGAATCATGCATTAAAATGGAACACACATGAGTGCGTGTGCACACACACACACACACACACACACACACACACACACACACACACATCTCCCAGTTACAACATGGTTCCACAATAACTCTCTATAAATGAGAAGATGATATTGAATTCTATGCTGAATTTTCTGTTGTAATGGAAGAATTCTTTCTAATGTGGAAACAAAGGAGACTAGTCATTGCTTTGTGTATACATATAGATGTTTTTTTGATAATGGTGGGTTCAAAAACCTACATATAGAAGTTAAGTATATTCAAGCTCATTAAAATCTTTCAAAAATAAAAAAGTAAAGAAGATAACTAGAGAGAAGCAAGCCTGGGACACACCTGAGTTTGAACCCTAGTACTCTGACCTCCATACAAGCAACATAATGCACGAATCAACAGCAAATTAGCAAGCAAATTATATAAATGTAATGAGGTTTTCAAAAAATAAAGAAAGAAAAAAACGTTCATCATTTCATTGATTCTCCTAAGGTATATAGTATCTTCAACTTGTGTGAGTTGCCACACAGTGATTCCTGTTCACTAGTGGTAAGCACTGTGGCATGCAAATGAACAACTAACTGTGCTGTGAGCAGGCCTATCATCTAGTTAAAACTATGTAACAAAGGCAATGCTTAGAGACAAAAAACCAGCGTGTTACATAGATGCACAGAACAAGTAGGAAAAATAACTAGAACAACTTTGGCTAGAATAAGCAGTCGGAATCTGAGTTTCCTGCAGAGAAACTGAGTTAAAGAGACTTGAATACCTAAGGCTTCATAAGAGAAGCCACCAGGCATTAAAACTAGGGAAGATTTGGATGTAGAAGAGAAGAGTTAATGGGATAATGACGTCTCTGATTTGTATAGAGTTTGTAATAAAATAAATAAGTAGAACATCATGCTATACAAATAAGAGTAAGATTAAGCAATACCATTCCTAACTATTGGAAAGGCTTCTAAAATATGAATAAGTGTGTGCTCCCAGCAGGATTAGGTAAAAGACAGGCATTCAAAAGGCAGATTGTCACAAAGTTTGTTTTATGAAGGTATCAAGCAGGAAGGCTAGACACAGAGCTTTGACACCGGTGAAAGGTAAAGGCCATCTAGGATAAATAGCTATAGCACAGAGGGAGAACTTAGCAGACTAGCTGTCATTCACAAAGCAGCATTTTGGCTCCCATGTGTACTCATAACACTCATACTTAGAACCTATGTGTGCAATCCTCTCTGTAAGTTCCTTTTTTGTCACTAGGGTAGACACCTGAGAGAAGCAATTGAAAGGAGGAAGACTTATTCTGACCAGTGGCTTCAGGGAATGCAGTCCATCATGATGAGAGGAAATGCCATTTTGTCTCTCTCCATGGCAGCTGGGGATTTGCTGCAGGTGATGAAGGCTCATGTGACTAACCAAGAAGAAACTATGTGTTTGGAACCTGAAGTGAATACCACCTTCTAAGTCCACCACTGCTCATACATTTGGCTAGTGGGACACAGTTCTAAGGTTTCTACATCCTCCCAAAATGATATCACCACCTGTCAACACAGTAAAACACAAGAGCCTGGAGAAGGCATTTCGCATGCAAACCATAACACCTCCTTACCTAACTTTTCTCCTTGAAAATTGAATGCAAACTTTAAGAACAATATGCCTAACCGGTTTTATGGACTATTACATTGCCAGCAACTGAAACATCATGCAGTGGGAGGATAATAAATATTTCTTCAGTATTTCCAATTTTAAGATGTATGGTAAAGTTCAACTTTATTCTGGAACATTTTCTAATTATTTTTTTTTTATAATAGAATTAGAAATCTGAGTTGGAAGTTCTGGATTAGACTCAAATAGAAGTATATAACTCCTTATATAAGAAAGTAGAATTCAATAATTCTTTATACTTATTTAAGGATTACAAATAACTTGAATTTTCTGAATTTATATTTTCTGATAAGACAAAAATAGTATTGAACTTATAGCGCAGTTGTATGGTTCAGAGATAGTGAACTCATGGCTAGTATTCAACCAGACCCATTAATTACCCAATCTGTATGGGCTTTGGCTAAGAGCAGCTAAGCTTCCATTGTGCTTTCTACCTCAATCTCATGCTATTTACATCTGAGTTAGAGTCCTAAAATCTTTGGTTCAGCTGCTATCATACCCACTCTTTTCAATGGAAAAAATAACCTGTTACATATTTAATGTTCTTGGAAAAGTCTGCTTGCTCTAAAAATTAATTCAAAATGTTAAGTCAGTAAAACTTCCAGTTGGATTAAATTCCTGTACTATCGCTTTGCATCAATGTTATAATTTCTATGTTTGTATTTTCATGGCATGACCATTGATGTTCACACTTTTTTCCAGTTATATGATCAGTGCATAGAGAGGAGAGCTAGTTTGTACTCATATTATTGGTGTCTAATGGAACACCCTAAGTGTGCATATATAAATACACATATACATCATATACATATATGCTTTATGTGACAGAACAATAAATATATAGGATGTAAATGTCTTATTATTAGGAAAGTTGTTACAACGAAAGAGTACAATGTTCTTCAGATGATGTTATATTTAACAAAATTTCATATTTATTTCAGGAACTTTTTTTCTTAAGGAGTTTTGATAAAAAAATCTAAGGTAATATAGACAGTTAGGGAAGAAGATTGAGTTATAAGTTTTATGATATTGAAAGTAGATATTATTGCCTTATATTGGAGATCCTGATCTTTTTCTTATACTTCTGATTCCAGAAAGCAGAGTCTATAGAGCTTTATTACTTTAGTACACTCTCTGTGTAGCACAGTGTGCAGGAGATAGAAGCAGGAAGATTTTATTTTATTGATAGGTATGTAGATATAACTCTTTGCTGTTTAGACAGACAGAAATGATGAAGAAAGAATGCAGACAGAAATAATAACAATGAATGCATTATTCTTAGATACTGGTGACACTATGAAACTCTTATTTTATAAAGGTATCATATTACACTGTGGGAATTCAGCTAAGGCAGTAAAAACAAAATCTTGGTCATATAGATTCAACAAATTGCTGTATTTTCTTTCTCTCTTTCTTTCTCTCTTTCTTTCTTTCTTTTTTCTTTTCAATTCTGTGTTGAGGTTTAGCCACAGAGCAATTGGTAATAATGGTGAATTATGGTGAATTATGAAAAGTAACTTTGAGAATCATCAACAAGGAACAGTGACAGATACATAATACAGATATGTGCATGCATGCATAATTAAAATAAGCTTTTTCTTTACCAACTGCATCTAAGCTTATTAATATGCTTGAAATCAAATCAAGTACTTTATATATATTGGAATAATTTTCTTGTTATATTTTTAAAATTTAATATTCCTGAAATTTCTTTTAATTCTGATTTCATTTTTCTTTATTTTTATTAGTAGTTATAATTGTGCAGAATAAGTCACCTAATTTTCCTGTGTTCATTCATAATATACCTATTTTCTCTTTTCATTGGTGTTATTTATAATAAAAGAACTTGTTCAATCACATTATTTAAATATAAAAACGTAATTTGATAGTAACGATTTCAAATATAAATTAAGTATCCTACCTAGAAACAAACAAACAAACAAACAAACAACCCAAGTTGGAAATGATGGAGGACTAGAGACTTACTAGAGATGGAGAGTGGGGAACCCCAAACAAAATGACAAAAGGAAAACAACAACCACAACAACGACAATAACAATGACAGACCCAACAACAACGACAGCCCAATGCAGTAATTATCAACTAAAATTATAGAGTGATTATAAGATTTATATAGTAAGAAATCCAAGCGACAGCATACTGGGAAGTGGCTAGGCTGACAGGCAAATCGTAGCTATTAGATCCCATTCAAGATTTAAATTCTGCTATTTTATCTCTTCATAACATGCAGTACTTTCAACCTCACATTTCCAGGCATTTCAGCTCCTGCTGACAGAAGTGCATTCCCAAAATAGAATGTCATAGCAATCTTCTGCTAGACATCAACGCCCATTTGCGCATGTGATTTTTAGGAGACTTTTTTTTTTTTTTTGACTCCTAACTGCGAGAGGGCCTTGAAGGTAGAATTAGAATGAATGAGAACTTGTTTTCTAAAACGACACTAGACACTTTATCTTCTCTTAAAAAAATAAATCAAGGTCTCCTACCTTGAAAACAAACATCTCCCTTCGAAGAATAGCTAGAGTGTTGAAGTTCCCATCACAGATGTTGGGTTTGGCTCCTGGATAGGAAGGTCTGCCAGTTGGAGGCCGGGGAGGTTTGGGCCTGTCATTTTTCCTTGGGTCGGCCGGAGGAACAGATCGGTGAGGGGGCACTGTCGGTAGAGGTCTTGTGGGTGGAGGGATCTTGTCAGGTGGACCTTTTGAAAACATGAGGACAGTGCTTGGCTCACATAAATCTGGAATAGAGCTGGAAAATATGCTACAGAGAACAAGCGCTTATCAGCAGAGAGCACAGACTAAGCAAAGCCAAGAGGTTGTTAAGATCATATATTTTCTGAAAACACAAACCCTCAAATCCACCCAACCGCTACCAAGGTTGTCTCAGACTGTCCTTATGGAGGGAGCTGGAGGCCAGCTCCTAGTACTATGGTTTCTTTGTTAACTTTTTTTAGTGAATTTTATTTTATAGCTTCAACCTTTGGAAAGCTGCTCTCAAAAACCTGTTTGGAAGTAGAGCTTCATGAAAAAAAATAGATGGATGAGGATAAACATTGAATTCATAACTATGAACTCCATTCAAGAGAAAACTGGACTTTGGTGGAGACTGATCCATGAAAATATTTTCCAAAGATAAATACTAACAAATCAAAGGCTATTCTACCATACGTCTCCAACTGTATTTTATAATTCACTATTCTTTATAATATTATAATTTTGTATAATTCACTATATTTTATAATTAACTATTTTATAAGTCACTATTCAACTATATTTTATATTCCATTATTTTGTTTTAATGAAATGCCTTGACAAATAACTGGGCATTTCATGTAAATACTGAATCTGAAGTGTTCGTGGATTTTCATACCACTGGTAAAATATTAATGTAAAGTATGTCTAAAATGAGGGTTCCAAGTCTAGCCAAAGTTTACTCAGGCAATTTGCAACAGATATCAGTCATAATTCCTCAAGGGATTGATGCTCTTACTCTTTAATAAATGCATAGTTGTCTACGCTTAATATTTAGATATAAGGTGGAAAGTCTTTCACAGCCCTAAGTCTAGACACTAATTCATGAGGTCATGAGACAAAGACTTCTTTGAGCTAACCATTCAGGAGGAATTTCTGATGACACACATAGGCAATATACCTCTTAGCATCCAAGCTATTTTGATTGGTTTCTATGACTTGTACCAGTCCATCCAATAAATTTCAAACTTACTTTGACCCTAAGAGAATGATTATGATTGTGCTACTAAAATAGAAAAACTAATCAATGCAAAACAAATTATTTCACTTAAATGATAATGTTTAAAATGCAAATTTCATCTTCTGCATACTGATTATTGGCACACTGATAACACACAATTATTGTAAAATTATTTGTAAAAATGAGAGCTCCATGTACTTAAAATAGTAAGAGATCCATGTTATAGGTAAATTGTGAATGCCAACATTTTAAAACGTGTGAAATAAATGTCTTTACTAAGGTCACTAGTTGTATTGAGGAAGGTATAGTCACAGTAAATAGTCACAATAGTGTTTTCCCCTTTCTCTTAATTTGCATTAGCCGAATAAATCCTGCAATCAAAAACAATACTATCAACAACAAAGAGAGTTTGTCAAATTAGAATCCATGCTATATGTTGATAAACAAAGTTGTTTACTTCCATTCTTTTTCTGTTGACTTTCTTTATGATTTAATAATTATGCCTTTGTGATTAGTAAGTTATATTTTGCATACCTTATTTTTTTACCTTTAAAAATGTTTTTTCATAGAAGTAACTGGTGCTGGGAAACTCTGCTGCTAAGATCAAAGTCTAACATTAACAAAAAGTCCTGAGCTTGGTGCACAGTGGTGACTCCTTTTGTCAGTGAGGCTTTCTCTTGTCTACCTGCAGAATTCTGGACCCCACTGCCTACCTGAGGAATTCCATGTACCTTTGCACCTGAGATTTCTAGAATGCCTCCCCATGATAAAGAGGCATCTCAGTAGCTTAGTCCTCAGCCTTCACCTTTTGCTTCCCCTGGATATTCTTATCCTCTTTGACAAAACTATTTAACCCTTGGTTCACTCAGAAAAATTGTATGTGTCCGAGCCCACCCTGAATAAAAAAAATATGCACAAGCTAAGACATTCCTAGTCAACTGCTTCATAAAAGAGCATCAGGAAAGGCTTTTGCCTAAAAGACTGGCAACACTAAGTTGTAAGGAGAAGGCCTTCTCTTTTCCTGCCCTTTCAGCCCTGGCATTCACTCCTAGATGGACAGGGATCCTGTAGAACTCCACCTGTTCTGGCTTCTGCTTCTTTCTTTCAGCCCAACATGCAGCAAAGTCCTAGACACCCTGCGAGGTAGAAGGAGGAGGATGCAAAACCACAGCTGGATTCCAAAACACATACCACAAACTGAAATTTTACATACTAAGGCCAGCTGTCAGTGGCTAAGAAAGTTTCCACATATTTTGTGAAAATGTGTACTTTTCAGTATTTTTATGAGTTTGTGTATCTATTTTAATATACTACTGCTTAATTTTAAATTGCACATTATTAAAACTTTTTGAGTGTACATTTCCATTAAATTCAACAAGAAAGCTCCATCAGTAATTAAGTTCTTCTGGTTATCTATATACATTAAGTTTTTGGACAACTTGAACGATGATACAATTTTATAGGAGGACATTTTCATTAATTTTTCTATGTCTTATATAGTTAAAGAATGTACTTCTAAGAAGAAAAATGCACAAGACTTCTGGCTGTCACATAATGTTTGGCAAACAGGAGTAGTGTAACCTACCATATATCTTCTGGATGCCTTGCAAATCATCATTAGGAAGCTTGAAGTTGTCTGTTTCCATGTACTGGTAAAATGGGGCCATGATAGCAGTAGGGTCATTGGAATGTTCCAGTCCTAGGGCATGTCCCAGCTCATGGACTGCTACAAGAAATAAATCGTTTCCTGTCAAATGAGAAGAACAGAAGATAAGACTATTGTAAGTGATAGCCATTGAACTGGAAAATGCTATAGTAATAAGAAATTTAGTAATAAGAAAATTACAACCCAAGGAAACGGAAAGATATCTCTCACTCCAGTGATCAGTATGGTTTTAAGACCGATTTTTCTACTGAAAAATACTTTCTGTAAAGGGGTGATAGGGTAGTCACACATGGTTGAAGAGTGAAAGAATAAATGTTTAAATAAATTAGCAATACCAAAACTCAGTATCACTGCTGGTTTAGTATCTTTCTAATCATTAATTAAAATATACAATCTCTCATATTATAACTATTACACTTAAGGTAATACTTCCAATATTAAAAATGGGTAACTACACAAATCCAACTTCTGCATATAAGAGCCCAATAAGACACAAAGGATCTGCTTGCCAGAAAGAGAAGATCTTGCTGATACACAGCTACAATTTGGACTCATGATATTCTAACTCCTAGATGAGTTCTAATATCTTATTATCCAAAAATACATGAACACTGTAACTTAAATCACCTATTTATAATCTATCATACTAGTCATATTTCTAGAATGAGTTTGATAAATAACAATTCTACCTGTGAATAGGTTTTCTGAACAAAAAGTATTTACAGTGTTTTCCCATTGCAAAATTCTCACTTAAGTATATTTGCATAATGCCATCTATATAATACAAATGCAAGAGAAGCCTCTGGGTAATACTCAGACCATTATTCTGTGATTTCCTTATTCTCTCCATTCTTTCATTTCCTTCCTATGTCCTCTTTATTTTCATTCACTTTTAAAATTCTTATTTTTATGTTTAAAGACAGATCTCAGTATGTCTCCCTAGGCTCACATTCAACTTGGTCTTCCTGTCTCAGTTTCTGAAGTTGTAGGATTCACACTTGTAAGCCTTAAATTTCTGACTATTTTGTTTCTGACGGAAATGATTAAACCCATTGCAGAGGAAGTTTAGCACTTTATGTGGAGGTCTTGCTATGAATGAAAATATTTTAATTTTTTATTATTTTCAGGAAAAGCCCTTACCAACTATTTTATATACAACATAATGACTCTCTTCTGAAAAAAAAATTTTTTTGGCACAAACTCAGGAAAATAACGAAATATGTTTCCACTCAAATGTACTCTGTTACAGAGGAATGAAAGAGAACATATGTCCAATTCTTATGTGACATAGACACACTGAAGATGAAGAAGCCACTCAAGGATTTTCAACATCACTTTATTATTAAAGTAAATTAAGTAGAGATTGGCAAACCAAAACAAAAGCAAACAACAACAACAAAAACATAAATTAAGGGGTTTAAAATTAGGTATGTTAAAAAACATTTTCAATTTAGAAAACATCTCTTCTTATAAAATTAACTAATAAACATTAAGACAGAAAGAAAAATGCAATACATATTTGTATCAACTGTAATGGAAAATATTGTGTCTTTACGAAAAGCTTACTTACTTTTCTGAGGATGTTTCAAATGTTTTAACCACAATTTCTTATTTAATTTTTGCAATTTTTTTGTGAGTTCATTACTTACTGATTACATGTTAGTGAATCAGAAAAGGGTTGGGGATATTGTACAAAATGCCAGTGTTATACCTTAAGGCAGAATAAGCATTCAGATGTCTCTCAGACCAAGTGCACAGTGCTTTCTTTTAATCACAAAAGTAAACCACATGCATACAATGATATTATACAATGTGACTTCCATATTTGAGGTAAGCTCATTAAGCTAAAATATTTCACCTTACAAAGAGTTTCATTAGAACCAAGGAATTAAGCAACTTTATAGCTTCAGAAAATCCCTGAGCAGATTCATTGGCCCTTTCTTTCCCTAACTGGTTATTGTAAAGAGACACTGACAGACTAGGAGAGCTACCATGAAGAGGCACAGACCAGCTGAGACACTTGACAAGACAGACCATCCAAGCTGACCAACCGAACTTCCTGGAAGTGACACCTTTCAATCTCTCAAACTGCTTGCAAGTTATGAAGTCTTAATTTACTACAGCTTTCAAGAGCCTTCACCTATACTGGGATGGGCTTTTGTTGATGGGGCATTTTAAAGTCACTGATTCCCTATCTTGGATGAACAGCTTTTTTTCCCAAGTCTCCCACAGTCCTATCATACAGCAGAAAGTAATCTGGAACTAGAAATAGAAGGGAAGATAAAACACAGCGCCATTCTAATACTCATAGTTGGAAGAAGACAAAGGAGAAAACAGACACTTTGGTTAAAGAAATACAGCGAATAAAGCAGTTTTGAGGAATGTAAATGAAGGTATAGTCAAGAGAGATTCCATTCTCTAGTGTGAAAAAAACACAAGTATGATGTTGATCAGCACAAAAGTAATGAGGATTTATTTGTAATATTTATAGTACAAAAAGTTTTGGGGGAAGGCTGCAAACTAAATGGGCATTCTCAAGATTGAAATCAAAGTAAGAGTATTGTGAGTTTAACCACTATAGCAGTGCACTGAGGTAAGAGGTTAAACAAGCAGACTCTATGTTCAAGATAGAGCTCATGATTAGCTAAAAGTAAGACTAAAACTGAAGAAATTGACTCATGGCAATGAAAAAGAATTAATGAGGGATAGAGAGATGGAAATATGGACCTTAGAAGAAAGGGTAGTTTATTCTGCTTCTGTTTAATTAAGTCCCTATCATTTCCCTACTCTGTCAGTAATTTTCATATTCCTGAAAACATAACCAAGACCATTGGCACAAAAGTCCCTGTCCTACCATTCTGAAAGAATCTCTTTTTTTTCTTTTATGACTTTATTCCAAGTTGGACAAATATAAGCTTGCCTGGTCATTAGGGTCTCTGTTAAAATATCTTGTTTCTTGAATGTTCTTTCCCCATAAGGTACCGGAGGATCACCTCTTCAGAATTACTATCACAGAATACAATTTTCTTTGCTATGAAGATTTTCCTTCAGGTCTATTGTCTCCTTTATGCTGCCAAAATCCCCATATAAAACTCCATCCACTCATGGCACTTATAGTTTATTATCATTGACTGTTAAGATATTTCCCTGTATATTTTGAGTAATTCAGACTGATACTGAATACTATTTATTTTATTTTTAAAATGCTGAAAACATTGGCTGCCTCAGAACAGATATTTACTATTTCAATGAGTTTGAGTAAGTAGAAAAATATACCTGGAGATTATAAAGACATTTTACAGTTTAGGAGTAAAAATAAATATGTAAATTCTACTTAAATATGATTTGGCATACTTCTCTTCATATCCTATAAGGAACATGAAGGAAATGTGAATACTATGACAAAGGCCAGGAAGATCATGGCTCTTTGAAAGCTCTAGACAGTGAAACAAAAGTACCCACCACTTTGCTGGTCAAGGAATGGCAGCAAAATCTTATGTTTCCAGATAATAAACAGGGGTCATGGAAAAAAAAGAAAATTATGTATTAAGAGGAAAGAGTTTCATTGTTTTATAAGATTCATAACCATTGCAAAGAACAAAGAATGAGGGACAACTGTGTTCACGGTTAAAAGAGAAAGGTGGTTTTAAAAATAGAAGCCATACAGTGTGGAACAGTAACATGACTTTGAGAGAGGTGTATTATAGTTAGAGAAGAAGAAAGAAAAACAGAAAGGAGAGATATTCCTGAAGAGGTATGAGAGTATGTTTGGAGGTATGCAATTTGGACAGACTCCTAATGATTGTGCCAGGAATAATTATTTGCAGGCAAGTAGAAGGCTTTGAAGAAACAAAACAAAACAAAACAAAACAAACAAAAGCACCCATTATTTTGTTACATCTAACTCCAATTGTAAACATCTTAATAGTTAAAAATCCCCAAATATGAAAATAATGATTTTGTTTTTCAAATGATATTAAGCATTACTTGCCAGTGGTAGAATTGGTAAAGCCGCTTTCACACATGCCCAAACAGGCAACATGGAGAAACTTTGGCTTGAATCTTACCTCAGTGGGGTGAGATTTAAAAAAAAAAAAAAAAAAAAAACTCTTCACAAGGTCAGAACTTTATATTAAATTAATATAAAATAAACCGAGTAGTAAATAAAATAATAAAATAAAATAAAGGAAGACAATCCAAAAGTAGAAAACCCAGAGGTAGTTCGAAATTTTATAGCAAATGGTTGGTTACATCTGAGTTCATCAAGGGGTCAGTGCTGCTTCTAATGATGCTGGGCTCTCCCTGCCTTTATGTGGCAAGACAGATAATATCATCCTAGCCAAAACTCACGAAGTGGCTTTCCAAGAAGAGTCTTGATTTTATTCTTTAAAAGGAAAAATATTCAATCTTCACTGCTTTTCACCTTGTGTAGCAATAGGCCTTCACTTGCAAATGAAATACCAGGAGTCCAGTGCCTAAGTAAACATGTTGGAACCAACTGTCCTGCACTTAGGCAGTTAAATACTGCTTTCAGCCATCCTCTAAGCTGTTGGCTAGTGGCCTAGCTAAATTATTAAAAACACTTCAGATCTCACAGGAAAAAAAATCTCCTGGTCACTTTTTTCCTTGGCTTGCAAAAATAAATCACACAGCCCAGCAGCTAGGTCATAATGGCCAAAATCAATTCATTGCATGAATAGGTCATGAAATTATTCAATTGTTTTCACAAAAAAATTATTTCTAACAGTAGAACTAGCCCCTTGCAAAAGGAATAAATAAGGTTTTAGAAGAAAGTCAGCAGGATTAGTATATGAACTTATGACCTGTTGTAAAAAGGATGCTGCTTTAATCAGAACCATTTGCCAAGTGTTCCAAGTAATTACCATTCCTCAGATGATTGGCAATAATGTAATTAAACGTCACTTGCAGCCTCACAATAGATTAAAAGGGTAAGTTGTTAAATACAACATCACCCTGTGATTTGAATTCTATTAGGAACAAAAGTTGTTGGCACATAATGAAGTTTAGGTAATCAGAATGCACCAGACCTCTTTCCTAATGCTGAAAATAATAACTGCTTCTGCAGTGTCCCATTCACTCATGCTATTTAGGTCTTTCAATTGTAATATGCCTGATCTTATCAACAAAGGAGAAATCAGTCTCTCCGTTCTGGGTGCAGAAATAGCACTTGCTGCTCTTGCAAAATTTTGAGTTTTGTGTGTGCCTTTCAATTGTGTTTCTAATCTTTCTTTTGTGTATTCCAACACCCCATGGAATGCGGAACTGGATATTATGAGAGATAATGCATTGTTTGTAATTTCCCTGTCTTAATTATGTCTTTTTTTTAATCTGAAGTTATTGCACAATTTCATCCTTTGTAAGCTATTTCTACTGATGACATGTCCTGAATATAAGTGAATGATTTTAAAGCTCTTCCTATATACCAATTTGTAGAAAGCACACATGTATAGACCTCCTTAAACTGTGTAGTGCTAGCCCCATTTCATCTATTCTCCTTTTTTATTCCATGAATTGGTATTGCATTACCTTCAAATATAAGTACTAACCAGAAGTTAACATTCTCACTTTCTAGTGTCCAGTTTGGTAGTTAAATCATCTATGTGCAGTGTCTCTGGTATTTGAGTCATCAGACCAATTAATTCTGAACCCACAGTGAGACAGCACTCTTGCCATTTCCTTGGACTCTTGCCAATTCGGTGGAGCCTCACCATTTCTTCTGGATCAAGCTGATGCTATTGACTGGTGTTTGGTGTTACCAATTGGACTGAACTCCCACTACTGATTGGTGTTTGGTGTTTTGGACTAGATTGCTGATATCCTGACAAGGAGAATTGGCATAGCCTCAAAGAACTACTTCTAAACATGCCCACACATCCCTTGTCCTTCCTATTCGCTATCTTTTTCCTCTGCCTTAGGTAGGTGGGAGAGAAAGTACATTAAAGCATTCTAGAACCCTGAATAAAGTAGATGTAGAAAAATCTGAATTGACATAGAACATTATAGTGATGGAAGCATATGACAGAGACTGTTCATATTCATTTCTTGCTAAACAGGAAGAAGGAGGAGGAAGAGGAGGAGGAGGAGGAGGAAGAAGGAGGAGGAGGAAGGAGGAGGAGGAGGAGGAGAAAAAGAAGGAGGAGGAGGAGAAGGTATTGAGGTTTGTTTCCTAAGAAATTGGGAGATGTCTGTATGACATTTGTTTCAAAGAATGCTACAGGTATGTACAAATTAGGCAAAATCCAACATTGTTCATTAAAATAAGAGAGAAACAAATCACCATGTAATAAACATTACAAAAATCATGAAATGACTTCAAAACCCATACAAATTAATAATTACTTAAGAGTTCTATGTTAAATCGACACTGTAAATAAATATAATTAAAGCTACTAAGGTATATGGTAAGAAACTAGTAGAAACTCTATAAAAACATTTAAATACTAAAGGGTAAGTATATTTATTATTTCTTTAGGCTACGGTTTTGTTATGAAGTGTGTAGTGAAGAGTTCTGTTCTATTTCAGAAAAGATTTGATAGAAAAAATACAATGTCTAATTAATTGCAGCACAATATTGAAAGAAATAGGAGTTGTACTTTTCCTCTCTACTAAATTCAGTTAAACTTCTAGTAACATTCTCAGTTAACGTGCCATCTTATTTACTCATATGCAAGCTGTTTGTGCTCGGTTTTCCCCAGGGCATATTAGTCTGATTGTTGGCTTGGTGAGGACCATTACAAAGGATTACTTACCTCTCTGTGGCTAGTATAAAACAAATCAATATTCATGATGATTTAGGCCCCAACAATCATAATAAATTACAGAAGATGCCTCTTATGACAACATTTGTATTATTTTGTATATCACAATTTGAATAATACAAATTATTTCTAAATAGCAATCCTGCTAATATGTGATACAATTTCCATACCAGCAACCACAATACAACATACTTTAAAAATATGTTGGCAAAGGTGTGGAGAAAGAGGAACACTCTTTCATTGCTGGTGGGAATGCAAACTTATACAGCCACTCTGGAATCAATCTGGAGGTTCATCAGAAAATTGTAAATAGATCTACACAGCTATGCCATTCTTGGGCACGTACCCAAAAGATGCCCTACCATGCCACAGAGGCATGTGCTCTACTACATTCATGGTGGCCTTATTTGTTATAGTCAGAAGCTGGAAACAATCCAGATGTCCCACAATAGAAGAATGGATACAGAAAATGTGGTTCATTCACACAATGGAATGCTATTCAGCTAATTAAGAATGAGGAAATCATGAAATTTGCAGGCAAACAGAAAATATCCTGAGTGAGGTAACTCAGAACCACAAGGACATGCACAGCATGTACGCATTTAAAAGTGGATATTGGTCAAAAAAGTATAGAATACCCAGGACATAATCCACAGGACTCAAGAAGGCTAACAATCTGAAGTTCCCAAGTGAGGATGCTTCCATCTCTCTTGGGAGGGAAAAGAAAGTAATCCTGGAAGGCAAAGGGAGGGAGAGATCTAGGTGGGATAGCGGAGAAGGGAAAAAGGGGAAACCTGATCAGGAATTGGAATGGGGAACAGGAGAGAAGCCCTGAAGGCTAGAAGAAAGAATGGAAATATGTAACCACAGGGGGTGTGAGGTAGGGTGACACATTAGAATGTACCAGAGACCTGGGAGATGAGAGACTCTCAGGACTCAAAGGGAGGGACCTTAGGTGAAATGCTCAACAGTGGGTAGAGGGAACTTATAGAGTCCACCACCAATAGAAAATCAGGGCATCAAGTGGAGGGTTGGGGTTGCCATTCAACAGTCAAAAACTCTGACCCAGAATTGTTCCTGTCTAATAGAACTGCAGGGACAAAAATGGAGAAGAGATTGAGGGAAAGGAAGTCCAGTAGCTGACCCAATTTGCGAACCATCTCAAGGAGAGGTGGAAGGCCTGACACTAATTACTGATACTATGGTGTGTTTACAGACAGGAGACTAGCATAGCTGTCCTCTGAGAGGCATAATAAGCAGCTGATTGAGACAGATGCAGATATTAACACCCAATCATTGGATTGGAGTCAGGGATTCCCTGTGGTTGAATTAGGAAAAGGCTGGAAGAAGCTGAGGAAGAGGCCAACGACATAGAAAGACGAGCTGTCACAATTAACCTAGACCTCTGAGTTCTCTCAGACAGTGAGCCACCAACCAGGCAGCATCCAAGGCCCCAACATATATACAGCAGAGGACTGCCTGCTCTGGCCTCAGTGAGAGAAGATGTGCCTAATCATTGGAAAACTGTGAGAGGGCAGACTGTGAGAGAGTAGTGACTAGACCATAAAACCTAAAAGTAATAAAAATATAGTAAAATAAAATAAAAACAATTCCTCCCCAAAAAAAACCTACTAATTACCTAGCATATGTAAGGAACTATTTATAGCAGTAGCTAAATTCTAAAAAGTAACTTATCCTAATACATAATGGATTTTCATACTGTGTGCAAGAAAATTCAAGTGTCAGAGACTCCAAAGACCATGAGAGGACATTTGTTTCTCCCTTTATAGTTTGTTTATTTATTTAGGTAGACCTGGTCTTGCAATGTAGTTCAATTGGCCTTGAAATCACAAGTTTCAAAGAGATTTCTCCTTCTCTCCCTCTCTCTTTCTAATCCCTCTCTCTCCCTCCCCCCTCTCTCAAACATACACTTAATATTTTTATTCATTTGTTTTTGTTGTATATCCCTCTGTTATGTTGTTACCTGTCGAGAAGTTCTCAATACTTCACTGAACTTGTATGTAAAATGATTACCCGCATCATGAAATCAACAGCTCAAGACAGCTCAGGAAAGCATTTGCCTTGGTGCGATTCTCATTACAGAATAATAATTTAATCTAAAACTAATGTTCAAAATAAAACAAGTGAAAGTTTGGAAATTAAATGATGCTTCATGACCCTGCGACAGAGGCTTGTCAATTTACTCTTCCCCCCACCCTTCTTCTAATATCTCAACGCCCGTAATCAGCTTGAAGAAGTTAAAGAAGAGTCAGCGCCCCTATTCCCCAGGCTTGGGGACTAAGGTGGTTAATATGGGGATGTCTCTCTGGGGAAAAGTAGTGGTTTTGTTGGAACAGGGAGGATTAGCTAGGATTTATGGCATAGCCATAACCTATTGGTAGAAGTCTGTATAATTAGTATCAAGAAGAAGATATAATTTCTTAAATGGTACACAATTCACTTGGATTTCAAATTTAAGGTTTTCATTGGTATGAGCTTCTTATTGATATGAAAGTGAAATGAATATTGATACTCTCATGGGCATTGTGTCTGTATAACACATTTAGAAGTACAAGGCTTAGACCCAGTTCTTCTATAACTTTTTTTAACTGACTTGGGATGGTTAGCCTGTGAGTTAAGGGAGTATAGCAAATTCATGGCTTTGAGTTTATTATTAGGGTGTTTTCTATATTTTATTTTGAAATAGCTGAGAGGAGTTAACAGACAACAGTCCAGGTTACCTTACATGGATAGTTGGATTTCAAAACATCAGAAATCCATAGAATTGACGTCACAAATATTTCTATATTAATGTTCATTTTGATTAGAGACCTGTCTGCTCCTGACAGCTTCCTGTCTTGGATTCTAAGAAGAAATTGGGCATCCTTGGAGTTACTCCAGTTGTGGTAAGACAGCCACTAGGCAAGAATTGCCTCTCTCCAGCTACAGACAAATTACTGTCCAGAAAAGGACACACTTGCAGAATAGTCGACTGATTATATCTGCCTAGACAGAGTAATCAGCCCTTAATAATTCTGCATCACTAAGGTCTGTCAGATGAGTTTGGGCCAGAAGTTTGGTAGTATATGGGATTTATGCTCAAACATTCGGTAGTATAGGGGCTGTCCTGGTATTCAGTGGTCTCTATAAATTGGCTAAGTTTTAGAAGCTATGCTTAGTGCTTCCCATAACTTCAGTTACCTTAGTCATTCTGGATTTCTGACAGCGTTGAAGACCTATAGTCTCATAGCCAATCCTGGCTATTTACTTTGAGAGAAAAGATCTGAGTGGATGGTTTTCAGCTGACATTCATTCTAAAGCCAAGAAAAAGCCAGGTTCAAAACTAAGTGTTTTAGTCAAGAGAGACAACCAACAGAGGTTCTGGTTAGTCAACAAAAGGATGGACTGGGTATTAAGAATATCTTGTACCTCACAGGTACAAATAGGAATAATTATGCTCTAGTTGTATTTTGAGAGAAAAGTTTTATTTTATCAGGAATGGTAAAATATAGGAGGAGCTAAGGAGGAAGGAGCACCGAGAGGAAAAGAGGGAGTAAGGAGAGGAGAAGATGAAGTAGATGAGAAGCTAGGTAATGAGAGAGAGAAAGAGAAAGAAAGAGAGAGGGGGCATGGAGGCAGAAGTTCACGTGTCTCCACCAGTCAAAGATAGTTTACATAGCTAGGTTGGGTATTGAGTTACACTTCTGAATGAGCATTTCCATACTTATAACGCCTTTGATTAACATTTTCAAAAATTGTATAAAAACAAAATGGAAAAGGGGGCACAGGATAGGGGTTTTCTAGGGAGGGGAAATGGGGAAAGGGGATGGCATCTGAAATGTAAATAAAATATCCACTAAAGAAATAAAAAAAAAAAGAAAAACAAAAAAAATATGCTTCATGTGAGAATAAAAATGTTGGAATTCAAGATCTGAAAGTTGATAATATTTATATAGTCAAGGTATAGGGACTTCAAATTGGGTATTTATCAAAAATATATATCAGTAAATTGGTAGACTTTAAAATATATATACAGATGGAAAATATGAATAAAACCATAAGTTTTATGCCAGCCCTGGTATTCACCAAGCAAATTTTACACACTATTTCAGGATCTTGGAATAGGATATGATGTCACTAAGTGCCATACTTATCTGTCTTTAGAACACTGAAACTGAAACAGCAGGATAAAAATGCAAGTGAAAGATCTTTCTTTTTATAAAATAATAGATTTACTTTATATCAGGTTGGAGTTTATACAACAGATTAGGTAGGTAACACTGCAAATAAAATAACAAAATACCTTGTTCACTTTCACATAAACAACGATATTAAAAGCCAAAATTATAACTTGGGATTTGGCAGAATATTCTGTTGGCAGCAAAGTTAAGAATTTCAAATGTTCTGAATAATGTTTTCTTTCTAGGATTTATGAATTAGAAGGAATGCATAGATTAAATGTATATTTATACACACATATGTTGTCAATTTTCTGTGCTGTTCATGTTCATTTTTAAGAAAAGTGATGAATGAAGCATCATTGTTTCATGATATACACAGGTATTTTTAAAGTATCTCCTGTTATATCTTCACTGTAATGTTGGAAAATGTCTCCTACAACCAGGTACATTAAGACCATATAGGAAATGCAGTAGTGATTTAAAAACTGAGGAGTCACAAAAATGTAGATTTTGAGTTTCTCTGCACATTTTGTGGTCCCTTAATTTCAAGGATCCTGATTACATTGGGTAGTAGTTTTCTCATTTGCTAAAAAGGAATGAAAGTTAATATCCATGTATTTCTCATTATGTGCCAGAAATGAATTCTCACTAAAAATCTCCTCAGGTATATATAATTTCCCACACACAATACACAAAGTAACAAAAGCTTATAGTAAATAACTCAAGGGATTAAACAAAACTGATTTTTTTTCCAAGTTCCTTTGAAAGCAGTATTTCCCTTATACAAAATATGACTCAATTTATTATAAATAGTATGCACAGAAAAGAAACCAGATTTGAAATCACATCAACTTATTACAAAGGCACTAATGTGATCACTATGAAGAAAGAAAATATACTGATGCTAAATGTCAGCACTTTCTTTAAGGCTTGGTGCTGAACCATTGACTCCTATGAGTATTCATGACAAAGAGTGAAAATGTACAGTCTACAGTAGCCCTATCCAGTAACTTATGCTGGTTAATGGACAGGAGTCTCTGGCTAACTGTCTGTATCACCCAAAGAGATATCTGCAACCAATTTTGTAGAGACAGCTAACACAGCAGCATACTCCTTAAATTATTCATTCATTCAAAATCTTCAAATGGTAGCTTGTCAGTTTAAAGAAAAAACAGTAAAATTACTTATATTCTAGCCCAAACTCTGCCTTTCAAACAACCTTCTAGTATTTTCTATCTTGTAACTTACCTCAACAGTAGTCCTACAAACTATATTTGTCAGGGTTTTTGTTTGTTTATGTTTATACCATATTATATAAAACTTATAAAGCATGTATATCTGTGTGTTCATCATTTTAGTTTCAGTATCTTCTCTGTGATCAATTAAAATTTGCCCCGTCCATTTCATACAAGAAAAACTGATCTCTACCTGATCACCATTATGTAACATTTGGAGGTGCTTTAGCGAGATCTGTGTTCTTCAGAAGCAAAATTTCCCTCTGAAATTCCCTTAAATCTCTTAAAATGCTCCTCCAGGCCTTTGCCTATTGTGTTTCCAGACTTCACTTGATATCACAATGCTACGTACTAGGATCTATGTTAGCTATAGAGAAACATGAGTTGTCAGTGTCTGCCAGTAGATTGTGTAAACAGTCTGCTTTATTTCTATCTTTCTCGTTTTCATTTTTGTTTTAACATGGAAAATCACAGATTTGGGTTTTGGATTGAAGTGAATATGAGTGAAATCAACAAATAATGGATGAGACATAGACCAAACTGGTCTCTTGCTGCTAAATAAAGCTTCCACTAACAGGACAGGGTTACATCTAAATGAGTTGTTGACCAAAGGCATCCTGCAGAAATAACTCAAGCTGCGGCCAAGTCTATGCATTATTCTTCATAATCGCTGGCAAGGCTTTGTTGCGGAAGATTACATGTACCCAATTTGTTGGATATGGAGGACATGGTCTGGTTCCTATTTAGGTCTTCACCCCTACATTATAATGGCTTTCATACATGAAGGAACTCTGAAGGTTACCAAAGAAGTATAAACACCATCTCAGCCACCAACTTTTTGATCTAAAATGATGTACTGATTGTAAGATATACTATGTGTATGAGTGTGTTTGTGTCTGTCTCTCTGTGTATGAGTATGTTTTTGTGCATGTGTGAGTGTGTGTGTTTATGTCTGCGTCTATGTGTATGAGTATGTTTTTGTGCATGTGTGTGTGTATGTGTGTGTGTAGCACACTCCTTGTGACATTAATGAACCAATATCTGATTTAACCTAAGGTCCATTCCATGACATGGAACCAAAACCTGATACTTCTGGGGCAATTAGAACCAGAAACTAGATAGCTCACAGCCCTAAGGGAAAATATATTTTTTATATATGTCAATAAAATGTCTCCTCTTAATATATTGGCATACTTATGTATCAATACCTTGCTGAGACATCATCAGAAAAGTTTCTTCCCGAAGCAGACAAAAACAATACAGAGACAATCAGCCAGACATTATGCAGAAAGTGCAAGATCTTAGAGTACTTCATTCTAAATGGGCTATTTCTATCAATTTCCTCCTCTCAGGACTAAGGAACCCCATAATAGAGGTACAGAAAGACTCTAAGAGCCAGACGGTAAGGAGACCAGGAAAATGAGGACCTCTAAACCAATAAGATCAAGGCACATATAAATTCATAGACTGGAACAGTGTGAACGGTACCTACAAGGGTCTGCACTGTATGGTGCCCTAGAGCTGAAGAAGGAGAAAGATGCCCCAATCACTAACACAGAAGTTATCACTAATTGATAACCACTTACACATGAAAATTTAGTTTCTTCCAAGGAGAAAAAAATGTTTAAAATTTTATTTAAAAATTATTTAAAAATGCTAACACATAAACAAAGAAATTAGTAATAAATACAACACCAAATCTCTAACAAAATTATCCCTGGAGTCAAGTTGATAAGCATTTTGTTGATTTCATTAGATCTTGTTTAGGAGGCTAAAGATTCAATTTCTGATTTCACTGTTTTAGCAAATAATTGAAAGGAAAACTATTGACATTTTACTGGTATGGATATAAAATGATGCTTTTTCTCAGTTCAATATAATGGAAAGCATAAGACATAAATATACATTTTTGGTAGTAATTTTTTAGAATAAAATAAACATTGAAGTAGCTCCAAAAATAGGGTTGACAAGGATAGGGGGGAAGTGGAACACTCAATCTCTGCTGGTAGGAGTGCTAACTGGTGAAGGCTCTATGAAAATCATTTGTTCTCCACAAACCGAGAAATACATTTATCATACAATATAGTTGTATTAGTCAGGCATATTCACAAAGGACTCTTTATTCTACTTTTGAGATATTTAGTCATGTTTATTGTTGTTCTATTTATAATAGCTCATCAACTGGCAAATGGATAATGAAAATGTTGTACACATACATAATTCAGTAGTATTCAGTTGTAGTTAATGAAATTATGAAATCAAAGGTAAAAAGTTTGAGCTTGAAATACCCGTTCTGAGTTCGGTAATCTAGACCCAGAAAGACAGATATTATATGTTCTTTCTTTTGTATGAATTATAGATATGAATCTTTAGATAGGCTTGGTTTAAACAGAAGAACTGTAGAAGTCAGAAAGCTATTGAAGACTGTGACTATCTAAACAACTGTTTTTTTTTTTTTCCTTTTTTTTTTTTGTCATCCTGATAAGTGGTTAGAAATAGGAATCATGGGAGTGTTCACAGAATTTTCTTTATTGCCTTGCTTGTTCCTTGACTATTTGCATCTATTGTATTGCTAGTTCCTCAACCTAGAACTGACCTGAATACTTGCATTTAATTCAAATGGTCTAAAAGCAAAAGGAGGAGGGGAATGGGATAGGGGGTTCTAGGGAGGGAAAATGGGGAAAGGCGATGACATCTGAAATGTAAATAAATAAAATATCCAATAAAAAATAAAAAATAAATAAATAATTTAACTAATCTCTCCTAAATTTGTTAAAGTATGCTCCTAACAAATCCCAATTAATCAGACATTGCTCTTTCTAAAGACAATATTGCTATTTCTAAATAAAACTTATCAATATTATTGGAATTCACCCTCCTTTTTTTTTCTACCAAGAAACCTGGCTAAATATGTCATCTTCTAAATGTGTTTCACCCACACTGTAGACCTGCAGATCTAATGCTGATACTACATGTAGGTTTATTCTGATGACTTCTCCTGCAATACAATAATAGTGATACCTCTGTTAAGTGTTATTCTTTAGCCCATTGCTCTCTGGGTGATTATATGAATAGAATTTCCTCTAAGTAAATTTTTCTATTATTAAAAGAATTAAAGAATTTCCTTTCCTAACAATGAGTGTGCAGCTTATCTCACCATGATTTCCCTGACTCTTTATACAACTCTCTTCTTTTGTATCCTTGTAAAGTTCTTTTCATTAATCTTTTTTGTCCTTTACAAGTTTCCAATCAAAGTTTATTTCAATCAAACTGAATTCCACTACATGCATTTATTCATTAAACAAAAGTCTATTGAGAATCAGATTAAACACACAGCCCTGATTCTCAATGAGCTTAGTCTGAAGCAGCAGAGTAATAAACAGAATAAAAGAAAAAAAAATGAAGTGCTAAATCAGAGATGCCAATGCCATCACCATAAAGAGGCATAATGTCTTCCATCAGTTAAGCTCCCAGGATCAGTCTACATTCCTAAGAACAAAAAGGTACAATTAAGTTTTAAGATGGTTGTACCTTCTAAAATAAAAGTTTGACTGTCAGTGAAGTCTCAGATGTGGAAACTCCACTTTTTTTTAAATGAATTTATAGTGGAATTGAGTCTTGTTTCAAATTAGTAGCATTTTAATCCGGTACAACCTAATGAAAATACCAATTTAGAAAAGAATGAGGTTGATCCATTGTAGAATGGCATAGGTGGTAAGTGTTGCACATCATTGTAGAGACACAGAAAGGAAGCTGTAGATCAGTCTGTTGCCTAGTGCTAAGATAAAGAACATGAAAATATATCAGTCACAAATAAATACCTTAGCTCAAGAGACAGTTTTTATTGTGGACAATGAAAATGATGTTGATATATATATATATATATATATATATATATATACATATACATGATGAAATTTAACTGGTATAATTATAATTACATGGTAAATTTACTTTGAAAATTATACCTTTTGAGAATCATATGCGATTACTGAAGTAGAAGTTAGGTTTAGAGTTCAAAAAAAAGCTGAAACAAATAAAGTGTTTTTAAAAACAAATTCTTATTGTAGAAGCAACTTAAGTCATAGCACTGGATGAAAATAATAAAAGGAGGGGAATGACAAAGAAGGGTATATGGGAAATGATAAATAAACTGAAAGACTTTTCAAAAAGTCATATGAGAATCTTATACAGAAGAAGCTCTGGTATATTTGTGTGTGTGTGTGTGTGTGTGTGTGTGTGTGTGTGTGTATCTGTGTATGTGTGTATCTGTGTGTGTGTGTGTGTGGTTGTATGTTTGTGTGTGTGTGTGTGTGTGTGTGGTGTGCCTGTGTGTATATATGTGTATGTGTGTATGTGTGTAAAATAAAGTAAGTACAATGCCACAATGGGTGATGTTTTTGGAGTAATTGCAGGTAAAGTCCTCAAGCCCCAAATTATTAAATGGCATTACTAAAATTATTGTTTATTATTCAGGACATGAGAATAAGATCCTATTGCTAGAGACAGAATATACTGCAGTCACTAAACATAATTATTTTAAACTGGTACTGATATCCTGGATAGTTTCTGTAGTAATGAAAGATACTAGACACGCTATTAGAGGGGGTTAATCATATTTACCCTTTGATCTACAATAATGAATGCTCTAGTAAGGTGTGTTCATTGTGCTTTTGTGGCATGAACATAGTCGGAATAACAACCCAGATTCTGGTCTGGTTCTGGTTGTATTTAAGTCCATCTATACAAGATGAAACCCATACTTGATACCATTACTAGGCTAAGAAACTGTGGTTAAGCAAGTCATATGTCATTGGGGGAAATGACTAGTATTCATATTCTAAATGGATAAAATATTATGGATATAATAATAAGCTAAAACTTAATGATTTACACTCATAGGTTAACGCATCTCTAAACTTTCAGCAGAGAAGGTTCTTTCATAGTAGGTGAGGATTAACACAAAGACTCATTACTAGCAATGAGAAAAAGCACACAATGGAATGTTCAGGCCAGAATAGAAAATATACATCATACCTCTCCATTCTCAAGGTCCAGAGATTATTGTAGACTAGGAATATTAAATTACAAACAGAAATATATTATAAAATAGAATAAGAGGTAGGAAGAGTGGGAGAGATATTGTCAGTGGGAGAATACAAGGCAACACTGTCCTCTAGAAACAATCAAGCAGCTGCACATACAAACTAAAAGTTAGCTTGAGAGTATTCTAAAGATGGAAGGAAACTCAACCAAGACAAAAATTCCAGCTTGATGAGCTGAGGTAGGTGCAAATTTCCACCCTTTAACTAAGGAGCTATTAGAAACTCATAGCTGTCGTGAAAGGCCTAGTCAGTTTTCTTTAAGATGATAAGTACCTAGTAAGTCAACTGTCCTTAAGCAGAAGGCTGCACACCCATGTATATATAGGAAACATAAATTAGACCTGATGGGTATCAAAAGAGGACACAAAATTGGGTAGGTAGTGTATAGAGATGAATTTCAGAAGAATTGGAAGAGTGGATGAATATAATCCAAATACAGTATATAAAACTGGCAAAATCTACTATATAAATAAAAACGGAAAATTAGACAAAAGTAAAAAAAAATGAAAATAAATCCAGTCAGTCAATATTTAGACAACTATGGAAGATGTTTTTCAACTGGATTTCATGAACACTTTTATGTAAACATTCTCAATTGTGTAAAATATATATGAAATAATACTGTATAATTCTTTAAGATATATCTGTGTTGATCATCAAGCAATGAAAATATATTTAAATTTGTGCCCAGGTTAAAAACACAATAAGTGATTGAAGAGATGGCTCAACAGGTAGAAGTTACTGTTTTTCCAAAGGACCTAGGTTCAATTTCCAGCACCACATTGTCTCTAAAAATGGTATATAACTAAAGTTGAATGGGTTCTAATGACTTTGGCCTGCATTGGTCCTGCATGTATGTGGTGAACACACAACAAGCACACATTTAAAGACAAATTATATATATATATATATATATATATATATATATATATATATATATATGTGTGTGTGTGTGTATATAC
>JANHMN010000004.1:116793265-116819185 GCA_030674055.1 Rhabdomys pumilio
TGTATGTGTGTGTGTGTGTATATACATATATAAAGCATAAAATAAAAGACAACAATAATAACAATAGAGCAATATTTTTTGTAATAGCTGCGTCTAGATAAACTTTTATCATAGTACTATGATCAAACAACAGAACGCTTGTTGCTAAGCATGAAACAGAAATCTGTATGCTCATTTCTTGAATATATTTAAATAAGTGTGGTTTTATCTACATTTTTTGCAAGGCTTATTCAATCTCAGTGTAGCCTATAATTTTATTTATTTTATTTTTTATTTATTCTTCAATACATCTCAACCATAGCCTAATAGTAAGAAACTATTTTGTTATTGAAACATACTGGAGCCTTTCAAGTTTGTGAGAAGAGTGTCACTATATACTACAGGTTTGTATTATCTTTGTACTAAGCAAACACACACCAAGCACACAGCACACACACAAACACACCACACACACACACACACACACACACACACAAGCACACACACACCACAAGAAGTATTTTATCATTGACCATGCCTGTATGCAGCTTTAAATGTTAGTGTTCCTTTCTAATGAAACCCAGATACATATTTTACTAAAGTTATTTAAATAAATAAAAAGATAATTAAAAGGTTAAAATGCATAAAGAGTAATTTAGGAAGAAAAGTGGGTAGTTGTAGGTGTCTCTCACAACGAAAAATAATGAAATAATTTCTACAATATATATGTTAGTATGCAATTTGTCCAGAAAAGTATTGGGCTTTGATCACTTCACATTGTAGAGAAGAACCATCAAAGAATGATTTTATTTATATATCCCAGATAACTAATATTTAAAACTATCTGCTTATATATACATATCTTTTTTCTATTATGCTTGTTTGTTTACATAGTTTTATGTTGAATTGTCTCTTTTTTACCCACTTACACTTTGAAAGATATTTATATAAATGCAGTGTTCATGAGGAGTCAGAGCTTTTCAAAAATATTAATTAATTAATTAATTAATTAATTAATTTGCATCCCCTCTATGTTCTTTCTTGCAGAGTTCCTCCACATTCCCCCCTCTACTTTTCCTCTGAGAGGTCAGACCCCCCCCTCATGTCCCCTCTCTCTAGTTTATAAAATACCTGCAGGATTAGGTATCCTCTCCCACTGAGATCAAACAAGGCAGTCCTCTGATGTAGATGTGCTGGGGGAATGCCTCAAACAAGCCTGTGTTTACTCTTTGTTTGGTGGCTCAGTCTCTGGGAGCTCCCAGAAGCCCAGGCTGTCACCTAACCTGAACAAAGCATTTTCTAACTAAGATACATGATACCTACATCTGAAACAAGACCTAACTATCCACAGCTGAGCACTCATCATGGGCATCACTATACTGGTTTGAGTACTTCTTTACTTCCTGTCCACTGAGGTTATGTCCATGGTCTCAGCTACACAGTCACAATGTGCTGCATTAAAGAAACATTCTTTGTTAAGGGTCTAAAAGTTCTTAAGGATAAAAAGTGCATGATAACTGTTGTAGAGGAAGGTGTTCAATTCATTATTGTGGAGTAAGCAGAATAGCTCCTTGTTTTAAGGAGATATTGTACTAATATCTTCCAGTGTTGTTGTCTATACAAAATGATAAACTTTGAAATAGAAGAAAAAACATAGATAGTATCTCATACATAAGATGTTCAGTAATATTTTGTTCTATGGTCAGCACTGATTGGACTTGGTGAGTTATAGAAATAGTAAATAAATCAACACAAAGAGGAAGAGGTGAAGATAATGGAGGTCCATACTGCGAATGCTCTACAGGGATATGGAGGGAGGAATGAGGGTGAATGTGATCACACTTTATTGTATATATGTGTGAAATTCTAAACAAATAAGTTTTAAAATTAAAGTAGATATCAGAATATGGACAAATACATAATTGACACATTTTTTGAACTATTACAAACATTGTGTCTTAAATTCATATTACATTTTAGTAAGTCATGATCACCAGGAAGGTCAAATAAATCTGGCTTTTGCCTCTACTATGAATGCAATTTTATTTAATTTTTTTGAGATATTGGTTACATAACTAAAATACTTAAAATATTTTAGTATATATTCAAGCTTCTTAATCTAACCTTACTAAGCCTACCTCATAAGAGTTTGATGCCAGACAACAGGGAAACGAGAGGCTTCCTAGACCCAACAAGAATGATTTTAGCAGAGAAGGGGAGACAGAACCTGTAGAGACCACCTACAGTAGATAGGCATGGTCCCTGGCCATAGGATGGGGCCATACACCCTTCTAAACGTTTTTAACTCAGAAATGTTCCTGTTCAAAGGAAGAATAGGGACAAAAATAATGGAGACTGAAAGATAGGTCATCTGTGGACAGCCCCACCTGGAGATCCAGCCTGTCTGCAGATACCATACCTGACACTGTTGCTCTTGCCAAGAGGTACTTGCTGACAAAAACCTGATATGGCTGCTCCTCAGGAGGTTCAGCCAGCAACTGACCAAAACAGATATGGATGCTTGGAGCCAACCATCAGACTGAGCTCAGGGACCCTGGTTGGGGAGCTGGCAGAAGGACTGAAGGACCTGAAGGGTATGCAAACCTATAGGAAGAACAACATCATTTGGCCAAACCATCCAGTGTTCTCAGGGACTAGACCACCAACTAAGGAGTGTACAGGGAGAAATCCATGACTCCAGAGACATAGATAGCAGAGAATGGCTTTGTCTGACATCAATGGGAGGGGAGGCCTTTGGTCCTATGGAGGTTTAATGCCCCAGTATAGGAGAATGCTGAAGGTGTGGGGCTGGAGACAGTTGGTGGGTGAACACCCTCACAGAGGCAAAGGGGAGAAAGAAGAGGGAAGTTGTGGGATGGGGGGCTTGTGGAGGGGTAACCAGGAAGTGGGACATCATTTGAGATATAAACAAATGGGGAGTGACTAATTAAAAAAAGAAAAGAAAATTACATTTAAAAAATAAATAATTGTTGATAAAATAATTCAGGAAATAAATTATTTCACATCCTAGAATTTTAAGAAAGATAATAGATAAAATATAGTCTGTTAAACAGGTAGGTGAATTTGAACAATTTTAAGAGTTTTTTCCTGTATATTATAATTGGAAAAACTAAGGACTCTAAATTTTTAAGAGAATGTATATTTGAAATGACACCAAGAATAAATAACCACGTGGACCAAAGATGGATACAAGCTCTACCCAACTATTCTAAAATTACTAATGATGCAGAATAAAATGCACTGCAGTTCTGAAGACAATAACGTATGAGTGAAAATCAAGTTCCACAGAGAGTAGAGGATAATCCCCATAGTCTAATGAAAAGAAGCCTCCCAACTCTCCCAACTCCCTCTCTCCTTGCCTGCAAATGACTCAGAGGGAAAGAAAGAGGCACACAATTCATACTCATTTCTGTTGGATGATTTCTTTAACTCAATAAAAATAATTCAGTATAACTGCTCAACAGAAATAAAGAAAAAACTAGTCTGTAAACATTAAGGAAAATCCATATGTATGCCAATATTATGGTTGGTCAAATTTTAAAAAAATAGAAAAAACTTATGTTAATCTGTTGCTGAGTACTTTTGAATGATTAAAATTCTGTTTTCTGCAGCTACATGAAGATAACAGCAATCTCCATAACACAGGAGCATGAAGTTCATCATGGTACCTAACTGTCCTTGTTATTCAGGAATACTGTTCTTATGATAACTTCTTACTCTTGCTATAACTCCATAATTATTAATATCATCAAAGTTAATTAATTCCTACCAATCAATAGTAGGAAAGTGCAAACTGGTTGAATATTCATTGAAACTTACCTAGCAACATGTCAAGGTCTATTAAGATATTCACATTCATTAGACAAATAATTCTATGACTCTCTGTTAAACTAATAATATCAGATAACATTCTAGGCATAGATAGGTTCACTAGTTATAATTACAAATAGTGAGTTGGACATCAAACAATAATGCACTATATTAGATAAAGAGGGAGAATAATTTATATTATGATTAAAGATGTTCCAGTAATAGTATGACTCCATATACCTATAATTCTATCAGTTTGAAAGCTGAGTCAGAAGGATAACAATATCAAGGCCAACTGGGATTAAACAGTAGAGAGCAAACAAACTTGGGATACATAGAGAGATTTTTTTCTCAAAAATAAATCCAGACTAACTAGAAAGAAAAAAAGACAATAATTATTTTAAAAGATATAGGAAATAATGAGAAATTCACTGTTCTGAATTACGTGCACTAAATTTATTCAAAGTAAATTAAAGTCATTCAGTGAAAAAGGTAGAAATTTTAAAGCCAGAAACAATATATTAAGAAACAATATACTAAGAATTACATATATACTCAGATATGTATAACTATTATATTACTTAGTGTTCTGTTAAAAGTACAGCTATCATAGTACTAATGTTGGGTTTATGACCTTCAGTTGTGACAAAGACACAATCAAGTGTTACTCTTCCTACCATGAAGTAGAAATACCTCAATTTTCACCTGAATAAAACAAATTTATATCATACTTTTATTTTTAGTTGATTATCAGTCTGTATATTTTTGCATAACCCAACAAGTTTTACCTCATTGATTTACTGTGTTCGGGGAGGGGGAGGCATTTCTTTACAAAATGGCATGCCTGAGTAGTCAATAATTTTATGCTTCATCCAGTACTGAGTTACATCTTTAGTGGCTCACATTGTAAATGGTGGAATTTCACTGTTCTTTTAATCTCTGTTATTGTAGTTTTGTTCAACATTATAAATATGTTATTTCATGTTTGTATTTATGGTAAAAATCTGCATTTCATATTACACTAATAATAATAATTGCTGTGAGTTTTGCATAATGGTTATAATTTAATCTGAGGTTCGATTTACTTTCTTTGTAGTATATTCAGAAAATCCATGGTGAACCTGACGATATTGTGGCACTTAGCAAACTTCAGTATGAAAGAGACTGAAGTGAACATAGATCTATTGACTGCTCCTGTAATGTCAAACTCTTTGTTCCACTTACTTGGTTTGACAGACCTGGAATCTGAACATCATAAATTCATTTGGAGAAAATTCATGATCACTTTCCTGATTGTGGTGATTAGAAAATATGATTTCCTTTGTAGATAAGAGTGTGATAGTTAAATAAAAGTCAAGGGTTCATGACTCTGTTGTCCAGTCATTCCCAGTTATTTTCTCCCTAGTTAAAAATAGAGTGATTATGTTGGTTTAACAAATTGTATCCTTTACTTGGCTTGCTTTCCCATAATAGATTATTATTATTATTATTATTATTATTATTATTATCATTATCACCATCATCATCATCATCATCATCATAGATTTCAATATCCCACCAAAATAACCATTAAATCTGTAGTAAGTATATTATTTAATGGAAAGCTAAGAACGTAAAGAATTGTACTTAATGCTCACTTTTCTTCCCACTTTGATAAGAAAGTATACAGCTATAAGTAAAGACATATCTGATTCTTTAACAAAAATTAAAAATAGATGATCACCATGACAACACATTGCTTGGTGAATGGTATCTCTCCTAACTCCATCCCTCTGTCATAAGTAACTGTAGCTGATATTTCCCCTTTGAAGTAAGTTATAGTACATAAGACTAACTCTCCTGTTTTTCTTAGAATCCATAATACTGAAACTCAGCTACATGCCATAGTAACCAGCTCAAGAAATGTTTCAGAAATCAACCATGCAAATGTACATGTCAATAAAGGGTGGGTTTCAGTATATTTGGGAGTGGGTGATGACTGGGGCTAGGGTGGACCTACTAAACTAATAGTCCAGGCTAAAAATTCTCAAAAATTCTGATGGTATAATTAAAAAAAACTGGCCAAGGAATAAAACAAAAATCTTAAAGTCTATGAAGAATTTGTGAAAATCCAACATAAGTTGTTGATTAGCACCATAGTGTATCTACTCATTATCTGTCATAGCTTCTATAATAGTGTTAGGACAATGAGTATTCTGTGAAAAGCAGGGATGGCTTCTGACTTAGTGAATGGTGCTTTGGCTTTTTTTGTTGGTTTATTTGTTTGTTTTATTTTAAATTAATCATGTTTTAGGGATTTTATTTATTGAAACACAGTTTCTTTTGTTTCATGCTTCTGCTTCTCTATTTTGAGGGAAATATGTGAGCTTCAAGTTGGTCTTTTAAACCCAGTCTTTATTCTTGTCTTTCACAGTGTTTCATCTTAGTGGATTTTTATTTATTTATTTATTTATTTATTTATTTATTTATTTATTTATTTATTTTTTTGGAAAGTACAAGCCAACAACATCTCCATGATTAATTGAGCTTTATATTATAACTGGGTTAATATTTTCTATTCTGAAAAAGCTTTTATGGGGTACTCTAAAAATGATTTACTAAAACAGAAATGTATAGAATTTATTCATTTATTTTTAACTTTTTATAATGTCTTTAAATAGGTTTCAAGTTAAAACACAATTGCTAGGAAATCATATTCAATGTAGCTATCCATCTAGCCTTGGTTTTTTAATCATTAAGAACCTAAAGCTGTGGAATTATTGTCCTAAAGACAGTGTTATTATTTAAGTCACCAAGCATGGCTAAATTGGAAAAAATACTTTGTGTTACTGATTATCACCTAGACTTAATGATAAAGACCCTATTTAAAGATGAAGAGGTTTTCATAGACCATTTAATGGAAGCTGAGTACTTTGTAAAATAGCAGTATTTAAAGATTGTAATTAAGCAACTTAGCCAGAGATTCAGAGTGTATTTAAAACTTTCACTTTTCTATGAATATCAAATTTAATTTTTTTTGGATTTTTAAATTTACATTTCAAATGTTCTTCCCTTTCCTGATCTCCTCCCACCCCCTGAAATGCCCTATCCCATCCTACTCTGCTTCCTCCTCTCCTGCTTCTATGAGGGTGTTCCCCACACAAGCACACACTCCTGTTTTCCTGTTTTCAAATTCCCCTTCACTGGGGCATACAGCCTTCACAGGACCAAAAGCCTCTTCTCCCATTGATGCCCAACAAGGCCATCCTCTGCTTATATGCAGCTGGGGTCATGCATCCCTCCATGTGTACTCCTTGGTTGGTGGTTTAGTCCCCAGGAGTTTTAGTGGAGAAGGGGGGTTTCTGGTTAGTTGATATTATTATTCTTCCTATGGGGTTGCAAATACCTTCAGCTCCTTCAGTCCTTTCTCTATCTACTCCATTGGGGAACCTATTGGGGACCTCATGCTTAGTCTAATGGTTGGCTGCGAGCATCCCCTCTGTATTTTTCAGGCTCTGGCAGAGTCTCTTAGGCGACAGTAATATCAGGCTCCTGTCAGCATGTACTTCTTGGCATCCACAAAAGTGTCTGGGTTTTGTGAATGTATATGGGATTGATCTCCAGGAGGAACAGTCTTTGGAAGGCCTTTCCTCCAGTCTCTGCTCCACATTTTGTTTGCATTTTTGATTCCATGATTATTTTGTTCCCTTTCTAAGAAAGACGGAAGCACCCACACTTTGATCTTCCTTCTTCTTGAGCTTTATGTGGTCTGTGAATTGTAACTTGGGTATTCTAAGCTTTTGGGCTAATACCCACTTATCAGTGAATATATAAAATCTTTTCTTGTTAAAAGTCTTGGAAAAATCAGAAATTTAAGGCACATACCTAAACATAGTGAAAGCAATATACAGCAAACCATCAGCCAACATCAAACTAAATGGAGAGAAACTTGAAGCAATCCCATTCAAATAAGAGACTAGACAAGGCTGCTCACTCTCCCTAGCTATTCAATATAGTACATGAATTTCTAGCCAGATTTAATTTTAATATCAGATTCTAAACATATGAGCTTTCTGAAACGCTTCTGTAATGTCAAGGCCTTTAGATCTACATGTAGTTAGTGGAACTTTCACAGAAATATTAACTGTCATTTATGGATCAGATGTGTAAAGCTCTTCATGAAGACACATAATTTTCTAAAGCACATTGTATGAATGAGGGCAATCAAGTCAACTTTGGAAAATATATTACTGGTGTGTGAGCCTCAGTGTTTCTTTCTCTTTGTTGAAATATTGGGACAGAACACCTGTGTCTTATCTCATAAATGCAAAGTAAACTTCTTTGTTTAGCTATGAACATTTCATTTTTTTCTGCCTCAATTATCAATCATTCTTACATTAAGTCTTAAGATGTACTCCTATATCTTAGTATTGTTGACTATTGTAGAATTTAAATTTTTTTGAGTATAATTACCCCTAATTATCTTCTATCCTCTGATGTTTATTAATATCTAAGAATAAAGAACCAAGCCAATACTTCATGGTAACCATTCAATCCAATAAAATCAAATGGTCTTGAAAAACTCAAGTATATCAAACTTATTTATAAGCATGTTAAATTGAAGTAAACATGATAAAATGAATTTAATTCTAGGAACAAGTAAGAGACTTTAGTAAACAAATAATGTCCTTTATAAATGTGATTCCTAATTACTTTGAAAGATTTTTCATGTTTTGGTTTACCATGGTAAAAAATAAGTGATAGTACATTAATTTTAGAATTTAACAGGTCAGCAAGTAGTCCTATGTTAAGGATGCGTTAATGTCTTTTACCACATAGTCACAGAAACTGTTTTTCTAGTCCATGGATATATAAGGACAGACAACACTAGATAATCTTCTCACAAACTGTAGACTGATTGATAATCATCCTCATAAATACTTGTCACCTAACACTTTCTTCCTCATCAACAATCAGAATCAAAAGATTACAGTCCCCTGAGAAACAGTATGTAGAAGTTGTTGCTGAGAGTGAACACACAGGCTAGAAGACAGCAGAAAGTGATTTAAAGTCTTGGTTTGCTTCTGGCAATGAACATGCATCTCTGTGACCCATTATGCCACACCTCATTTACCCTCTGTGGTCAGTATAAGATCATATTATGGGGACTGCAGACATGTCTCAGTGGTTAAGAGCACTGGCTGCTCTTCAGAGGTCTTGAGTTCAATTCCAAGAAACCACATGGTAGCTCACAACTGTCTGGAATGGGATCCGATGTCCTCATTTGGTGTGTTGGAAGACAACTACATTGTACTCATAAATTCAATCAATCAATCAAAAATATCACAAAGACATCCACATAAGTATACACATGGAAGAAAGCAATCTCATTAGAGGGTAGGGTTAGAGGTAGAAATTACTCAGTCTTTATTTAATAATAATAGATATATGAGTTATGATCTTCAATGAATTTTACTTATTATTATCCCCATTCTATATTCAATGGTGAGTGCTGATCTCTATGATGACTCATAAACTGAACAGTGAAATTACAAATAACAAATTGCTATTGTAACACATAAACACACACACACACACACACACACACACACACACACACACACACATACACACACACACAGAGTCATGGATATCAAAGTCAAACCTTCTTAATGCTAAGCAAGTTTTCCTTCTTTGGTAGTTGCAATGTACTTTTATGTTTACAGATTTAGATCTTAGTTCTCAATGAATTTCTTCCTGTCTCTAGATAATTTTCTATAATAAGTTTCTATACAATTTTATAGGCATGATTAATTTCTCCTGGGAGTGATTGATGTGACATCTTATTATTGGACTAGATACCTAGTTATTCAGAAGTAATCGTTACAGTGTTTGATTTTAGGTTGGCAACTACACCCGAACCTTTATTATTTTATCATAGATTAGAAAAGAGTAGGTTACTATTATTCAAAATAAATTTTGAATTTCAACTAGAGTTAATTTTTCTGATATACAAGGCAATAAATGCATTTTAAAAAATTCTATTTAGCTAAATATTCTGTTTTATATTAGTATGCCTCTGCTCAGCTATTTCAGAACTGAAAGCACAATGTGAATTTGAAAATGGCATCACATTTTATTAAAGATGCTTACATATATGAATGTCCTTTTATGTTTTAATAAAATTATTGTGTAATGCCGCTGATGACCATTTGCTGTGTGTTTTAAAAGGCATCATGAGTATAGACAAATTGGTAAGAAAGTAGGAAACAATGGTCTATAGTTACTGGAAGCCTGTGACAGTGTTTATCTCTTTCAGGTAGACAGAATTCAAATTGCCTTCATTAGCTGAGCAATATGCTGTGGAAAATGAGCCTTATCAAAAGGCTCCTTCATTTGCATAATATTGATGCAAAACCAAGTAGCTGCTCAAGAGCTGTGAATGAGAGAAAGAAAGCAACCCAGTTTAGCAAGCCAGGGAATTTACAGAAAAGACAGTTTATCAATAAAGATGTCAGAATTGTGCCTTGTGTTATGTGTGATACAAAATGATGGTCTTACGAATTGTTGGGAACTAGGATGCAAAACTGCATGAATTCTTCTCACATCCACTTTTAGCACAAGTAAATCTAGAGACTGCTCTTATAATAAATGATCGATACTTCAGACTGACACCACCTAGCTGCTCTGCTCTTACTGGTAAGATCTTGAATTTCAATTAAGCAGTAAATCGTTATGGCATTTTATTTTCAACTGCCTATTAACATGTCCTTAATCCCTAGCAATTCTGAAGTACTATTTTTTTTGCAGAGTTCCTCCCTCTGGATTTTACAAAGAACAGCATTCATACTTGACTGGCAAAGGTATTTGTTTCAAAATGAACATACAGATATCAAATAATTATAGTGTGTAAGTTTTCAGCTGGATGGGTATGTCAAAAGAATATTGTAATTACATTTTAAGTTACAATACACATTACAAGTTAAGAAAATAAGTTGTATTTTTAAATGATTTTGTTCAAATATATGTTGACATAGCTGCAAACAATTAGTTGATGCTGTATTTCTGATTATTTTTGTCCCACTGAAAAGTTCCTTGAAAACTTTTTAAATCAAATGAAAGACATAGGCATTCATAATAGTGGGGCCACTCCAATTAGTGTAAACATGTTCCTTTCACATATAATCAAAGCCTCATTTGGGAATTTGAGTAAACATGTTTATTTTTAAATGTCCTGTTACCTAATGCAGCAGAGACCTAACATTTAGTTCTGTTTATATTGAGGATTTGAGCAATTTAAGAGAAAGTATAGACAGCTTGAAAGATATAATCTTTATGCAACATTTAGATAATTTAAGTGTATGAGACCACAAATTTAAGTAAATGCAACTGGCAACACTCAACTATGCCTGCCAACGTGTTGGTATTAGAAGTGAAGTGTTATAAATAACTTAAACATACTCTACACGCAGCTTCCGTTGAAAACACTTCTACTTCCAATGTTCACAGATTACAGCATGAACTACACAATCAAGATAAAACAAACTCGTTGCACTTTATTTGGGATAATGATTACTTAACTAACATTTAAATACAAATCTGTTTGACTCTAAAGCTCTGGCTTCTCATTCCTCTCTATAAAATTCTGGGACACAACTGCAACTATCTTCAAACAAATTACTAATAATAAAGGCTCAATTTAATACTACAACAAAACAAACAAACCAACAAAAACCAATGTGCTTTTCCTGGAAATAAGCAGCAATCAAAAAGGACAAGGCCAGAAAATCCCTCATCTTGATTGTAGAATTTGGTGAATCTGTACTTCTAGTTCACGGTTAGTAAAGTTCTAATATGCATGTACACTCTGCTTACAGGTCCACATGGAAGAGTGGTGAACTTTCTTACTTGAGCACCCATGGTCACATAGTTTCACATGCATTCCCTTAAATATGTAAATATTAAACAATTTAAATTAATTGTGTAGATTTGTTTGATGACTAGAAATTTTGCTTTGTTCATGAAACCCCAATTAATTTTCATGTTGTATGAAGGATAGAGAAGTGAGAAAAGGGGGATGTTTCTCAGGTGTTCCTGGACCTATAAAATTGCTCTGAATCTTCTCTTTGTTCCCCATGACGTGCTTCCAGGTTTCTGGCAATGAGAGCCAGCCACTCTTGCAAGACTCAGGGCCAAGGAAGGACCAATCAGTACCTTTGTCTAATGTTTCTAAGCATGCCGGCTCATAGAGCATTCTCTTTTCTCTTGATGTAAGGGGCCAAGACCCACAGTCTACTGAGAGGCAAACTCAGACTATAGCACAATTAAAATAAATCAATGATATTTATTATAGAAAAAATATAGACACTCTACCTTAAGTTTATAAATGTGTCAATCATTTGCACATCCTAAAATAAAAGAGGAATCTTGGAAAGAAATGATGGACTTACCATCATGATTGGGATTTCCCAGTGTCCATGGCTCATCAGAATCAAAATGGGTGTCGCCTCCGATTCCTGGTCCAGGGAAATAAGCATGTGCCAAAAATCCTCCCTCCCCATCAAAGGGGGAACTGTCTCCATGAAAACCAGAAGCGAAAATGATGGTTATATCCACATCACGTTTGCCATTCTCTAGTTCACTGTAGGGAACTTCTTCAAATGTTAGAGGAGTTACATTCTGCCACACATCAAAGGCACGGCGAATTGCTCTCCGGGTCTCAGGATCTCCAACTTTTGGAGTTACGTTCTTTATACTGAAAGTTGGAAAAGACGATAATCAGTGTGGCATCTCATATGCAATTACTGCAATCTTTTTTCATCCATTTGGTTTCGAATTACCAGAGAAAATGACAACTAAATGGAAATAGAATTTATACACTTTTATTAAGTTTATAGACACTGCTCAGTACACCGGTTTATTTCATTATCATCAATAAGACATCCATGCCAAGGTTATTAGAGAGAATAATTGTGACGAATGGTTAGTGAGAACAATCAGTTTGTCTCCTAGACAAAAGCACGATGGAGGAGTTGCCAAGTGATCAAGCACTTGCAGCAGCTTTAAGCTAAAATTTCCTTTTTTATATCCATCACTGGAAGCCATGATACAGTAATTATGCAATCAAGTGATAATGCTTTTATTCACTTCTCGGTGAATTCTTACAAATTCAGCAATAATGAAATAAGATGTGTTTGTTTGTTTGTTTGTTTGTTTTAAACAAAAATTCCCGTTATTTTGGTCTCTGATATTCTGCTCTGCTTAAATAAGATTCTTTAGTTAAAAAAAAAAGTATTTACTAAAAATCTTTTTACAAATTCTGTGAATTTAAATGTAATGAGAAAAAGAATAAAAATGTAACCTGTGTATAATAATTACTTTTTTATTGGTATGTTTTTTTCTGATATTAATGTAAATTAATGAAGAAAAAATACTTTTGATTCAGTTAACATTAATTAGTATATGAAATGTATTTCCTGATACATTCTTTGAAATATGAATACACAAATCTAATATATCTAAATCTATTTGTGCAATGCTATAAATTTCACAGATATTAACAGATGAACATTACAGGGTTCATAAGTTTCAAATCATTTCAATTAGTAATATTTTTTAAGATTAGACTAAGTAAAACTTTAATACAAAATATAATATGTATTCAGTATGCCTTCCTTTACAGTCATCAAGGAGAATTGGGGGAAGTGCAAATTTCAATGATAGTGTTACAACTAAATTAGGGTGTCTAAAGTGTATGACTATGTCTATACAGGACGAAAATTTATTTTTATTAGATTTATTTCTCAACATGGAAATCATCTGAAGATGTACTTTTCAGTAGAAAAGGTAACATTTTAAAGGTAACATTTTAATTATATACAACTCAGTTGTAAATAATTATTACAAATGGTATAATAAAGATAACATTATGTGAGCATTGAGTGTGACAAACATTCGATATACCTTATTTAATCCCATAAGCAGTAAATGGAAATGAGTAATTATATCTCCCTTTAAATTTTTACAATTTATAAAAATTTAAATGAAATTTGTTTGTGGCAGAGATGAAAATCTTCTGACAAGCATTTTTGTTCTTTCTCTTTTATTACTTTTATTTTTTACAGTCCAGTCATTGCCTCCCTTCTGGTTTGCCTTCCCAGAATTCCTCATCCCATTTCTCCTCCACCTGTATTCAAGTGTTTATTTTCCCTACCCCGCAAGGTCTCCCCACTCCCTGGGGCATCACATATACAGTCCTCTGCTGTATATGTGTCTAGATCCCCGGACCAGTGCATTTATGCTGCCTGGTTGGTGGCTTGGTGTCTAGAAGCTCCCAGGGGTCTAAGTTATCATTCTGAGAATCCATTGCTTTGGAATCCATAAAACCACATAAATCTAAAATTATGATTTTCATTCCATTATATTAAATAGTTCAGACATTATTTACATTTTAGTTTGTTGTTGAAAATTGTTTATTCTATATAAAATGACTGTAGAGGAATTTTAATCCAGCATCATAGCTGCTTGGGCAGGAGATCATATTCAAAGGTGTGTGTGGTCTGGTGGGAATGCACACATGCCCTTGATGAAAGAACCTCTCACAATGTAGATAAATTTAGTTTTTAGAGGGAAGCAAGGACGTTTGAAAGTGATGTCTTATTGAGGAAAGAGAGTTCAGTTGAGTTCAGGCAGTGGAGTAGAGTTCAGTTGAGTTCAGTTCACTGGAACTCAGTGCAGGTGAGCTGAGTTCCTGCAGTTCTGTTTAGTTCATGGAGTCAGTGCAGTCGATGAAATTATGCTCATGTAATTCAGAGTCAGTTTTTCCAAGAAGAACAATTCAGTGTAAAGTTAAGAAAAGCCAGTTTGAATTAGTCAGTTTGGAATGGAGTATAAACCACAACAGCTAAATTGAATAGCTGAGCCATGGTTCAGAAAGAACAAGAAAGGGTGAGATTATTCAGCAGTAAGCCACAAAGACAACAAGTACATCAGAGAATAAAGGTTACTTTTATTGTTGTGTTAAACTCCAACAAGTAGACAGGTAAGGAGAATAATAAAAAGGATTTAATTTAATTTAATTTAATTTCTATGAAATAAAAAGCCTTTGAGTGGAGATGTCTCCTCAGATTCCAAGAGCCACAAAATAGTAGCTGGAAAGCAAGAAAGTAAGTGCCATACGATTTGTTGTTGTTGTTCTTTCATTTCATTTTTCAATTTTCTTAATTTTTCTCATGATGTAAGTTATTGTTAAGCTTTAGGAACAAATCTCGAGCACTTAGGGTTGACAGAAACTATTTAATGTAGTATTAAAATAATTTGTATGCTTATTTTCCCCATAATTTTAAATATTATATTTCATTGAAGCCCTTCTTTTTACTTCTTGTATTTTCCTTTGAGTATAGGAATAATAGTTGCAGTATTAGAAATGATTTTTGAAATTGTGCTTGTGCAATAAATAAATTATTTGCGGCACTGTGAGTAATTTATATGATAGTGGAGAAAATGATGAATGGCAGAATTTAAGGACACTTACAAAACCACAGATGGAAGATGTTGGGACAGGAGATTAGGTGGTGCCAGTAGAGACATTCTGCATTTTTAAGCATGCATATGCTTAAAACTTAGTATATGCATATACTAAGTTTAACATCATTGAAAAGATGAATAGAATACACTAATTTCTGCCTGAGAAGTGATGGTTGTTTATCAGTTTGTGTGAATCTTGTTTTTCATTCAGCATGAGGTCCTAGACTCTATTTTGAGAAAGAGAGAGCATCTCTTGGAGGCATCAAGATCTTTATAGCTTGTTAGAACTAAATTTTCCATCTTAAAGCAGAAGAGGCATGCCAAATGAAGGCATAAGTCTGAATTTTGGTAAATTAAATTACTAGGAGACATTTATCCTTTTTATACACCATGGGACTGCAAAAGTGCTAATATCATGTTATTAAAAAAGACTTACTGCATAAAGGGCACTAATCTAGATGCTAGAATATACACCAAAAGAACTTGTATTGTTTTGCAACAATGCATGGGAAATTAAAAGAACAAAAATAGTGGTAATCTTGGGAAGCAATTGAGTGGGTGAGGTGGCAAGCTAAGCAGATGCTAAATGCTGCTTTACTGGCAGGAAAGACCAAAGACACTTAACACCGATTGTCTAGACAAAGTAACAGTCAGTATGGGCCAAACTAACTTTGTCCATTTAAAGAATAGAGTTGAAGTGAAGTGTAATAAAATCAACATAAAGGAGAGGGTTATAAAATGATACAGTTCTGACAGGCAGATAATTTTTTATAGAAGTAAGATTCTGGAAAGGTATAAGCACAGAAACACTCTGATCTTACTTTCATTATAAATATGGCTATATATTACAGAAAACAGGTAGAAGGAGAAGAGTGGCAGTAAAAACTTTACCATTAACTCACACAGAGGATATACAGGAACTGGCTCACAGTCATGGTCGTGCAGACACAGGGATTATATTTTACTATATATTCTGAGAGAAATATTTGTGAAGATTTGTGATTTCATGTATAATGAAAATATTAATTTTATTTCAAGTTAAGAAAAATTGTCAATGATGAAAGCAAATGAAGTTATCTTTTTTTGTCATTAAAACTGATTTTAATAGAGACAGCGCACAGCATAGAATGACATTCCAGGACATGGCCAGACTGAGAGGATTGTCTGGGAGGGTAGTGACTTGTAACAGGCAGGTGGCAGAAGCTTCAAGGGAGAGATTCTGTAAGACACGGTTAGGGCTAATGTCTCAGAGTGGTTATAGAAAATTCTAGATGGTTTCTTGTTGATCCCCCATTCCTTGGCTTATATTCTTATTTTAGTGTTGGCTTAAGGTAAGTATGTAGTGACTATGAGAGACATAAATCAGTAAAAACAATACAGAGTAATCAGTGTTAGCCTATCTATGTACCTCAGATTTCCAAAGTCATACACCGACGACTTTCCAAAATATGCTTTACTATCTTATAAGGAATGTTATTTGTGAATGAATACAAACCTCATCTGTGCAATTTAGTTAGAGTCATGGTAAAAATTCAATATAGAAACACAAAAATCAAGATGCCACATGAAAGATTTACTTCTTAATGGAGTCTTTGTATTAACTGATAATTGAGAATACAGAAGCACAAATAGATCATGGGGTCAGGAATGTACAATAAAGTGTTAAGCCGTAAAATTTCTAATGTGTAATGCAAAATAAATAATTGTTGACCACATAGAAGGGTAGCACTATGAAATGAAGAAGATTAAAAAATTTTGGCAACTGTAATCAAACTAATTTACTTTAAAAAATCACTTGCCTCTTTCCTTTTATAAATAAAAAGCACATTCATTGACAAGGGGATTTTATTTGCTATTTGATGGCTATTTAAGATACAATTTTTCAATGTTTTTCAAACTTATATTTTGATAAGATTTGAATTTTTAATCTAAAAATGGTGCCATGCATAATATAGCCTTAAACTTTTGGAAGGAAAATAGGCATAGAATTTGGGGCACTGTTATCAAAATGGACTAGTTGGCTTTGTTAACTATGAAGACTTAAGATTTCTATTTTTAACAAAATTTTATGTGAAAACAATATATAAGCTAGTGTTAAAATAAAATCCTTATGTAATACATTTTATATAATATTTATATGTGAATATATGCAGTATATATATAAGTATATGTATATACATATATTAATAGTATATATGTGTATATATATATCCCATATAAGAAAATTACAAAAATATGAAAATAGAGTAAATATATAAATAAGTAAACAATTATTTTTGTAGATATATAGGCTCAGTATATTTAAGGATTTAGTTCACTGGTACTTGATTATTAGACATAGTCCAATATTAAATAAAAATCCTAAGTAGTTATTTCATAAGTGTGAACTGATAGATTCTGAAGGTGAAGTTGCAATTCCAGAAACTGAACTCAATGCGATCAATACAACCTAATAATATATGTAGACAATATATATATATATATATATATATATATATATATATACTTGATATATATATCAAGTGTATGTACATATATCCTTATAGGTCTTGGCTACAACAATCATTTCTTTAACCATACTCGCTGGATTTCTAGAATGGTTTAGACGATCCTGATTGACTTTTGTGTGTGTATGTCATTTCCATTCTTGTTCATATAGCTATCACATTTCTATCATTGCTTATCCTCTACACTGCTATATATTCCTAAGAACAGGGTCCTATATTTTATTTGTTCTTATCTCACAAAACTGAGCACTCTTTTTTCTTCATACCGTGCCTCTATAAGACATAGTGCTTCAGTGAGTAAATAAGTAACCATAATATATTCCGATAAAGTAACTGTCACCATAGATTGGACACCAGTTTTTTTTTTGTTGAAGATAACACAGAAGAACGTTGACTTCAATAATTATCAAAGAAAAACAAGATAAAGTTGTTATAGTGGTTACCACAGTTACTAATTATTTAGAAGGCCTTTCATTTAAAAGAGGGACTTAGAGACTTTATCATTTGATTATTTCTTAGACTATACATACTTGTTAAAGACTATACTGTATTAGAACATCATATCAGACTCCTCAGAAATTTGGCACCCTTTGGAAGAGGTGAGGCACAAAACACAAAGATACAATGACAAAGAATTTCTGAAATGTCCTTAATGGCCATTTTATTCCTTTTTTTATTGCACTTGTAAATTCTTTAGGACAATATAACACCATTGTTCATGTAGTTCTTGTTCATAAAATACCAAACAAAACGTCAAAACAAATAGCAATGGAAGAAGGTCTGGATGTAGGTTGAGCATGCTTTACCTGTAAGTGATATGTTTGTGTTGCCACTTCTGTCCAGTTAATGCATAGCGCTTTCGACGAATGTTGAATTTAGAGCTGCCTCTTGTCTGGTCTGGTACACCACATCGAGGCTTCTTCATCCAGCTTTAAAACAGGAAAGAAAGAAAAAAGGTGGGTATTTTTCAGAAACTCTTCTGGCAAAACAAGAACAGGCAGTAAACCATAAAGTGATGGGTAGAAGATCCATGTTCAATGTTCTTGCAATATAAATCTTAATAGATACCATACATTTCCAGAATGAGTGAAGACTTACTATGCTACTACTCAAATGCTTTAGCACATTTATTTTCTCTGATGTGTTTTGAGATAACTGCACAAAGAAGCAACTTGCAAGTTCTATATAAGATATCTTGCTGAGGGGCTGGAGTGGTGACTCCGCAGCTAAGATCACTGACTGCTCTTCCAGAAGATGTGGGTTCAATTCCCAAAACTCACCTGGCACACAGTGTTCCTTAATTCACAATGTTCTTTAATTCCTGTTCTAGGATAACTCCATATACCAATGTGTATAAAATATAATGAATTAATTATAAAAAATAAAAATACATTAAAAATAATATAAAATGTTGGAAATGTATGTAACCTTGAGCAAATCTTTATTTCCTCATTCCATCTATGAAATGACACTAAGGTATCATTCAGTGCTAATATTTAGTGTTTTTTTCCATATGAATTTTCCATTATAATTTCTGATGATAATACTTCAATAAAATAACTTTCAATATTTTAGTATATATTTGTATTTACACTATTTCATTACAACATTTCATTATAATATGTTTGACAATTGAAAACTATTCTACAATCTTAAGATTTGATTTTAGACTTTCAGTACATTTTGCATGGGATATGACTTAACATTTTCTTTTAAATTATATTTTAAATTTTATTTATGCATTTGGATGTTTTGTCTTCATACGTGTCTATATTACATCTGTGTGTCTAGTGGCTACAGGGTTAGAATGGTGTGCTGAATCTTTTGGAACCAGACAGACTGTGACTCACCATAAAGGTGCTGGAAATTGAACCTTGTTCTTTGGAAGAGCAGCCTGTGTCATAATCATTGCACGACCTCTGCAGTAGCTCCATAGATCTGATTATCAGTCATGCTGCTACAAATGGCAGGGTTTGCTATGGCAAATACCCACTCCCCAAGCCTAGAGAACAATACATTGCTCTTCCACATAGTACTGGCATTTTTTAAATTCTCTGTTACCTTTTGATCATTATTTCTATTCCCAATATTAATCATATTCAATAGTTGTAGAATACTTTTCAACCCACTCCATTAGAAAAGTTAAATCATAAAAAGTATTTTTAAGAATATGCAGTTCAGTAGCATAAGATGAAGCTTAACACTGAAACAAAACACAGTTTTCAATATATTGATTTTAATGTGTAGTCATATGTCATAGTCTAACTTGTTTTCTTGGACATGATACTTGATCATTGTGATGTCTGCTATCTACCCTTGAACCTTACCTCAGCAGAAAGTTGTTATAGGTTTTCCATACTTTCCCTTGAAATACTTATCTGTTTTTTTCTATGTTTGTTTCTGTTTTTCATTTGTTTTTTCTCACCTTACTCTTTTATTAAATATTAAGATCACCCTTGAACTTTGTGTAAATAGACAAGTCAAAAAGCAAATGAAAATAATTTTATTTTCTTATTTTTATCATGTCTATGATTATATATATATATGATTTTAAAAATGGCTGTCTATGAATACTTATTGTATAATTGGGTAATTTCATGTACACTAAAAACGTGGCCCCTGCAGGGAAGGCTAAAGGAAATCTGTGAGTTCAAGACCCAATAGGTCACAATCATTCTAGGGCAGACAAAAAAACCACAACATTTGTCTCGAAACGTGTTCACATATTTTTAGCATGCTATCCTATTACTTTTACTGTTATTTTATTATAAAACTAATGCATGCTTATTATAGAATCACCTCAAATTAAAACAAATAAAAAACTTTTGGTTTTGAAAATGAGTTAACTTTTTAGAACTAACTTGTTTAATCAGCTATTCTTATACTATACATAGATGAGAATAACAAAAGATACCAGTGAAATTACTTTCTTTTGCAAGAAAGATAACACTTTAAAGCAAACATTTTCAGTTCCTGCATTATTACTATTATTATTATTATTATTATTATTATTATTATTATTATAAGTAGGATTAGGAGTAGGAGTATACTTAGAGTAATGTAGACACCACAATTATCAACAGTTATCAGATATAACCAGTCTCAGTCTAGTCTAAATACCTTGGTTATAAGGAAAATCATTGCTTTTTCAAGTTAAAGTACGTACATTCCATACTGCTACCTTACTGGAGGCCACCCTACATTTTAGGATTAAATGTAGTAGAAATGAAATTTTTTTTTCAGTTTGTATGATAACTGGTCTTAGGTTCAGGAGAAGATCTCATTCAACTCAGAGATGTTTCTGGCTCTTTGCTAACAGATATTAAAACCACAATTTGTTCCTACATTTTTCATAAATAGTGACCAGCTCAGAAATATCACATTTGTCCATGAATAGGTAATATACCTATTCTCCACCCATAACAGTGCCCACTGAACTTAGTGAAATTTGGTTTTAGAATTAGATCGGGTTGAACATTCCATACTGTGAACACTAGTCAGTACTCTGTCACTGGGCTGTTGAGAGAGGATTTGCAATGCTTCTGGTGCTACTCCGGGAATCCTCATCTCAAGCAACCTGCTAGTTTCAACTTTTTAAATGTCTGTGATTATGGTTGTGCACAGGCAAGTTCTGCTCAACACAGGTGCGGACTGTGTATCTGGTGACACTGCAGATAGTCTGCAAAAAGCAGTGCTGAACAGCTAGCTTCTTTTCCATCTCCATTCAGGTGTAATTGGGCACCATATTGGCATCTACAATTATTAAGAGAAAAATTGCTTTCAAAAACATATTGCAATAGGTTAGATATACTTTCATCAGTAATACTTCCCCAATTTTATTTAAATAGAAAAGGTACACATGTTGCTTAGAGTTGTCTTTAGATTTTTCTAAGAATGTTTATAAAAATATTTTTAATTTCTTCAAACATTCACAGGCTGCATCTGTACAGAAAGGATTAGATCCACCAGGTGTACAGAGAGTGTTTAAAGCAAATTTACACAGGGTTCAAACTTTGAGAGCTTAGTATTTTTTTTCTCTATATCAGACTATTAATAGCTTGCCTGGACACATGGGCAACCCACAAGACACAGTGCGAAAAGAAGAAACTGAAATGCAAAGGGCAGAGAAGAATGCATTAGTCACCACAATCTTCAAAAAGAAAAGTACAGTTCTTGGTTGCTCATATTTGTGTGTTAGCCTTCAGATGAGATCTAAGCACTCTGCGTTAGCTACCAGCCTCGGCAGCTACCAAAGTCAAGTCAGACATATCCACTAATGCAATACGGTGTGAAAGCCAGCACCACATTAAGACAGTAAAAACAAAACAAAATAAGTAACTACTGAAGACAACATGGTTTTTATCTAAATTGAAAAGTATTAGTATTAGTGTATGAACTTACACCTGAAATAATGAATAATGCAGACTATTAATGAGTGCATAAAATATAATCATCCCAACTAAAAGATTAGAATTTTAAATACTACTATTACTGTTGTGGTAAATCTCCAACCCACATACGCCTGTTCAAAGAACAGCTACAATTTCATAGTAAATTGTTGGAAGTGCTAGTTAGATTTAAAACAATTTAAATTAGAAAAATTGACATTTATTGACTTGTATGGTATTATGTAATTACCCAAAGTATTAAAACATACAAACATATATATCAATACACACATGCTTGTCTTATATACAAAAGAGAAATCCAAAGAAAATATTAACTACTGTAAGAAATTGCCTACTATGTGCACATTAAATAAGACCATTCCCAATTACATTTAAATTAGAAACAAAACTAAACAAAAAAAAAAAAACAAAAACAAAACACTAGGCATGCCTTATGTAATGATCTTTCTATTTCTCAACTTGATAAGTTATGGTTTTACACTTATTAAAATATTCTCTATTCATTAAGGAATTCAAGGGAGCCTAGTTAAATAAATTAGTTAACCAAATCAGAGCTTAAAAAGGAACCTGCAGGTAGAATGCATGAGTTCACAGAGAGTGTGGTGGCTACCTAACATGTAGGAGGCAGCCTGGAGCCTAAAGGAAGGAGATCTTAAATGAACAAGAATACATGAATATAAAATAATGAAATGAATATGACCATTATTTATATAAATTAAAGAAATGACCATGAATAGTCTAACTTTTATTGATTGCCTTTCAAATGACTGAAAGGCAGTGTTTTGGTAAGGCTGGAACTGTAGAACATGTTTTATTTCTTTTGATGTTTTGAAATAGCCACTATTAAGCTTAGGATGGTTTCAAACACTTATGGTTTCTTGAGTGTGGTAATGTGAATGAGAATGGCCCCCATTGCTCATGTATTTGAATGCCTGGTCTGCAGGGAGTGGGACAGTTTGTGAAGTATGTGCAAGGGTGACCTTGGAGGAATTGTATCCCTGGGGGATGGCCATCAAGGTTTCAAAAGCCCAGGGCATTTCTAATTCTTTCTCTGCCCCTTGGTTATGTCTTAAGATGCAAGGTCTCAGATCCAGCTCCAGAGGAATTCTCCCTGCCTACTGTCATACATTTTTACTACAACTGAACCGTCACAGACTGAGCAACTGAAACTGTAGGCCCAGTTAACTCTTCTATAAGTTGCCTTAATCATGGGTTTTTTTTTTTTATTTTTATTTTTGTTTGTTTGGTTGGTTTGTTTTTGGTTTTTGAAATTTTAAAGTAACTAAGACAGTAGCAGCACTCTTAACTGCCACCCAGCCTGTGGTTTGGATTATTTGTTTGTTGTAGATCTGTGGCAAGGTTTCTCTCTCTCTCTCTGAGACCTGCAGAAAACTCACTATGTATGCCAAACTGGCCTCAGACTTGTGACAATTAGGTTTGCTTTTACGTCATATGTGATGCATTACAGGTGTGGAGCATTTTTCCATAGATTTCATACTTTATATTCTATATAAAAGTAGTAGACTGCTGTTTCAGTATCATAATCACTATATACTCATTTGAATTACAAAAAAGCACAGGACAAAGCTTTTATTGCATGTTTACAGGCCTAACAATTTAAAATATTTGATATGAGGAACCTGAGTCATAACAATTAAGCAGCAGCTATTTCATTAAGAACATAGACAACAATAAAGATTAAGGCCAAGCTAGAACATGTGTGTGTTGGGGGGAAGGTTCAAGAAAAAAAAGAGGATAAAGAAATAATATAATGGGTAATGGTGCTTCAGGAATTTCATCTGAAAATATATAATTATCAAGATACCACTGTTAAAGGCAAAGATGCATTGTTAATTTAAACAACAAAAAGAAAATAAATATATTATTACAATTCAGTGAGAATAAAGTTGTTTAGAAAATGTCACAGAAGCAAACTAGCAAGCACACTGAAGACAAGCAGAAAGACTTATTAATCTAAGGACTACCCGTGTAGTTGTTCTTAATCTCTAGTTCTGTACCACAGGAAAAGTGAATATGTCTCCTATGCACTGACTAGCTAAGTTCACTTGGTATGGAATCTTAGTCACTGAATACCTATGGAACATTCATATTCCTTTCCTTTTATCCATAATATTTAGACCCTTGTGCCATACCAAAAAGAATCTTTTTTCGCAAAACAGGAACCATCAAAACCCATTATGATAATCTGTCTTTTCTAGACACATTAGGAAATCAATGTGTCCATTTATCCATTCACCTGCATCCTCTTAATCAGCAGTTTGTCACAACTGGGAGAAGCAGATGAGGACCTAATAGCACTTTATTTTCTTAATCCTCTAAAAGGTTCTATTTTACTTTTATTTATATGTGGAGAGAGAGAGAGAGAGAAAGAGAGAGAGAGAGAGAGAGAGAGAGAGAGAGAGAGAGAGAGAGAGAAATTGAGCAGGGGGATACTCTATGTATGTGTTTTCATGAAGAAATCTGACTCTTTGGAGCTGGTGTTATGAGTGGTTGTCAGCTTCCTGATGTGTAGGAAACTGAATTTGGGTCTTCTACAACACAATAAACATTTTCAACACTGAAACACCTGTCCAGTCCCTAAAAGACTTGTTTTATCCTTCCTAAATTCCATATCTAGTGAGAGGTAGATGCTTCGTTTTTCTCTGGCATTAGAATATTCAGAAATGTAACTTATTTTTAAATCTTCAGTTTACTAGCACATTAAAAATATTGTGTTTGAAGTTCTCAGAAAATGAAACAAGAGCTAATGGTTCTGCATCAGGGAACCAGCAAAATGTCAAGAGCAGTATAATGTTGAGATGAATAGTGGAGTATAGGTGCAATAATGTTATATAACAATCAGAAACAAAGCATAAGACTAGGTCTGTCCTTATTAGCAAAGCCTATGTATATTTATGAGGATGGATACTTAGAGTTAAGAAATGTCTCATGTCTCTCTATGAAAAGATAATGACAATGACCAGAGGTGCACAGGCACGAGACTTTGAAATTTTATCCCTAATATTGATATAAGATTTCTAATTGTTGCAGAATGCAGTTAATTTATTATTGAGTTTTCTTTTCCTTAGTCCAGACAAATAATTTTTTATACCTCTATTAAAATTACTAAGGGACTTAAGACTTTATTTTAAAACCAAACTTGAAGTTTAATCTTAAAGGCTAAATCCTATGTGCTCCTGTCTAGGCGACATAGTGATACTATGACTAACAACCTTATGTGAGCATTAGAAAGGAACCTATCATTTCATTACTAAGTGTGCAATTAACTTGATAAGTAAAAATTTTGGCATGGTATTTCATTTCTCAAAAGAAAAATGGATGATATTTCTTGACACATCCAGCATGTTGACCTCCTAAGGCTTAATACCAAAAGGTCTGAGTTCAGAAATTCCCTTACACTTCATATTTCCTTACACTGCCTTTGATATTCAGGTTTTTTTTTTTTTTTTGGTGGTGAAGGGATGGAAAGAAAATTGTATTTTCATCTATTGTGAAGCATAATGTATAATCAACAAATGACAGAGGTATAATGACTTAGTAAGCATTGAGGGATTTAAGAATACAAAACATCTTTGCCTTTATCCACAGAGAAATAATCAATTTTTCCCTTGTAGTCTAGAACCAAAAATAATTCTTCCCCATATATCACAACCTACTGGGGGATTGTG
>JANHMN010000004.1:116819195-116844556 GCA_030674055.1 Rhabdomys pumilio
AAAGCTCTTTCCAGATGAGCGTTGCACTGCTATCAAGGAGGTGACTGGTGAAAGTCAATCTCAGGAAGATGCCTCCTAAATGATAAAAGTGTGTCAAGATGCTCCTTATCTAATCTGTGAGAAACAGGCTGCCAGGAAAAACAATCCTGTCACCTATTTGGTAGTGGTGCAATCTGAGAAAGATTCAGTATTTTCTGAATGGAGTTGACAGTCAATAATATTACCTAGTATGAAATTCAATATTTTCAATCAATAGCTCAAATATAAGAAGTATTTAATAATACACATAGACAAAAATTTTTAAACTCAGTAATTTTTCCATAGTACTGCATGCATGTCTTATGTGCTACATGCTAGGAAGCAGAATGTTGCTAGGTTACTCTTGGTGCTAAACTCCTGGCTATTATTTTTACAACAGCAAAAAGAAAGACATTAATATGAAAACCTATGATTTATATAAGATATAAAAATATATAAATATAAAGTACAAAATAAAAAATATCTAAAAAAATGCACATTTAACTTATGCCTTAGCCTTCCAAAAGAAGTGGAATTTTACATTATTTCAAATAATGTAAAATTTAAGTTTTATTTGTCCTTAATTTTTCTCTTACATTTTGTTGTTAGGCATGAAAAACTGCTTTGCCCATTGAGTGACAAGTGGGTAGTTCTTTTTAATTAGAAAACAACCTTAAGGCTATGACACTTTGCATTTTACACTGAAAGTTTATTTTGAGTGATACGTCAGTATTATGATTTTGTCACCTGAGTAGGAAATTTCTATGAAATTACAAAAAAGTTTTTGAAAAATCATACAAAGAGATATTTGAAGATCGACCTTACCACTTACCACTTATTTTTAGGGTTGTAGTTGATTTTATTTGATATGAGAAAAAACAGAAAAAGATCCCATTTAATAGCTATTTAACATTTTAATGAAGTGTTAACAAAACAAACATGATTTGACACACAATAAATGTAGGAAGAGACCATGCTTCAATTCTTTTGAATCTCTTCTCATTTCTTTTCTCCTGATGCTCAGATTTGTCACTTTAATGTTTGCCTTTCTCAAGACAATTTATTTCTTGAGACCATGAGGTAAAACATTCTTGTCTATACAATTCACAATATGTATTGTCTATACATATTGCAGACATGAACTGAAAAATTGCTACTAATGACAAATCTAAGAACACAAAGGATGAAGGATACTTGCTAAGGTGCCTATTACAGGCTCATAGAACAGAGTAACTCTAAATAAATTTTAAGATAAGGAAGTGCCTGGTAGCAGCACAACCTTCATTCATATTGAATTAAAATATATTAGGGTTATGAGCACTTTTAATATGCAATCACATTTTCTTGTTTCACATTACCTCTTAATAGTATCCATGTCTATAGTATAGTATCCATTTTTATATCTTTTGCACTACTCTTACGTTTGTCTATAGATGTGTATTCACACTTACACAAACAAGCAAACATGAGTGTATATTAAATTTACAGACTACAAAATAGACATCTATCTTCATATGTTACTACTAGAAATATATTCCTCTTTTTAACTTAGATTTAATCTTCTACCACTCCTATATTACTGGTAACAGCAGATTGTCTCCTGAGATATATTTTGTGCCTTGGAATCTTTTCAGTGCACATTCAGTGCTCAAATGCACATTATGGGTACTTAGGGAATATGTTCTTCAAGTGTACATTTGAGGCCAATACAAAGCTGAAGTCAGAGTACATAAAGCTCACAGTAAAATCTGTGCTCAGTAAGTCATATAATTTATGCTGTTTCCTATTAAAATTGGGCCTGTTCAAGTTGATATTTGCTTTAATATAGGATAAGAATAAAACATAGGAGAATTTTAAAGAACCTTTGGGAAAAAAATCAAAAAATGTTGGAAATTACCCATATCTTAAAAGAAATGGAATGTAAAATATTTTCAGAACTGGGTTTTGGTGACAACTATTGTTATGTTTAATTTATTTCATTTGGCTCTTGTCATTAGATAAAGTCAATTTAAGAACATCAAAAACATTAAAAGTAGAAAGGTTGTCAAAAAAACAAAAAAACAAAAAAAAAACAAACAAACAAAAAACAAAACCTATTACCTAGTAATTTTAGTCATTGCCACTAGAGTAACCATAGAACTACAAAGAATGTATCTGACCTCACCTTCAGTATATTAACTATGTTATACTCTATCCATGTATGTTCTACCTTTCAGATACAGCATATTTTCTACATTTGGTGGTTTATCCTATAGGAAGCACAACCAGAACAATGGTTTGCTCTGCTGAATGGGATCTATCAAAATGTTCTGGACAAGTGATACCACCATCACTAGTTTATACAATGAATAGGAAACACTTTTTGTTAAGAAAACTTCACTGAAGAAACAGGCCATCAATAGTAATAATTAATGTTCCTGTATCATGAAATTTGTTTAGTTAGACATAAAATCTTATAGATAGTATCCTGAAAGAAAGTTATCAATATAGGAAGATGTAAATAGATTCTATCATTAATGTCCACTTTAAGCAAGAAACAAAAAGCTAACACATTCTTTTTTATTTTTGTCTGTCTGTCTGTCTATCTGTCTGCCTCTCTTTCATTTTTTATTGGATATTTTCTTCATTTATATTTCAAATGTTATCTCCTTTCCCAGTACCTCCAAGAAAACCTCTATCTCATATCCCCTACCTTGCTTCTATAAGGGTGTTACCCCACTCACCCACTCACTCTCTCCTGTTAAGTTTCAACCTCAAACAAATGGCCGAGATACCTAGTTAACATATCAAAGCAGACCTGGCATCCACCTTCTCCCAGCATCCCTCAGTCCCTACATGTTACATAGTATGTCTGGTATAAACTCTTTAACCTCAACACACTAGTTCAGAAGCTGGTCACCATTACATACCTAAACTCTTCCTTATAAAATCCAGATATTTTGGTCACCACCACATTTTGTAAATCTGGTCTACAGGCTTCTGTACCTTTTGCCCTTTTTCTCTTCTCCCTTCCTCTTTCCCTCCCCTCATATGGCTCAGGGTGATGACAACTCTAGACTCTCCCAGATGTTCCTGCCTCTGCTTATGTTCTCCCTTTTATCCACAATAAACTTTCTCTTTCATCATACCTAAAAGCTTATTCCATCATCATATTTTCATGAAATATTTGCTTTACTGTTGAGAGATAATGAATCTCTCAATGTTTCTATAAAAAGGAAGACACAGCAAATCATGGATACTGGATTAATTAAAAAGTGATAGGTTATAATAGGTTATAATAATAAGTAGTCAAATAGCAATTGTTCTAAATATTTGTAGTTGTTCACGCCCTCTTAATTATAAAGCAAAATATGTATATACATATGTTTATGAATATAGTGTTGAGAGCAATACGTTTAAGGAATTGAAAAAATCTTTGAATCTTCAGAGGGTACATGAAGAGGACTGGGTTTAACATTTTGCTAGTATACAAGACCAATTTAAGACTAACCCAATATTTCTACTTAGGTTAAATAATAGTAATTTCTAGTGAACGTTCACCATTACAAAGACATTCTCCTGTATGTATTTCCTTTTTTTTTTTCTTTTTGGTTTTTTGAGACAGGGTTTGTCTGTGTAGCCCTGGCTTTCCCGGAACTCACTTGGTAGACCAGGCTGGCCTCAAACTCAGAAATCCACCTGCCTCTGCCTCCCAAGTGCTGGGATTAAAGGTATGCGCCACCACTGCCTGGCGTCTATTTCCTATAATCTAAACCACAGTACTATCCAGTGAATGGGAAGGCCAGTGATGATCAATATACTTTACAGAGGTAATTTAGCTTTAAATAAAGTTCTGTTTTTATACAAATATTTTATTATTTTGGAAACTTATTTGTACACATTTCTGCGTTCACACAAACTTCAACATACTACTACAGATACTGAAATTTGTAAAAGTTGAAACATATATTCATTCAAAAATCTAAAAGGTTTCCACAAAATTATTCGATCCCCTACCATGAATGAATTACTCACTATGTTTCACTTCAGATATATAATTCACTCCACTGATAATTTCATTATCTCTACACACACACACACACACACACACACACACACACACACACACCTATTCATCTTACAAAACTGGAATAAAGCAGGATCCAGTTCTGGTTTGTTTGTTATCAATTTGTCAGAAGCTGTGAACATAAGCAAAGAGTAACCACAATTGAGAGAAACTATTCCTATCAGACAGGCCTGTAATGAAGTCTGAGGACATATTTCATATTAATGATTGATATGGAAGGGCTCAAGCAACTATAGGTTGTGTCACTCATAATCAGATGGTCTCAGGAGCTGTCAGAAAGCACACCGAGCAAGCAGAGGAAATCAACCTAGTAAGCAGTGGTCCTTCACAATCTCTTTTTCCTTTTCTGCTTCCATGGTTTTACCTTGAGATCTGCCATTCCTTCATAGACTGTAAACTGTCAGATGAATTCAGGTAAACAGTTAGCTTATTAGCATGACGTGTAATAAACATCAAGGCTATATACTTTATATTAGCTTGAAACTCATCTATGATGAAACATAAAACTTAATACTCTAATGTGAGAGTTTTTCCTTTTTAATTAAGTAAATTGTACTATTTACTTGGCAGCCGTGGGAGCAAAGTCCGCCAGTCAGTAATATCTGATCTCTAGAGACAAAGCTGCTTAACTTCCTTAATTGTGATTCCATCATCTGCATGATATTGTTAGAGAAATTTACAAAATTTTATTCCTCTTGCATCCTTCTATTGCTTTTTCTGCAGACTATTTATATTCCTTGATTATCGTTAGTGGGCATACTTCCATACATACAACAATGTCTGAAATATATCTCAAACCCAAACACAACTACCATAACCAGAATGACCACCTCCACCAACAAATAGTTGATAAATAAGCATAACCAATGCTGATATTATATCACATCGCCTCATGAATCTTAAGAAAGAAAATCCCCATGAGATATATATTTATATAGATGAGGGAAGAGAAATGCTAAACAATGTAACATATGAATTTTCTAGAAAGCATATGCATAGTGTGAGTCATGTACGTGAGGAACTCAGTTCCCATTTATGTTCAGGAAGCAGAGTCACTTTCACTACCACTAGAAAGATGATATAATTTGTCAGTCTCCTTTGGGACCTACAAAGTAATTATACAAAATCTCCCATTCAATGAAGGAGCATTTTTTTTTATATTATACACATTCATGTAGGGTTATATGAGTATCCTATACAACACAAAGCAAAAAAAAAAATGTAACTTTTAATTCATAGGTTGATCTGTCCTCGCTGTAACTTTTAAATGCATTGTCTGTGTTCTAATAGCTGTCCTAAGAAAGGGGAAGGAAGTCTATAGTGTAGAGAGGGTGACATGAATGACATAAATAATCAGTATGAGGAGAAGTGGGCAAGAGAGAGGAATAAATGGGTTAAGCTGAGATTGTTAAAAGTAAGTAGAATGCACACATGAAATTTTAACAATAAAGTACAAGATTTTATAAAGTTAATTCAAGAAGAAAATGAAGCAGAAACTACAGACAAATACAAATCTTATGAAGAACAACATTTAATTGGAGCTGGTTTATAGGTTCAGAGGTTCAGTCCATTATCATCAAGGTGAGAACATGGCAACATTTAGGTAAACATGGTGCAGGAGGAGCTGAGAGTTCTACATCTTCATTTTAAGGCCGCTAGCAGAATACTGGCTTTTAGGCAGCTAAAATAAGGGTTTTAAAGCCCACACCTACAGTGACACACCTCCTTCAACAGGGCCACGCCTTCTATTAATGACACTCCCTGGGCTGAGGGTACATAAATCATAACAATAGTTATCTCATGGTAAAGTAACTGGATGAGCTACCACATTTCACTGTAGTTTGCAATGAATTAGCAGCTATAAATAGGAAACTCAAGAGCTATTTGGGAACAAGAGATATAAAAGGATGCATTCAGTCTGTCAGAGTCAACATATACTTCTCAATTTTCTTTATCCTACATAGTAAACACTTTACCAAAGATTAACCAAAGTTTCATAATGAATGGTGCCTCCTACTGTCCCACATTGGTCCTGAGCCCTATTGATTCCCATCAAACACTGCAATATTTTGAACCTGGCCTTTTTTCCCCACAGAAAATGATAACTTGCTTTCTTGTTTCCCAAATAACGTGAATAGGCTATTGCCTTAAATATGGGAAAATGCACATAACTCAAGATTTACCAAGTTAATGGTTTTTAACATGATATTTCACTGTCATAGACACTATTGTTCAGCCCATTCCAACATTCATCCCAGTTTTTCATTAACCCAAACTGATTCACTGCACTTATTAGACCACGGTTTCCCCTTATCCCTTTTACTGCCGTTTCCTCTTTTACTATCTGCAAATTTGATGACTCTCTGATCCTCATCTACATGGCAGCATGCAAGACATACTCTTTTGCAACCAACTTGTTTCATGAAGAACTAAGTTTTCCAAGGCTCTTAATCGGCATACAGCCACTTAACACTGAATAATGCCAAATGCTTGGCTATTTCATAAATTGCTTATTCAGTGATTCATTAATAAATGTTATGAATTAAATGGATGTCTGTATTCCTGTAATATGTAAATCCTTAAGTTCTAATCCAATGAGATTGTATCATTTGAGCACTTGGGTAAGTAGCATAATGAATATCATTGATGATGGCTCTGTGATATTTTTTTCTACACTCTGAGCACCTATGAAAGGTCAGCAGCAGACACTTGGAAGAGGAGCCTTCATCTTCAAATCTTAATATTTCTGGCAGTTGTTTTCAGTCCACAGAACTTACTGTATTACTATTCGTTAACATCCTACAGTACAACTGTTTAATATAATAGCTTGAGTCAAATACAATATTTTAAATTCTTGCCAATTCTCATTTTCTCATTTTCCAGTTTTTTTTTTTGAATTGTGGATGTTTTAAAAGAATGTAACATATAACTATATTATAATGTATCAGCTTTTTCTCAACTTAAACTTAAAGGTAACTATTATGGCATAGAGTGAGTAAGAGTCACTATAAATTCTGTAACTTCTTTATATGGAACCTTTTCTTGATATTCCAAGTACAGTCTCTTTTTATAGTTATTTCTGAAACAAGCTAAATCTCGTGTTGCCTTGGGGCATTTCATTTACTTTCCTATGTAAAAGATAGAAAATACTTTCTTTCTCATTTTTTAAAATGAAGCTCAATTAGAGCACTTCAAAGATTTTGTTGACTGTTAATACTTTGTAATGTGTTTGTTTAAGGTTATAACTGTGCCCTTCGTAACACTGTTATTTTTATATAAATTTGACATTACATTCATTGATTATGTTATTCTCAGCATTGACAGAATATCCTGATATTCTGAGCTTGGTAAGTGGAATTATTTACACAAACCTATGTTCACACATCTATGTACCTCCAAAGAGATTTATACCACAAAGGCAAATACATTTGATATATATTCAACACTATGTTTTAACAACAAATAGATGAAATCATGACCATCCAATAAAATATAATATTAAATATCTTTTAAAATTTCAGCATGAAATGAGGCTTATTATTTGTAAATTACTTATGGCAAGTTTTGAAATTCTGTATGAGTTATATGCTCACTACTAACATTCATCACACAGTAATGTGCATATATATATATATATATATATATATATATATATATATATATGTCACAATTACCATCACAAATCTGAGAGTTTGATATTATATTCATTTTATGCATGAACAAATAAGATAGGAAGGGGTAATCAACATGACCAGGCCCACAGAGCAAGTATAACATCTTTTAAGGCATTTTTACTTCAAAATTTAGTGTCTTAATTCTTCTTGTCTGAATCTCATAAGTGGCAAGAGGATGATTTTGCTGAACAAAGAATATATAAATAAAAGGCAACAATAAAAACAAAACAAAATGCATGGCAAATGTTACCTGGCTGCTTAGTCATCTAAATATGCTGACAGTAAACATTTAGAAAGATGGAAAGGCTATCTCCTCAAAGACTCAATATGTCTGTTCTTTAAAGCATTTGTGTGTCCTTCACAAAGGTATGCTAATCTGAAAGCACCATAGAAATGCATTGTGCCCAGTTGTCCAATGGTCAATAAAGAATACTGTGGGCAATGACCTGTAGTATACATTGCTGAGACTCAACACTAAACTTTAAAGATAATTTTAACATAGAGGAAAAGAATAATCATGACACATTCTCCTAATGTGACTTCCACACTAGCATATTGTGTGTGACTTTGGCAAATCTGGTCTCAGCCTTTGGGAAATTCAAGCAGAGACAAGGAGATCTAACTGAGCACTGGTCATACTACAAGCCAATGCACATGACATGTTACATGATACTGTATTTATTTGATGGAAATTATTTCATCACAATAGGTAAGAGAAATAGTTTGAAGGAATTCTGCATCATTAAAAAGAACTGAAGGAAAACAAAACAAAACCAACCCAAACAAATAAGCAAACAAACAACAAAAACAACAACAACAACAAAAACCACTAGAATAAGACCAGAAAGAGAGGTTACATGGTTAACTCCTGCAGTAACTTGTACAAATTTTATGAGTGAGACCAACACAAAAAGCAGAAAGCCATTTAATCATTTGGTTGATGCTCAGAAGTGTATTTGAAAAATACCATTCACCCTATTCTGTGAGAAATGAATTGGAAAGTATAGAAACACAAAGGTAGTGTATTGAGGATTGGTTCCAATGCTTTGTCTTAATTCAGCTCACAGGGAATCTGCAAGTTCAGAAACTAAAGGAAGCCTGTCCCCAGCTGTCTCTGATTGGAAAATAAAGTTGCTAACAGCGAATGGCTGGACAGGAAGAAAGATTCGTGACTTTTAGATTCTGGTCAAGGAACCAGGAACAGGTAAGAAGAAAGGCATATTACTATTACTCAGAAGCAGAGGAATTAAACATAAGAGCCATAGGGAAGAAAGCACCCAGCCATGTAAGAATTTGTGGAAATGGCCCTGGGATAGCAGAGATGCAATGATGATTCAGCAAGTTGACTCATGAAAGTTGGAAGGGAGAATGTATGCTAGCTAAAGAGAAAATTAGAATCTCCCAGCCAAGGCCTATCAAAATTAGCTGGTGTGTGTGTGTGTGTGTGTGTGTGTGTGTGTGTGTGTGAGAGAGAGAGAGAGAGAGAGAGAGAGAGAGAGAGAGAGAGAGAGAGAGATTTGTTAATCTAGAGAGCTCTTGGGGAGGTACAGCATACAACTCACCAGGAACCAAAGCCATTTAACTAATTCACCACCCCTACAGTAGTGAAAACATAAATGTTATCCTGATGATAGCTCAAAAATTGTTAGATAAAGTCATGCATCATTTTTTTAGGTAGCTAGAGTAACTGTTTAAGCAACAAAACTACCCCTGTGGTTATCCTAATTACATATTTGAAGCATAGAGTTTTAGGGAGCAGGTAAACAGCAAGGTACATGTTATTAATGTCACCGCACAAATTCAGAAACAATGCAGCATGCCTGTTGAATGAGTACTATAAACTCACAATTGGCAGGGCACCCACCATGTAGGGCAGGTGTTTTCTCAGTGAGAGTGGCTCGAGAAGGACTGCTAAAAACAAATGAAACAGTACTTCAAATGTTAATATATAAGAATTTTGAACATTAGACAATCTTCTAAATTTTCTAAATAACCTCCTACATTGAAAAGTCTTTTACTGACAACTTAATACTGCAATATTTTTCTAAGTGCCTAATTAACTGCCCTGAATCTGAATTCTTTCAACTTTGATCTATTCTACTTAGTCCAGAAATAGCAGGTTTCCTAAAAAGAACTTGTACTTTACTTAACATACCTGTTATTTGCATCACAATTACTGTCATCACTTATTAAAGTTGCTTAAAATACTTTATTCCTAAATGTAATAGAGTCTAAAACACTTCTATATGCCAAACTATAGGAACTAATTTTTTTCCTGAAAAATAAACTATACAGTCTTGGGGCTGTTTCTGGACTACCTATATTCGTGCTGGCTCATACTGTCATTGTCTTGCAGATGCTAACATGCCTTGGGGGACATGCCCTATTTTCCCTGAAGTCTTCATATTTCTGTAACTTCTTGACTAGCTTCTCATAGCTCTTAGTATGTGGGTAGCTCTCAGAGTACTTAATGAAGTTATGATATAAGGTATCTATGAATACCTTATGGTGTTAAGGATAGTACTCACTCAGCAATCATTAGATATAAAGCCATAATCTTTATAAAATAACACAGCCCAGAAAACCTCAACAATGGTAAATATGAAACATAAATCAGTATTTATTTTTCTAATATAGTTGGCAAGTTAAGATAATATATGTCAAGCTTCTAGACAACGTTTTAATATTAAATTTCAAAACAGATAAATTGTTTTTCTGCTACCAATGGTCTGAAAGCCTTGCAGATATATTTGGGAGTGTATCTCTTCATGTATAAATCCTTTGAATTGGACGTACTCCTCAACATCTAATTCAAATGGACCAATATGAAAAGACACACATAAAATATTGTTAGGTGAATATATGGGCAAAGACAAATTCTGTGTTTGATGATATATAAAAATTCTGTATATTACATGAGAAATTATTAAGTGTAGCTAACCAAAGCAGGTGGAATTAATTGGCAAAAAATCACTCTTTAACATTGTTTAACTTTTAATGGTTAAAATTTTGTTCCCATTTGTTATATTTAAGAAAACTATACAAGGTTGTATAAACACATGTCAGGCTTGTTTCTGATTTTTGGGTAACTACAATGAAAGGAGCCATGTCCTCAGTTGTACATTTGATCAAATATAGTACATCTCCCTGTGTCAAAGAGTACATAAATAAATGAACTCAGTACTTCTGAACACTAAGTCAGAATCTTAGAAAATGCTTGAGTGAGACTTTCCCATTTTCAGAAAACCAAATAACCATATTAAAAAATGGAGTAGAGCTAAACAAAGAATTCTCAATTGAGGAAACTCGAATGGCCGAGAAGCACCTTAAGAAATGCTCAACATCCTTACTCATCAGGAAAATGCAATTAAAAACAACCCTGAGACACCACCTCACACCAGTCAGAATAGCTAAGATCAAAAACTCAGGTGATAGTAGATGCTGAAGAGGATGTGGAGAAAGAGGAACTCTCCTCCATTGCTGATGGAATTGCATGCTGGTACAACCACTCTGGAAATCAGTCTGGAGGTTCCTCAGAAAATTGGACATTGCATTACCTGAGGACTCAGCTATACCACTCCTGGGCCTATACCCAAAAGAAGCTCCAACATATAACAAGGACATATGCTCCACTATGTTCATAGCAGCCTTATTTATAATAGTCAGAAGCTGGAAAGAACTCAGATGTCCTTCAACAGAGGAATGGATACAAAAAAATGTGTTACAATTACAGAATGGAGTATTACTCAGCTATTAAAAACAATGAATTGGAGAAATTCTTAGGTAAATGGATGGAAATAGAAAATATCATCCTGAGTGAGATAACCCAATCACAAAAGAACACACATGGTATTTACTCACTGATAAGTGGGTATTAGCCCAAATGCCTGAAATAGCAGAGATTCAACTCACAGACCACATGAAGCACATGAAGGAGGAAGATCAATAGTGGGTGCCTTGGTCCTATTTAGAAGGAGTAACAAAAATACTCAAGGGAGTAAATATGGAGACAAAATGTGAGACAGAAACTGAAGGAGGGGCCATCTGGAGACCATTCTACCTGGGTATCCATCCCATGTGCAGTCACCAAAGGTAGATACTGATATGGATGTCAGGAAGTGCATACTGATATAGCTGCAAAGGAAGTGCAAGAGCCTGATATAGCTGTCTCCTTAGAGGTCTACCAGATTCTGACATATTCAGATGCAGACGCTCACAGCTAACTATTGATCTGATAAAGGCGTTCCCAATGGAGGAGTTAGAGAGAAGACTTAAGGAGCTGTAAGGGTTTGTGGCCCCATGAGGAGAGCAACAATACCAACCAACCAGAGCTCCCCAGGGTCTAAACAACCAGCCTAGGAGCACATAGGGAGGGGCCCATGACTCCATCTGTATATCTAAAGGAGGATAGCCTTGTCAAGCATAGGTGGGTTAGGAGATCCTTGGTCCCATGAAAGCTGAACACCGAGTGGGGAGTGGGTAGGGGGTAATTTGAGGTTGGGGAGGTGGGAGTGGGGGGGTAGGTGGGTGCACATCCACATAGAAGCAGGAGAAGAGGGATGGGATGGGGGTTCCTGGGTGGTGGGGGGAATGAGTTAAGGGGATAAAAAAAATGTAAATATAATAGCCAATAAAAAATAATAAAAATAAATTAAAGTTAAAAAAATAAAAAAAAAGTTTTCCCCTCTCTATTCTGAGGTCTGTGTGATAAGCTGGTGATGAATTCAATGATTAAACCTTGTGTTTTTTTTTTTCAAATATCTTAGAAGCATTTCAAAAATTGTCTTGATGGAATTATGATTAAAAACTTGGATAAAAGTCAATCTTTTAAAGGATTTTCACAGAGATGTCAAAGACAGCTTAAAACAATGCACTCTACAATCGACACGATTGTACTTGGGCTGATTCATCACAGTGAGCTCTGTACCTTTGCAGCAATGTCTTCAGAGGCTAAGCCTCTCCTAATGCACTCTTATGTACAGCTCATTAGTGATTAATTTAATATGACATATTTGCATAATAAATAAAGCAAACTAAAACTTGAAATGGCTCAGCTTTGTGATCTTAACATCCTGAAAACTAGAGAAACTTCTCTTATTTTTTTTCAGGTGAACTCCAACTCTAGGGCTCCAGAAATGTTTCTCATATTTTTCATCCACTATTTCCATCTACATTGTGTATCCATGGATACCTCACATCAGCAAGAGTAGAAAACAAATTTTATATTAATATTTTCTGACTGTCAGTGAAGACAAATATTGTGAGTATTAGGCTAGTCATGTGGGCAAATCAAACTACCCCACTGCCCAAACTCCAACTATAGAGCTATTGGAAATGTAGACTTTCTTATTATTATCAATCCGAAGTCTGCATTTATGGCAGGGCAAATAATGGTTGTTTCTCTAGACTCACTCTTCCTTTAGCATCAGAATAGGACCTGCAACTTCCCTAGATTGTAAGAAATACTTTCTAATGATTAATAATGCATTTCACATTATGAATTTAAAATGAATAAATACAGTTAAACAGTATAATGTGGTGTTTTAAAATTGTGGAATGGATAAGTCAATTTTATTAATATACAATAGTTTATATGTTTGAATTTAATAGTGCTGATAATATTTTCATTCACTCTTACAAAAATGTTCAAGCATTCATTCCTTAACTACAGTCAACGTGTAGCCATAGTGAAATAGTGTTCTTGAAGTTATTGCTAAGGGAAATTTTGTAGCCTCTGATTTTCAACATTTTAACAGAAAAATAATAATGCTGTCCTTGCATATCTTCTAGGCCCTGATCCTGATGATTTACCTTAAATACTGTCATTGGAGCAGTATTCTAAACATTGAAAAAGAACTTAAATAACGTGTCAGGATTTATTTGCCCCATTTAATGAGTGAACCCTCATTCTATCCTGAAATTTCCAAAAGAAACCTACAGATACCCACTCTAAAAAACTGCATGACATAACAAAAGTTTTAAGTAGAAAGCAACTGAATCTGACAATACTGTTTACAAAGGTGATATCTTTCAGTTTCCCTAAATCACTATCTTTGTGAGATTGATTTGTTTTTAAACCTTTCTCAAGCTTATGCCAGAGACCAGTTACATCATCAAACATCATCACCCATAGATTGCATCACCTGCATCCTTTTGTCAGCTGACTTTTGGCTAGATCCCCTCCACCTCCCTAATCATTCAAATTTATACTCTCTTTTGAAAAAGAAGATTAAGGAGGATAACAAGGAGAAATAAGAAGAAGACAAGGAAGAGTAGGAGGAAAAGGAAAAAGAAGAAGGAGGAAGAGGAGGGAAGGAAGAGGAGAAGAAACAAGAAACAAAGAAATAAAATCAAAAGAAATTCAAATATGAAAATCTAAACAAACAAACACACAAACCAACAGTATAAGAACAAGGCAAAAATGCCAAAACAAAGCAAATGTCTATAGAAGAATATATCTATAGAAATATCACTGAATTCTTATTGTGTTGGCAGCTTTTCCTTGGAATGTTGGCTGGCCTAGAGAGTCACACTTCATTGGAAGAAACTGATTTTCACTTTGCCAATTGGTATCAGGTGAAGGTAGCTTCTTGGCTAGGGGTGGATTTTATACCATAGTTTTATTCTTAGACAATTTTGTTTTTAATATTAAAGTAATTCAGTTTAAGATTATGATTTGCCTGTTGACCCTACTTTAATCATCTCTGCCTAAAATAGATCTTCAGATTTTGTAGCCCACCGATCCCGATCTGGCATTATAACATAGCGCTGATTTCCTGTTGCACTACTTGTAAACAAGTCTACTGCGCATGCATCAGCAGATTCTGGCGCGAACCCCTCCCAAGTGGGTATATGCAAATGAGGTATTGGTGCCTTAGCCAATCCCTACACGGCAACTCCTCCCTGGGCTGGCCTATGCAAATTGGTCAATGCAAATCAGGTCCAGGTAGAGCGACCAATCAGAGAGGATATGCAAATTGGGTCAGCAGGGCGACCAATCAGAGAAAGTCATGCCCCCTCTCCCCTCTATATAAGCAGCACTCTCTGGCTTCTCGAGGTCCTGGCTTCTCGATAGGGTGCTCCTGCAATAAAGCATGTTGAGAAGATCCAGGTCATCGTGTCCTTCTTCTTGGTTGAGGGAATGCAGATCATCGCGTCTTTCTTCCTAGTCGAGTGGTCGCGACAAGATTTTTCTTCATATTCCTAACTTTGGCAATGAAGCCAGTTATTTGGAGAATAACTTTTTTTTTTTTTTACATCATTTCATAATTAGATTTAGCTGGATAATTTTTGCAGATATATCTCAAAACAATAGGTAGTACATTATCAGGCTGTCCTATCTCTGGTGAAGTTTCTTAGATCATTTGTTTAAAGTGGCATCTGAATTATCTTCTTCTACATAAATATGTATGCCTGTCACACACACTTTATCTCCTTTTTAAACAACTGATATCTCAAGGAGTTCTAATTCAGTAGCATTACCTTTAACATAAACTCAGAAAAAATGCAGATCCTATTTATTGTCATTTTATGGACAACTGAAAATACAGATGAAACAATAAGGAAAAAATAAATTGTATAATATAGAATAATTTATTTAACTATCTATCATTCTATCATTTTTTATTTGTTTTGAAATAAGGTTTTTCTGTATAGCCATGATGTCCTGGGATTTTTCTCTGTAGACCAGGTTAGCCTCATATTCATAGGGATTTGGCTGCCTCTGCCTCTCAAGTGCTTGATTATTTTTCACACCACTGACTGGCATCAGTCACCCCCCAGCACGCGCACGCGTGCACACACACACACACACACACACACACACACACACAAACACAGAGAGAGAGAGAGAGAGAGAGAGAGAGAGAGAGAGACAGACAGACAGACAGACAGACAGACAGACAGACAGACAAAGATTTGTATAATTGTTATTGTTTTGGTTTAAAGAATTCACCTTCCTGGAGAAATTATTAACTTAGAGATACATTTTCTATAAAGCAGATATGTAGTTGTCTTGGCTAACCAATCCTTTCATATCCCTCAATGTATCCTGTCTCTTAGTTCCTGAATACACATGAAAATTTCTTATGAATAAAAAAAAGAAAGAAACAAAGAAAGAAAGAAAGAAAAATATAAAGAAAGAAAGAAAAGAAAAAACAAAACCAAAACAAAAAACAAAAATGTAGTAGGACTATTTTTATGTTTTATTTTACTTCATTTTATCTACAGTCTAATATATTAAGAAAAAGTTACTAAAAGATCCTGTGATACCCACTATATTACTTACCTAATTCCTATTTCAGTAAACATAACAGCCCTGATATATCATATTCATTCCTGTACAAGAATACAGTTTATAATTACATGTTGTCTACTTATAAATTACTTAGAGAATAAATCTTTGCTATTCTAATTTCTCACAAATATGCCAGTGTATGAGGTGGTGGATATGATGGCAGTTGTTTCACTAATTGGGTATGTATATAAAATTATCACACTACATTCACTAAATACATACATTTAAATTTTCAATTATTCCTAACTAAAGATGGAAATGATACAAAAAGTAAATATAACATCAATCGAAAATGCTCATAAAATCTGCCAATCTTAATTGTGCTCATCGAAAAAGTCTTTTATGGTAATTTGCATATCAGTTAAACTTCATAACATGGTACTGACTTAAAACATGTAAAGTGAACATCAGAAAATAGATTTCAATACTTTTAAAACAGAAAAAGTGACTAAGCAATACTTTAATTCATAGGACAATAGCTATTACAAGGTACTCTTGAGTATCAGCAGACCATAAAAGAAAATAATTTTGTGAACCTCATCTACCATTCATTCCAGGAAGGTAAAAAAAGTTTTAAACAATAAACAAACAAACAAACAAACAAATAAATAAATGTGTTTACTAAAATAACTCAATATACAATCATGTTATAGAGCAAGAGCTACCGAGGAATATAAAGGAGGGAAGATGAGAAAAGCAAGAGACAGGACAGACAATCACATTTCACCTGAATAAAGACTGGAGGAAGACACATTGTGTATCTGTCCTTTTCTAGAACATGTCATTGCATCAACATCACAACAAGTTTTGTGCATGCCCTTTGTAAGTTCATCTGTGCATTCTTTTCTTGTAACCATGTGGCACTGTTTCTTTGGAGTCATCTCGCACCTCTGCCTTTATAGTTTTTGCCTCTCCCTCTTCATATACCTTGACACTTAAGGGGAAGAGGTTTTATAAGGACATGCTATTTAGGGTCAATGTGCCAAAGTCAGTGTATGTGTACTATTTAGTTGTGGGTCTCTGTGTTAATTACCATTAACTTACTGCAACAAGATATTTCTTTGATGAGTGTTGAATGATGCTTTGACTAATGGTTATTGCATTCAGTAAGGTCAATAAAAGTCACTTTATTGCTGTGTTCATTTAGGAAAATAATAGTACTCTAGACAAAACTTCAGCACAGAGAAGAGCAAGTACACACAAAGTCCCACACCTATTCCAGAATTTGTTATTAATACCTACTGAGAAAATTAACAATCCATTTCATACAGTGGAACGTCTCTAATTATATTAATCACTATCTAGTGCAGGGCAATTGCCTAGGAGTATTTGACCAACATAAAAGGATTCAATATTTTTGATGGGCTTTTTGTTGTTGTGTGTCTTTTGGCATTTTTTTTTTTTTTTGCTTTTTCTTATTTTTTTATTCTTTCATTTTACTTTTTAAAATTTAAATTATATGAGTACATGGTAGCTGTCTTCATATACACAAGAAGATGATATTGAATCTCATTACAGATGGTTTTGAGCCATCAAATGGCTGACAGGGACTTGAACTCAAGACTTCGGAAAGAGCAAACAAAGTTCTTAACTGCTGAGCCATCTCTCTAGCCCTTTGCTTGCTTTGCTTGTTTTAATTTTATGCTCTTTTTTGGTGGTGGTGGTGGTGGTGGTTCTTTTGTTTTTTGGGTTTTTTTTGTTGTTGTTTTTTTTTTAATAGAAAAGAGAAATAGAAAGAACACAAATTGCTGGGGATAATAAAATGTGGAGGACCTGCAGGGAGTTGAGGAAGGGGACAATAGTATCATAAAACACAGAAGTGGAAAGTATCTAGATTGTTTGGATGGACAATTTGAAAGAAAAATAAAATACTAAGCAAATATTTTTTAAACAGATACAAGAACTGAAGGACTGTGCAAGTTATTTTAAAGACTGCATTTTCTTAGCATCATATTGTGGTTTTACCTGCTGACAAGAAAAGATCACTTTACAGGATTTGGAAAAAAGCATCTTATCAACCAGAGTCCCTAGTACTTTGGTAAGAAGTTAAATTAGAGACACTAGGCAGAACACATAGTCACTTCTATAAAAGCACAGTCTATATTTTATAAAAAGTAAAACAAAAACACCAAATAGTTCTTCTTGACTTAATTATATATATTTAAATATTTAGCTCTGGTAGGCATACATATCTCAAATCAAACATGATACCATCAAATAAAGGGCCTCACATGCTAAATTGCATTTTAGCTTCATTAATGTCAGCCTATTTTTATGTTTAAGAGAAAATATTTTATTTCTATTTTCAGCTCTCTCCTCGTTAACAACATTTTATTATTTGAGGCAATTTTTAAAAATATTTTATAGGATTTTTTTATTTATTTTATCAAAAAACACAAAACCACACTAAACTGAAAACGATAATATAAGCACAGAGAATTGAGTGCAGACCTATCCATCTTTGTGAATGTATATGAGACCTGCTCAGTTGATTTATAGGACCATATAGGCAAATCATCCCTCATCCTACCATAGAGACTTTTGCTCAAACATGTTCATTGTTGCTCTATTTATAATACAAAGAAATTTGAAACAACCTAGATGTTCCTCAACCAAATAATGAATAAAGAAAATAGGCTACATTTACACAATGATGAATTATTCAGCTGTTAAAAAAATGATCTCATGAAATTTGAGGATAAATTAGTGAAACAAAAAACAAACAAACAAATGCATCCTGAGTGAGGTATTCCACATCAAGAAAGACAAAGTATTATTATTTGATTATTGGATTATATGTGCATATATGATGTTAATATAGTGATAACCAAGTTACAATCTAAAGAACCAGATAGGTAAGGGCCTATGAGAACAACTGAATCTCTTTTGGAAAGGGAAATACAATGATAGGTATGAATTGATTAAGGATTGAAACTGGAGGATGTTATTCTTTTTAATTTAAAGGACTTTAAATTTCAAGTTGAATTTCTTGAAATCACCTTAAACAATGAACAATGCACACTAAATCTATTTTGTGCATAAAATTTTCTTCCTCACCCCTTCCCCTAAATAGTTATGAAGCAAATCTAAGACAATACTAGAAGCCCATCATTTCACAAATAGTCCACATCAGTAACAACTTTCAAAATAAATACAATTTTTAAATAATCACATTTTTACTATCCCTTCCATCATCTAATAAAATTCAATAACTATTTTTAAATGTATATTCTACATCACTCTATTAAAATAAAATCCAAATTCTGTCTACTTTTATTACAATGCCTTCTATTTTTGTTTTGTTTTATTTGTCTCAGTTTCCAAATTTCTCAAATTGACAGTGATTATTTATTTATTTATTTATTTATTTATTTATTTATTTATTTGCTAATGGAACTAAATAATTCTAAAGAGCTCCTCTTATTTTGTTTCTGACTTCTGCCAATTGCTTCTCAACACAGTCATCTATAAGATTCCCCAGCAACCTGTAAAAACTACAACTGGTAGTTCATTTTTTTCCTGTGTGAATGTGTCATGGGTAATGTTGTAATTCTGTTATGTATGATATGTTATTGACAAATATTGTCACCAGATACATTCATACTTGTCAAAGGAAACGTCAACCAACATGAACTCTCAATTCTGAACATCAATGCGCCAAATGCAAGAGCACCTACTATCATAAAAGAAATCTTACTAAAGCACAAAGCAAGCAGTGAACCTCACACAATAATAGTGAGAGACTTCAACACCCCACTCTCAGCATTGGATAGATTTAGGAAACAGAAACTAAACAGAGACACAATAAAATTAACAGAAGTTATGAACCAAATAAATTTCACAGATATCTATAGAACATTTCATCCTAAAACAAAAGAATATACTTTTTCTCAGTACTTCATGTTACCTTCTCCAAAATAGACCATATAATTGGTCACAAAACATGCCTCAACAGATAAAAGAAAATTAAAATACTGTCTTTCTGCCCTCTGATTAGTCTCGCTAAGAGTTTATCTATATTGATTTTCTCAAAGAACCGGCTTTTGGTTTTATCAATAATCCCATGCATCCTATCAGATCACCATGGACTAAGGCTGGTCTTCAATAACAAGAAAAACAATGGAAATCCCACATTCACATGGAAACTGAACAACACTCTACTCAATGATAATGTACTCAGGGAAGAAATAAATAAATAAATTAAACACTTTTTAGAATTTAATGAAAATGAAGACCCATCATACAAAAACTTATAGGGCACAATAAAAGCAGTGCTAAGAGGAAAACTTATAGCTCTAAGTGCTTACAAAAAGAAAATAGAGAGAGCATACACTAGCAGCTTGACAACACACCTGAAAGCTCTAGAACAAAAAGAAGCAAACACACCAAAGAGGAGTAGATGGCAGGAAATAATCAAACTCAGGGCTGAAATCAACCAAGTAGAAAAAAAAAAAAGAACTATACAAAGAATCAATAAAACCAGGAGAAAATCAACAAGATAGATAAACCCTAAGCCAGACTAATCTGAAGGCAGAAAGACAGTATCCAATTTAATAAAATCAGAACTGAAAGGGGTGATATAACAACAGAAGTTGAGGAAATTCAAAAAGTCATCATATCCTTTTCCAAAAATCTATACTCAACAAAATTGGAAAATCTGGATGAAATGGACAATTATCTAGACAAATATCAAGTACCAAAGTTAAATTGGGATCAGATAAATCATCTAAACAGTCACATAACCCCGAAAGAAATAAAAGCAGTCACTAAAATTCTCCCCCCCACAAAAAAAAAAAATCCAGGACCAGATGGTTTTAGTGCAGAGTTCTATCAGACCTTCATAGAAGACTTAATACCAATTCTCTATAAACTGTTTCACAAAATAGAAACAGGAGGAACACTACCCAACTCATTCTATGAAACCACAATTATGCTCATACCTAAACCACAGAAAGACCAAATAAAGAAAGAGAACTTCAGACCAATACCACTTATGAATATCAATACAAAAATACTCAATAAAATTCTTGCAAACCAAATCCAAGAACACATCAAAACAATTATCTATCATAATCAAGTAGGCTTTATCCCAGGAATGCAGGGATGGTTTATTATATGGAAATCCATCGACGTAATCCACTATATAAACAATCTCATAGAAAAATACCATGTGATCATATCACTAGATACTGAGAAAGCATTTGACCAAATTCAACACTCATTCATGATAAAAGTCTTCGAACGATCAGGTATCCAAGGCACATACCTAAACATAGTAAAAGCAATATACAGCAAACCAGTAGCCAAAATCAAACGAAATGGAGAGAAACTTGAAGCAATCCCACTAAAATCAGCGACTAAACAAGGCTGCCCACTATCTCCCTACATATTCAAAATAATACTGGAAGTTCTAGCCACATCAATTAGGCAACACATGGCACACAGGAAAAGTTCCTGAACAGAACACCAATGGCTTATGCTCTAAGATCAAGAATTGACAAATGGGACCTCATAAAACTGCAAAGCTTCTGTAAAGCAAAGGATGCAGTCAATAGGACAAAGAGGCAACCAATAGACTGGAAAAAGATCTTTACCAGTCCTACATCTGATAGAGGGCTAATACATAAAGCATACAAAGAACTGAAGAAATTATAGTCTAGACAATCAAATAACACTATTAAAAATGGGGTAGAGAGCAAAACAAAGAATTCTCAACTGAGGAAACACGAATGATTGATAAGCACCTAAAGAAGTGTTAAGCAACCTTAATCATCAGGATACAAATTAAAACAACCCTGAGATTCCACCTCATACCAGTCAGAATGGCTAGGATCAAAAACTCTGGTAAGAGCAGATACTGGCAAGGATGTGGAAAAAGAAGAATACTCCTCCATTGTTGGTGGGATTGTAAACTGGCACAAAGACTATGGGAAAGCAGTCTGTTGGTTCCTTAGAAAATTGAACATAGTATTACGTGAGGACCCAGCTATACCACTCCTGGGCCTATACCCAAAAGATGTTTCAACACACAACAGGAACACATGCTCCACTATATTCATAGCAGCCTTATTTATAATAGACAGAAGCTGTAAAGAACCCAGTTGTCCTTCAACAGTGGAATGGATACAGAAAATTTGGTACATTTACACAATGGAGTACTACTCAGCTATTAAAAACAATGAGTTCATGAAATTCTTAGGCAAATGAATGGAACTGGAAAATATCATCCTGAGTGAAGTAACCCAATCACAAAAAGAACACACATGGTACGCATTCATTAATGAGTCTGTATTAGCCCAAAAGCTCACAATACCTAAGATACCACACATACACCACAAGTAACTCAAGAAGAAGAATGAAGACCAAAGTGTGGGTGCTTTGGTCCTTCTTAGAAGGAGTATCAAAATACTCAACCAGAGCTCCCAAGATCTAAACTTCCAGCCTAGAAACACAAAGGGAGGAACTCATGGCTTCCCCTGTATAGGTATTTGAGGATGGCCTTGTCAGGCATCAGTAGAAGAGGAAGGCCTTGTTCCATGAAAATTTGGAGTCTCTAGTATTGGGGAATTTGAGAGCAGGGAGGAGAGAATGGGTGGATTGTGGGGGCACACACTCATAGAAGTAAGAAGAAGGGGGATGGTCTAAGGGGTTTGGGGGAGGGAATGGTAGAAGGGATAACATTGAAAGGTAAATGAATAAAATATCAAAAAAAAAGTCTGGCAATTGTAGTCGGGCAGTAGAGACATTTGTCTACAATTTATTATAGGGATTTTGTATAATTCTTAAGGAGAAGGTATTGTTGAAAAGGCCGATGGAACTTTAAAAAGATTGGTGAGACATACTGTTGCTGAGACAAAGAAATGATGCCAACCTGTGAGCTTGCCGAGTGCCCAGACAAGGGTGACTGGGGAGCTGTATTGGACATACATTCCTGACCCACCTTTGCTCGACTATATTCCAGATGAAACAAGCTGCCTTGCCTCAAAGTTTTAGACCTTGTGGCATAGAGAAGCAAAAAGAGAAATTATAATGTCTTGCTTGTCTTTAATTATTTGTGTTTATTATACTGCTTGTTCCTTGACTATTTGCATCTATTGTATTGCTAGACCCTCAATCTAGAACTGACCTTAATACATGCATGTAATCAAGTGGCATAAAAGCATAAAGGAAGAGGGGATATAGGATAGGTGCTTCTAGGGAGGGAAAATTGGGAAAGGGAATGACATCTGTAATTTAAATAAATAAAATATCCAAAAAAGAAAATACTACATATATTACACCCCAATCTGCAAATTCAGTGCATCTTTGTCAATATACAACTTATACTGTTTTTAATAACTGCAAAGAATGATCCCAAATTTGAATGAACTGATAAAAACACTAGTCAAAATGATCTTGAACAAAAATGGCATAGTCTTCAGCATTTAACAGACTGACATGAGAACATATCAAAAAGCTAGAGTAAAAAAAAATAGATGTACAGAACAAGGAACATAATACAGGACCATGAATTAAATTTGCATGTGAACAGACACTGATATTTTTTTCTTGTTGTTTTTTGTTCTGTTTTGTTTTTCAATTTTTCACTTAATTTGTCTTTAAAATCACAGAGATCTACCTGCTGGTATTAAAGACGTGTGCTACTACAGACCAATAACTTAGTCTTAAAAAAATGATCCAAGTATCAAACCATTCACGTTATCATATATATATATATAATATGTTGAAGGAACACCAGCATCTCTTTGTTTACTGCAGAACCATTCACCGCAGTCAAGACAAAGAAGCAATCTGTCTTCCAAAATGGTGGTACATATACATAGTGAGATATCATGCGACCTTACAAATGAATGTAATCTAGTTACTTCCTTAGATGAGGTTAAATGGAGGGCTCTATACTAAGTGGGGCCAGGTAAGTATATCAACTATGAGTCCATTCATTGGTGGGACTGAAAAATACTGATCCTGTAGAAATCGTTAGTTACAAGGGGCTGAGGAGAAAAAGATGAAAGAAATAATAGAAAATCACTCATTGATGGGAACTAACATATTTAGAAGCAAAGGTTTCTGGTGTCTCACTGTATAATCAGATGCCTGAACACAACAATAATGTTCTTTTTTTTTAAATGTTAATCAAAGGCTTTATAAGTTTGGTAATGCTCAATCAGAAGTTTAACCCTATACCCAACCTAGATATATCAACTATCTTTGACTGGTGGAGACACATGAACATCTGCCTCCATGCCCCCCCATCCCAGCTCTTTTTTCTCTCTCATCATCTAGCTTCTCCTGTCCTTCTTCTCCTCGTCTCCTTACTCGTTCTCTTCCTCTCCATACTACTCCCACCTTAGCTCCTCCTACATATCACCCTTCCTATTAAAATAAAACTTTTCTCTTAAAATATAATTAGAGCATAATTATGCTGATTTGTACCAGTGAGGTACAAGATAGTCTTAATAACCAGTCCGTCATTTAATAATGTTCTGTACATATACTCTAACACACTTAGAATGAGCTAAAAAAAAAGGCTGATTAAATGTGAATCCAAATATTTGAATTCATGAGAAAAATGGCCTGAATGTAAATGGTGTCTGCTTAACTGAAAGTGGACATCTAACAACCAAAGGATTTTAAACATCTTCAAAGTGTAAACATGTTGATGTTTAGTGTGAATACCTGGTGAGAGATTTCAATATGAAGGGGCCTCAACATTATGCTGTAAACACATTGAGTCTCATTAATACCTTCAGATCCTCTTTTAGAAGTGAATGTACTGCTCTGGACAATGCATGACCTGAACTAGACATCTGGTTAGGAGATGTAGTATTTCATCCACAGGACTCTGAACATCAATAAAATTGCTACCGAACCTGTAAACAGATGCTTAGGGTTCATTTTCCTCCCAACACAGGTAGCTTTTCCAATATTCAGATTCATTATCCAAGAAAAAATGTTTTAGATGGTTTACATAAAAAATTCTATGTTCTACTTTTATGTTCAATGCTTACATATACATTAATGCACTCATGGAAAACTATTATTGACTCAATAATTTATGTTTTATTTCCATGACCTTCAGAACAATTGACCATGTGAGACTAGTGCAAACAAATATCTACTACACTAACCTGTAAAGAAATCTGTTACTAAACTTAATTTGAAGTATTAACACATCAATACTTAAATTATAGAATTGCATTTTCATGGCATGTTAATGGATGCCTTCAGGAAACAAAAAACCAAAAAACCAAAACACACACACACACACACACACACACACACACACACACACACACACACACACACA
>JANHMN010000004.1:116844566-116860790 GCA_030674055.1 Rhabdomys pumilio
ACACACACACACACACACACACACACACACACACACACACACACACAAGGCTTCCATAGTCAAATATAGATGGTGAATGTTGAAGGTGAATGTTGAATTAAACAAAGTTAATTCCTCAAGTATCTCCCAAGAGTATTGTAATTTGATCTTATGCAAATGCCAGTTTTACTGTCAGACACCTGCCCCCAGTTGATTTCAGTAGTGACTATACCTGTTTATACTCTATAAAGTGTATTCCTCTTCCTCCACATACTCAGCAGCAGCATTTTTTTTTTCTTTTCTTGATCATAAACATTCTAACTTGGATGAGACAGGTTCTCAGAACAGTATGAGTTGGCATTTGTTTGATCGTTAAGCATGTAGAACGCTATTAAAAGTTATTGCTTCCTATGATGCTTTGAATGAAAAGGGCTCGTACATGTGAACGCCTAGGTCAGAAATAGTAGGCAAGATGAACTCAGGAAGGACTAGGGGGATTGGTGTCAGAGGTGTCTTACTTTAAGTTAGTTTTGAGGTTTCAACAGCCCATGTCTCTGATCTTTGTCTTTGTGTTTTTCTCTGTCCATCTCTCTCCCTATCTCTTTTTCTCTCTCTTCTACAGAGTTATACCTGCCATTCTGCTATAATGCTTTTGCCACAAAAATACATGAACTCACCCTCTGAAACTGTAATTACCTAAGTACTTTTTTTAATGAGCTATCTTACCTTGAATATAGTATCTCCTCACAGAAATAAAACATTGACTAAGAGTCCTCATGTAGCTTCATGTTCATTCCATCTCTTTAGAACTGTCTGCTCACTTCTTTAGCCCATTTATCTTTTATTGATTAGATTATGTTTGGGGATTCTGCTGGTGTTTTAATTTTCCAGTCTTTTACTATTCTAGACATTAATTACTCTTTGGTAAATAGCAGTTTTCTTCTTCAATCTCATAGGCAGTCTCCTCACGTTGGTGATTATTCTTTTTTTGCTGAGCAGAAGCTTTTAATCACATGAAACCGCATTTTTCAATTCCTGGGATTATTTCCTTTGGCACTGAAGTTCTTTTGGAAAGTCTTTTACTATGCTTCTGTCTCGAAATATGCTGTCCTATTTCTGCTAGCTGGACTGAAATTAAAGTCTTAGACCCACATTCATTTTATTTTGTGTAGGATAAGGGATGTGAATCTGCTTTATTTTACTTTATTTTCTATATGGGGATAACCAGTCTCCCAAGGCCCATATGTTAAAGAGGTTCATTCTTGTTTTAGATACCTTTGTTGAATATTAGGTAGTATTGACTGTGTTTATTGCACAGACATAAATTTTCAGTCTTCTGCTCTATTCCATTGCCTTACATACTTGTTTTTGTGTTACTATCATAATATTTTGCTACTATGGTTTGGCAGTATTATTTAAGACCGAGAATTGTAATACCTACAGCATTTCTCTTTGTGCCCAAGAGTGCTGGCAAAGATGTAGGGAACAGAAACCATCATACATAAATGGTAATTATTGAAATTAACATTACCACAGTTTTCAAAACATCTAAAATTTCAAAATAGATGTATCTATATTTCCATATCCAAAACAAGAAAGGATTTCTATGAAAAGAAATAAAAACATTTTGATCTTTTGTTTAAAATACTTATAGTACCTTCTTGAGACAGTTAAAAATGTTCCATTTTTTCCTTCTTTGATACTCTGGCAGTTTTGTAAAAAAATATAGAATCAATAAAGGCTAGAATAAAATTAGTATATTCTCTAATCATCTATTTAAATAGCATGTTTATGTAACATAAAGCAAATAATGGGAAACAAAAATTAACTACCACTGCAAAGGTACCAGTTCATTAAGAAAATGAGTTTCACTCTAATCAATACAATTCATGTTTTAAACATTTCATTACATATCCTCTGTCAAACTCAATGTAAAATCTAAAAATATTTAATTTCTCTTGACCTAAATCCTTAGATGAAATTTTAGTGTTGTTAGAGAGAAGTAGCCTAAAGCACACATTCTATCCACTCTAGAAGGAAAAGTCCTATGGAAGCAGAAAGTACACACCAGCAAACATGTTGCTTCTATGTTGTGGCACTCTTCTTGCCAGCCAATGTCCACAAGCACTGTGAATAACCTCAATCAAACTGCCAAGGCAACCAGACTGTAAATACCAGATTATAATAAAAATATTGAGTGGTCTGGATGGAATTTTTTTCTATAGCAAAAAACATCGGAGTTACCAACACAATTCTAGCTTTTTTCTTTCACATTATGTAAATCTTATAAACATGTTTTGGAATACTTGCAACAGTTCAAAACACTTCATAAATTTTTTAAATATCATAGATACAGTTATAACCTTGAAAAGTTTATATTTTGACTTTTCATCTCATCTCAAATTGATTGGAACATTAAAGATTCTAAAATATTCTGGCTTCTTTCTGTCACACAGATATAAAATCATCAAAAAAGAGAGAAGAAGAAGGGACAAAAACACTATTATGCATTACTTCAAAATGTGTTTATGTGTGAGGATAAAACATATCATGTGGTCAAATAATAAAGTTGTGTCCATCACAATTTTACACCTGGATAAGTGTTCAATGCCAAGAAAATAATGTTTAAAATAGCTTTCATCTTATATTTCAAAATGGCATCATGAAAAACTTGGGTTTCCTTCAGTATAAATTACTTTTCTATTGCTATGAAAAAAACAACATGACTCCGACAACAAATGACAAGAGTGGCCACTGATAGTCAAGGAGAGGCCAGCTAAGAACAAACAGCTTAAACCACAAGCAGGAAGCAAAGATCCTATTAGGCCATGACCTGTATTCTTCTTTTGATGACCATATCTGCTAGTGCAACGTCAGTCCAAAACATGATTGAAACCCATGATAAATGGTGATACATGAAGATAATAAGAATTTTAGTAAAACTTGATCCTAATGTAGAAACTTCAAATGAGACAAAATGTATTAACCTTAAACAAATATATAATGTACAGCATCAGTTGGGTCTCTGGTAGATGGTGTTGATGTTGTTGTTGTTGTTGTTGTTGTTGTTGTTGTTGTTTTTATGGTAGTGGTAGTGGTGATGGTGGTGGTGGTGGTAGTGGTTGTAGTCATTGCAGTTATTTATTTGGTAAGTCCCTATAGGTGGCATCAAAATCTAGTTACTTCTATTCTATAGCCAAACATGTAATTACTCGGCATACATTATCCACAACTTCAAGGAGCTGGGACTAACCTCTTGACAATAATATGAACCATGTTTAAAAAGAAAACATAGAAAAAGAAGCCATCAATGGAAGATACTCATCATTTCATTAAGTAGAGAATACATTCTATCAAAAAGAGATTGACATTCTGTCATTCAAGATTAAACACATTCCTAAAGCCTATATTCTCTACAAGAAAGAAGCAAAATTATGCTCATTTAACTAGATATGAATATAGAAATACATTTATATTATTTTATTTTTAAATTATGCCATCTTATAGCCTTGATCTAAAATGTGGAACTCCTATTTCTTGGGAACTTAATAAAAGTTAAAGAAGCCTGGCTGGAATAGGACCTATCAGTCAGGAAAACACATGGACTTTTCTGAGCCATAATTCCAGGAAGAGATGTGGCCCGAGGAATGACGCAGCCAAGCTCTTCCTGCACAATGAATCAGTGTGTCAAGTGTCTGCCTAGCAATTACTATTTTTAAATAATGGCTGCTTTTAATTTAATCACTTAACTAACATTTCTGCCTTGACCCTTTTTTAAGTACAGCAGATCTTTTGTTTCCTTCAAAAGACACAAGGACAGATATAGGAAATTCAGGGTTAGACTCTAACCTTTCCTTACACACACAATTAGAGCTGGTCCTTTCAGCTACAGTGACACAATAAAGGGACCAGCTGTAAAGAAGGGCAGTAAGGAGAGGTCAGAGTCTAATAGCAAAAAAGCTGCTTAGGAGACCTTTCCAAGTCCCAGAATATATTACCCTGAATTATTATCAATTTGTTGTTTAAATGTTTTTCTGAAAGCACTGTAATAGTAAATTTATATTTATTATTGAATTTATGCATCAGCCAATAAAGCTCAAATAATGAATCAGATATGCTTAAACTACAACTCAAACAAGAGCCTCAAGACATCTATCTCCCATGAACCATGGGAAAATTAGGCTTATACACATAGCTTTTACTTTTTGAAGGTTTATCAATTCTTCTGAAGTAGAAATATGAAGAATCATTTGGCACACAGAATAAAGAGAAATACAATAAAATACAAATTAATCTACTCCCAAATGAAAATATATGCATGTACAGTTTTTCAATATCAGGGAACCTTTTGTCAACATATCTCCAAATACTTGAGCATAATGTTTCTGTAAAAAAAAAAAAATTGACTTCTTAACCCAAATGAAATAGTTTTTAACTAAGCCAACAGCTTGTAATCTTGAGCGAGACTTAATGAAGATACAAGTAGTTTTGCAAGATAAAAAGTTGCCCATAGAGATGGAAACTGGAGGTGGCAATTATACAAGAACAGACAAAGCAGAGGAAGCAGAACAGCATGTCTAGTAGGCAGTATGGAAGAGGAGTTGAAAACATACTACAGAATCCAAAGATGAGAAAGAATGAGAATCCACCATTTACAAAGTTGTTTTGTGGTCTGGGAGATCTAGTGGTATACATGTATGTGCGTAGGTGTCTGAATGTGTGTATACATGCACCTGTGTGCTTGCATGCGGTCCTGTGTGTGTCCATAATATGTGTCTCTGTGTATGTATGTGTGTGTCTGTGTATGTACTTATGTGTTTGTGTATAGCTTGTTGCCTGACACGTAGTGACTACTCATTAACCAATAAATGCTGAGGCCATTAGTTTCTCATGAGAGAATAATGATAGAAAAACGTTTCACATAAAATGAGCAGTAACCATATATGTGTGACGCTGAGGCTCACTTATATTTTAGATCCTTAAGATGTTAGTGTTTGTGAAACTGAGTAAGAAAATACTATGATAAAATAGAAAATTGAAAGTAAGTTTAAATGATTTTTGTAAATTTAGAATATTCTACTATTTTAAGTGGTCAACATAAAATACAAAAATCTTTCACCACTGCAGAGTACTTTTAACAAAGTAAATATAAATTACGTTTAGTCTGCATTCCTGAAATGTCTTCTCCACATTTCTGAAATGGCAAAAGATTATAAAGAAAAATTTTTAAAAAAACACAAATAAAACATAGTTTTTATGATGTGAATGACATGTTAGATGATAAAATTGCTCAAGACCTTAATTAAAAATATTTTGACCATAATGATTTGCACAGCTATGAGAGAACTATTTTCTTTTGTAGAGATAAAAATTTAAAAGACAAAATAACATTAAGTGGAGAATTATCATTTCCTTTTCCCTCAAATTTAAATATAAATAGCAACAAAAAGTTTATAATTCTATATCTTTCATATAAAATGGATTAAAATATTTGAGGTTTTTATAATCATCTTCTTTTAAAAAAACTTAATTCAGATACCAACTTCCCTGCCTTTTCTACAAAATACCAAATGACTTTGCTATCAGAAGACTTTTAAAAAGCTTTCTGCTTCCACAAAGTATCTCAGAAACCACAGAAGCTCACCCTATAAACTCAACATTAATAGTCAAAAGTATGGAAAAATATATTAGAGCTTCATGTTGCTGACAGAAAACAACAAAATATGGAAGCTGAAAACGTTTGAAGAAATTAAATTGAATTGTTAAAGTGGAAATTGCAAGTGATGGATAAATTTTATAGCAATAGAAACAATGGAGCTCTAATAAAAAGGGGATGGAGACAAATAATTGGAACAGTTGGTATGTTATGAGAAGCTTCCAAGTTGTGGTTTTGTTCCTTCAAATACTATATAGTTAAAACTAAGGATTGAAGGTTAACTATTTTCTAAAATCACACCATTACAAGATATTATTAAAGCATGATTTCCACCCAATATTTTATCCTCCATGAGTTTTTCTCCTACATTATTTTAAAATAAAACATAAGCTGTTATAAGGGCAGTATAAAACGTTCTCTGTCCATACCTTCAAGACTGTGTAAGACCTTTCTGACTATGCATTAAGATCTTCTTGAATGAGTTTGAAGGTAGAGTGTGTGGGAAATGCACAATAGAATGAGGAATCTTCCTTATGGAACAAATTATATGGCATTCTTTGATTTGATTCTTAGATTCTAGAGAACAAGATATTATATGGATTTATCCAGACTCCAGATACAATGTGTGGTTTCAATATGCTTGGCAGATGGGAAATGCAATTATTAGGAGGTGTGGGCTAGTTGTTGGTGAAAAGATGTCACTGTGTAGATGGGCTTTGAAATCTCCTAGTGCTCAATTCTTACCCAGTGCTGAGGACAGCATCCTCCTAGCTACTTTCAATCAAGATCAACAATCCTCAGCTCCTTCAGCACTATGTCTGCCTGCATACTGCCAGGCTTCCTACCAGGATCACAACAGACTAAAACTAAAAAGTAATATTAACAAAGTGGTATTTGGAACTACATATGTACATACAAATACAGATATGTACATAATAACAATGTAAAAAGAGATAATGCGTTTGAACAAAAGTAGAGAGGGATATATGACAGGATTCAGAGGGAGATAGGGGGAGGAATAAACATTGTAATTAAGTTATATATTAAAAAATTAAAAATAAAGGAAAATAAGAATAAGTTGGAACTAATCTTTAAATTTTCCATTATTTTTGTTTCCATAGTTTTATTCTAAATTAATACAGTGTGGAAAAAAATTGTTCTGCATAAAAGTATCTTGATACATTGTTCATAGTAACTTTGATGTCTAACAACAGTGACTTATTGATAACATCTCACATATCTATGAAACTGTCTGTAATTCATTAGGAAAGGATTGAAATTACCTAAACAGCACTTAACATGACAAAATCAAAATGAAAATGATCCTCATTTCTTACTGTAATTATATTTAAGTGAAAAGAAATAAATCTCTGTGTTGTAGGACATCTGTGCATTGTGGAATAAATAAAACACGCTACTTTATATATGTTCTAGCTCACATTTTGAGAGGTAGTTTAGTGGTAATGACTCAAAATCTACTCTTCTAGAAAAGTTTTAAATACCACATACCCTGTTATTAACTCTAACATCCTTGATATACAACAGACCACTTGCAGTAATGTTTTAGCCTCTTCAGTGTCATACCACGTCACTTGTCACTGAATATGGTGACTTTGTATTTGTCTTTCTGTGTATGGTTAATTTCATCGAACATCATGTAATCTATCTTCATGTTGTTTCAAATGATAGATTTCTTCTTTACTTATACGGCTGATAAGTCTTTAGTTATGCATATACAACAAGTTTTTTTTAACCTATTCATTAATTAGCATGTACTTTAATTGATTCTGTATTTTGACTACTTTAAATTGTTCAGGAATGCACATGGAAGTGCAGACATCTTCAACAGTTTGACTTCACTCCATTTTAAACAATAACAAAAAATAGATGTGATTTTCCTAAGATATCGCATATTGTTTTTCACAATTATTAAAGTAATTAAGTTCCTAATAGTAAGCAATGGATGGTTTTATGTACACATTCACTAACACTTGGCGTCTCAGGTTTTATTCCTTACAGCCTGTTTTAAAGCATGCCATTTGATCTTTATTTGTGGTTCCATGGCAACTGAGGATTTTCAGATTTTTTGTTTGTTTTCATGTATCTGTTGATCACATAAATGATTTCTCTTAAGAAATGTCTATACCTAATTCTATTTTGAACAAGGGATTCTAGAGACTGAACACACGAAGTTTAGCATGCTAGTCAAAAATCTACCAATGAGTTACCCAATTATCTCTCTCCCATTAGTAAATAAACATTTTTTTCTTGTTACATAGTTGCTTGATTTTCCCATAGATCATAGAGACTAAATTATTATACAATATCTGCTTTGCAAAAATTTTATGCATCTGTGGGTTATAATCACATTCTATTAGTTGATTTAGGCAGCACTTAGTTTGATATAATATCTCTTGAGTTTTCATTCTTGGTTGCTGTGCTATGGAGGTCACAGACAAAAGCTGTTTACTTAGATCAATGTGATGGAGATTTTTCTCTTATGTTTTCTATTGTTCTTTCATAATTTCACACATTGTGTTTAAGGTCTTTATCAATTTTAAGTTGAGTTATTTCTATGATGTCAATGATCTACTTTCATTTTTATGAACATAGATGCCAAGTTTTCTGGCACAATTTATTAAAGAAAATGCACTTTCCTCATTATGTCTTTTAAGCATCTTTGCTGAATATCAACTGACTGTATATAAATATATATGTATATATTTCTTTGTTCTCCATTTCCTCTTTCTACAGCACAAGTATTTTCTGAATGCTTGAATATTCTTGATTTTTTTATGCCACCCCCAAATTTTATGTGCTCAACACATGTCTTAATGAGTAAAAGGATGAGTTTTATTTACATTCTAAATGAAAACATCAAAAGAAGACTTAATTCTAATATTTGACTGTTATGACAAAGCATGCTAGTACCACATGAAATCAATTTTATGAAAAGACTAACAAAGGCAATACTAACAAATATGCTAAAATACTGACCAATTTTTGAAAACACTAGTATATTTTCTAATACTGAACAAAAGTGTCATTTAGAAGATTTTTGGTTCTGTTGCTGTTGTTTGTTTCTTTTTATTTTAAGATAATGTACACTTCTAACTTCTCTGTTAGTCATTGTAGTAGCAAAAAGCTGCCTCATCCTAGAAAACTTAAACATTTATTGTTAAGGGCTCAAAAGATACTGAAACTCAATTTAACTTTTATTGAAATAAGTGCAAATATGTGAACATTTTAAATTAAATGCCATTAGGAATTGTATGATGTTAATTTAATTCATGAGGCAATATATGTAATCTTTTCATATTTATAAAATAGGAAGTTATAGCAATTGGCTCATAAGGCCTTGTAATGATGTCATGCAGTAGATTTTTAAAATATTTTTCTAATGAACAGTGACAAAAAATAAAAAACTGTATGCAATTACATTTAGATATAAAAATCTACACCATTCTAACTCAAACCTAAAATATAAGATCAAATATACTATCATAGGATGTAAATATTATTGCTTAAACACTGTAATTTAATTTAGAGGTAGAATTTTGGATAACTTTTCTAAATTGGTTATCAAAGAGTTATCAACAATATACTTTGTAGATATTGATATTTACCACAAAGTTCTGTATGTTTTCCTTATGTGGACAGAGCAACACTAATAACTATGGTACAGCTCACTGGTCAGTGAAATTTAAAACAAGAATTCATAAATTGCTGAGGAGAAAAGACCAGAGAACTAAACTATGATTACACTCTATGTAACTTCCACACAGGCACGGAGACTCTTCATTTGCATGCCACATGGCAGCACAAACTGATGGTTTGAGTCCACTCTTAACTAAAATAGTCCTCATAGAACTTAAGTGTACAATTCCATCTTATACGCTGAGTATCCCAGTAATATAGGTGTATGAAAAGTTTAAGAATATGAGTGAAAAAATTTCAATGTAGTTTGCCTCAAGTTTTCTTGTAGGGAACAGTTAATCCTAACAAGGATGCATCAGAGAAAATAAAATGAGCTGTAAATGACTGGTATTTGTTCACACTGTTCATTATCTTGTTGATTGTAGCTTTGCTTTGACTACATAGGCATCTGTAATAGCAAAACTACATATCCTGAGGCCACTTAAAAACAAATGTTCCTTCATCCCAAAAGTCTAGTTTCGGTAGACTAACACACATGACTTTTAGGATGCTATGTTCTGGAGAATAAGAATACTTAATGCTTTCAAAAAGTCATTCATCTGACCCTCAAACTTGACATTAAGTTTAGAGAGAATGACACACAATAAAATTACGATGTCAGTAAATTATAGTCTAGAAAGATGAAATTTCCACAACATCATATATGCTTGTTGAGAATTTGGATTTAGATGAAATGAAATAGAAACCAGATTAGGGGAACATTCTATGGGATAGGTATATTTGATTGAAACCTCCACTCTTGTCAGTAACCAGCAGAAAACATTTTTTTTTTCTGAAAATTATGGCTGCACTAGGCTGACAGAATACCTACTAATTCCTCAATGCACCCTATCCATAACTCTATTAGCAATTATTATGCTAGAAGCTCTGGCAACTCTTAACACTGAAGACACTTAATTTATGTTATATATTTTATCTTAATTTTTCTTGTCAGCCTGACTCTTGGAAATACAGCATTAGAATAGGGGAGGAAGAAAAAAAACAGATAGCAAAAGCATAAAATTATATTTGGGTCAAAAATCCTTATATCTGTTGTGGAGATGCATTAAATACTTGCTTGCTTTTTGCTGATGCAGGATATTTTAGGTTAATAGTTGGAAGAAGGCCTGGATGCTTCAGCAGACGGTAGAATCACTTAGTAAAAAGGAATTTTGTGTGTGTGTGTGTGTGTGTGTGTGTGTGTGTGGCTTATTAAAGTAATGTATGGCATCTTTGTTTGATTTGGACAACTTCTCAAAAGAGATGAAAAAGGAACTACTTTCTAAATAGCAATCACACATGATGAAAGTAAAGTGGAATGCAGTATCTTGGATTGCTAGATTTTACCCTACTTATAGCCATTCATTTGAAACAATGTTACCTCAAGGCAAAGTATAAATGCATGAGACAGATACTATTTACTGTTTCACAAAAATTACTGAATCACCAACTTTCATTTATTAACACTAAAAATCGTATTCTTTTAACTTTCCAAAAAGAACTAGTAAACAATATTTAGCATCCTGTGGAGTATATTTCTTTACCTCACAACAGGAGTGATTGCCACTTAACCACAAGATACTTTCTGTTTTTAAGGCAGAATGGATGAAATTTCAACTATAGCCCTAGGGAGTGGGGAGGTGGGGGGAGGAGTGAAGAGAGGGGGTTTAGATACATTCTCCTGGAGATGTGGAGAAGGCAGGGAGGAGGTATGCAAAGTGGAACAGTCCAAGGGTAGACCAGGAGGGGGATAAACTCTGGAATGTTAAAAAAGATCAAATACATTTTTTTCTACTAAAATAAAGCAGACTTCTAAGCAGCTGAATCTCCTTTCTGAGAGGAATACCTCCCATCCTTCCTCCAGTGAATTTTATGATAAAAAACATATAAATATAATATTATTATTGTATATAAAATTTTAAAATAAGTGTAATTTTATTTAATTTTTAAAATTAAGATGCAATAAAAGAATGATTTGCCAACATACCCTTTTACAAAACAAGTATGAAGAAGAGTCTGGGCTTCCACTGCATAAAAATGGAAAAGTTAGGCAAGATGAAAATCTTAATTTCACCACTATTTTACTTGTGAAGTCTTAGTTTGAACAAAAATGCAGCAGGACATCTCAATATATAAGTCACATCCAACTCTCAAGGCTTATGGCCCAAACTCAAATGGAAGACATAAAATTAGTGCTAAATGGAGACATCAGGTCCATGTCTCTTTGTGCCAGAGTACCCATTTCCTTTTCTTCATAAGAAGCAAAAGAAAATAAACTTATTATACCAATTGCTCTAATAATCTTTTATTTATTTGTATGTTTGTTTACTGGTTAATTTGTCTAGAACACTTTTTACTAAATCATGTGCAATTTTAAGAAGTTTATATTCCCTAACTGAATTGTATCTAACCAAAGTCCTATATAGTCAAGTATATGAAAACCAAGACAGAACAGGAAAGTGACTTGTCAAAAAGTAATACTGGCTTGCTGCTTTGCATAAAGTTCTTTTTATAATTATTTTTTACCTTTATCGCTTTTATAAATATAAGAAAATTATATAAGTGGAGGCTTTTGAACAAACATTAATATTATTAATCAATATTTTTCCAAGCTTTTGTAGGTATTATTTGGTTATCTCCTTAATACATAATAAACAAAACTTCCATGGACACCAATAATGTATTTATCTTCATAGTCAATGAAATAACACTTAACTCCTTGTTTGTCCTTATATTAGCTTTTTTACCAAACAAGTTTGTACTTATTCAAAGGTCAACAGCTATATGGGGTATTCATTATTATTAATATCCTGTGGATTTTTACAGTCATAAACTGATGACCCCAGAGTTCTTGACGTGTGAGACACCCCATGTAAATACATGGATTCATTATGTAGCACACATATAAGTACCAGAACTACAGCAATTTAATAGATGAGCTTGCCTTTCTCCTTTTTCTTAAGGGAGGAGAGAAAAGCTTTACCATTGGAACTGCTTCATGGGAAGACTTAAAAGCAAGCATAGGCTCAGATTTCTCAATATCAGTTACCGCATATGAAGTATGAGATACTGTGAAATGAAGGAGAATTTGAAGTACTCTCCGCAGTATCAAGTAACATACTTCTCTCACTGGATCCACAGAACTGTTGTATACGCATCATTGTTGGCCTAAGTGGCTGCAAATTTGTGTTTGGTAGAAGTGGTATTTGATGATGTAAAATGGTGGGAACTGGAAGATGAAGGCAGTAGAGTACTAGCAAGGTATCATTTGGGAAGTAATAATGTGCATTGCCAAAGTCCACCAGTGGAGATCACAATATGAAGGAAATCTAATTTATCAAAAAACTCCAAATGTTATCATTAAACTTTCTATAACAAGTTTTCACATAACTTGTTTAAGGAAAATTATAGGATTACTTATAAGCTAAATTGCAACATCATTTTTCTTTTCTAATTGAAGAATGAAAAGAGAAAAGAATGATTTCTTAGCATATCCCTTTATAAACCAAGGCTGAAGAACAGTCCAGGCTGTTATTGTACAAAAGAAAACAGGTTAGGCTAAAATTTCCCAAACTGCATCTTATGTCTGCAAACCAGAAGATAAAATAAAAGAGGCAATAGCTTCACTTCAAGTCACACTACAACGATGACAGTGTTGATGACTTGAGGCCTGGTTTAATACAAATTTGACCACTTGAGCTCTATGTGATGACGTGAAAACTTCTGTTCTTTCCTGGGACATGTGTTGGAAGCTCATCATTACTATGACGATGCTAGAAGATACAGACTTAGACGACTTGAGTCAGAGACCTCCTGAATGGGTTTGGTATCCTAAAAGAGGTATCTGAGCCACCCTAGCACCATCTTTCATGTAGGAAAGAATAGTGAGGAGTAGCAATTATGAATGAGGAAAAGGCCTCTCACCAGACTATTAGAGTGCTGGAAACTTCCTTGATCTTGCACTTCCCAAGCCTTTAAAACTGTGATAAATATGTCACTAAACTTAATGTAATATTTTCATACATATGCAAATAAATGTCTATGCATTTAGTGAAAAAAGTGAGAGACATAAGGCCTGAAGTACTTTATGCCACCACTCTTAATCTCCTCTGTCCTGTTGTCCCACCCATGAATTCATATTAAATGTAAAGGTTTTGAGTCAACTTGCCTTTAAAGGAAAGCAGTCTGTTTAAATGAATGGTGAAAGAGTGTTTATATGTGATGTGGCATTTTTGGTAAACAGAAATTGTAAGATAGGTCAATGAGTAAAAGATCTTACTTTACAATCCTCATACAATCCTCTGGTATCTTTGATCCCAAAATTCAAATGCTAGAGAACAGAATCAGCTACTTCCAATTGTCTCTGCCATCTACATATATAATGTAGCACAAACAAAAACATGCATACATACACACACACAAACACACACACACACACCACTTACAAGCACCTCCACAAAAGTACTTTTTTAAAATTTGGAGCAATTAGAGAATAGAAATTCCATGCTTAGTTATACATAAAGTATAAGGATTTTGTATCTAATGGTATATCTATCTTTTCTCTTAAGTGATCATAATATTTAGTAATAACAGTCTTCACTTGGAGGGTTGCTTATGGACATTTTCAGAGACATATTTGGAAGTTAGCTGCAGTTCTCTATGATGTTATGTTAGCAAGAGATAAAGTTGAGACAGGATCTGGATAGCAAATAAATATTAGTGGATGTGTTAAGGCTCTTTTAACTGTCATGTTAAAATTTCTTTTTCTTTCTCTACAGTATTGAATAAGTTGTATTGACTGTACACTTTCTAATTGTGAACAAGAATGGAAGCAGAGACAATGGAGAAACATCACTGACTGACTTGTTCTTTGTGGCTTGTTCAATTTGCTTTCTTTCATTGCCCATTTCTTACATTCTTACATGTGAACACAGTACTGTTCACAGTGTGATGGGCATTCCTACATCAATTAAAAATTTAAAAGATGACCCAAAGGCTATTCTGATGCAGGTGCTTACACAAATCAGGTTCTACTCTCAAGGATTCTCAGGTTGACAACAAAGATTAGCCATCACAGATATCCTATAAAAAATAATATATTTTGGGTTTCTCATATAATTAATTCATTAAGATGAATTGTCAATTTATCAACCAACTTTTTTTTCTTCCTATGGGTATGTGAATAAAACCTTTACTGTGTTTGTGTGTTGGGGGTGGGGTTTCCTATGATACATATGTTTTATTTTTTAAGCCACTAGGTCTAGTTAAAAAATTGAATTTATCACATAATGTGTTCAGTTTTAATTAAGTATATGTACCTACACATTTTAGAGGTGTTATATTTTTAGTTCATTTTAAGAATAGAAATGCATAAAAGTACAATAATTTAAAGTTTAGAACTTTAGCAACTACTTATATATAACTATGTGAATTTCTACTAGGATAGGTTGAGTATTCCTTCTCAAAACTGTTTTGTACCAAACGTGTTAGAGATTGTTCTCCAAGAATGGGACAGAAATCTAAAACCAAAATTTATTTATGTTTTCATGCAACATCTATAAATCCATATAAAGACTAAAGATGGGTTTATGTTGTATCTTGTACATTTTTACTAATAAAATTTATTCTTTTACAATTTCTTATATGTACATAACTCAGTCTAAAATACTCTCATTAGTACCTTTCAAATCTGTCCCAACCTAGTGAATTTCTGTCCTACACATGAGGCCTTTTTACGAAGTCCATGTTATTTATTTTGTTTTGTGAGCCACTAATTTTACCTAAGAATATCAAATGATCATGAATGTATATCATTGGAGGCTGGAGGACTACACAAACTTAATGGGATATTTGTTACCTCTGTCTGACACCAAAATGATTGGCAGATTCTCAGTTTTACTTCCAGTAATTGTGGAAATACCCTGATAAAAGCCACTTAAGGAACAAAGGACTCATTTTTTAACTCAAGGATAAACATTAGGTTCTATCATGGCAAGGAAGCCACAGAGCAGGAACTTGAAGGATCTAATCACATTGTATCCACAAGAAGTAGGAAATGACAAATGTTTGGTTCCAGCTTAGATTCTTCTCCCTATATTATGCAAAAGCTAAGTCTAGAGAACAATGCCACAGTTGAAAGTAGCCAGGTCTTACTTCAATTGGCTTAATCTATATAATTACCCTATCAGCATGAGCAGAGAACTATTTCTCAAATTTCATCAAGCTGACAGGAAAGGTTAACCAATACAGTACAGCTGCCATTCTGGATAGTTAAAAGGTTCTTCCTCAAAACTTCAAATACACTAGAAAAATATTTTAAAATAAATTTATTAGTTTACTTGGACACTATTTTTGCACAAAACAATTCCTGCAAAAGTCTATTGGAAGAGAAATACTGCATTGGCCAGCTCTAACATAGATAAATAATAAAAGTTAAAGAAGGTTTTATGAACCCAGAATAATATCTTTCAATTAGTTAAGCATGTACTACAGACTAAAACCAGGGGTCTTTTTTGTTCCATACTAAATAAGGAAAGGAAAAACTTACGTCCTTCATTAGTCAGAAAAATATTCTGTTAAGAGACACCTGATAAAGCTTAATCAAAGTAGCACTTCTCTAATCCAGAAGTCAACTAAATCCAGAAAACTCTACAGTTCAGTTCTACCTAAAATATTAGCATGCAAAATATTTCTTCTTAGAAACTATAAAAAATAAAATTCATTGAATTTTGTTCATCAAATTAAGTCTCAATCTGAATGTGTTTTGTACTTTAATGGGTACCTCTGTTATTGAAGCTATCCCAGGATCAAATAGAGAATCAAAGGAAGCTGTTTTTCTGGCCAGAAAGAATAGCAGTAATCAACTAATGGAAAATGAAAATGTTAAACAGCTC